>CM052443.1:70411113-70428408 GCA_028533085.1 Varecia variegata
AACCCCTAGAGCAGGGCTTCTCAAACTCAGCACTGTTAGCATTTGGGGCTGCGTAAGTCTTTGCTGTGGGGGCTGCCTGTGCATTGTGGGATATTTAGCAGCATCTCTGAATCCTACTCACTAGATGCCAGTAGCACCCCTCCTCCACCTGTGACAACCCAAAGTGTCTCCAGACATTGCCAAATGTCCCCTGGAGGTGGGGGGCAAGGTGGCCCCCAGTTAAGAATCACTGCCCCAGAGGTACAATGTGGCAGAAATAAGCAATGAAGCAAAATCACAGGCTGTTAATAACGCTATATGATTTTTTTATAAAGGCTTATTTACACACCAAGTACTTTAGAAACCTGATCTTATTCCACCCTCATAATGATTTTATGGTGTGTACAAACTGGAATGATGCCCATTTATAGGTTAGGGCACTGAGGCAGAAAGAGCTTAATCGACACATAGCAACAGGATAGTGGCTGATACAGCTGGCATTTGAATCCTGGCCTGTCATGTTAATCAGTGCATTGAGGATACGGAAAGCACTTCTAAAGTTTTGCTAGGCTCTGTCATTTTCATTACATGTCCACAGACTGAATCTAGAACCATCAACATAAGAGAATGAATATTTATAATATTTATAATTTTATATACAGTGTAGTCCTTTCATGATTATTCTATTTTATCCATCCCAGGCCTAATTAATCTAGTCTGTTTTAGATGATTTGGTCATGGGAGTCTGGCTTATATATCTAGTGAAAATACTTATTAATTCTGAAGAATGGGATAAGTTTCATATCTTGATTTATCCTTTGGCAGTCCAATCACTAACTTTGTGGAGGCCAAAAAAACTCCTAAAGATAATAATATGCTACTGGCTAAGACCAAACACAGCCAATTATTTCTGTTGGAGTTTTTTAACAAGGCAAAAAAGCAGACCTGATTGCCTCTTTGCTCTTAAATAAAAAACTGCAAGGGACCTAAGTGTTAGTAGAAAGTTTTCATTTAAATTGCTGATTCTATCATTCAAGCAATGCAAGTAAATTACTATCAGATGAATTTTCTAGGTATTTTTCAAAAAATTCTAAGTGGAATATTTCCTTTATAGGCAGGGTATTTAAGTAGTTCATTCGCTAGGTTTACATAGCTTGAATAGAATAGTCATTATTTTATATTCACTCTTTTACTCCAGTGGACAATTAGGATCTGTTCCTTGTGACTCAATTTTTTGGTATCTGTGATCTATTAGCACATTATCTCAAGCCAAGTAAGTACACAAACATCAACATAGGAACAAGAATTGTTGATAAAGCTTTAAGAAATCAATGGATTTAACTGTGGGTTGTTGTTTGTAAAATCAGGAACTGGGGGTGAAAAAAGCCACCAGCAACATTCAGTGGCCGGCACACTAATTCACAATTAGCCCAGTACATAGTAGGGGTCAGAGACAATAGACCTGTAAGTCCAACTTCTGACAGTCAGGCATAAATCAGTGCGTATAGTTTTGCCAAATGCATGTCAGGTGTTGTGTTCTGATGTCAATGACTTGATTTAAAGGAAGAATAACTTGTAGGTAGAATATCATTTATATGCCTTGCTCAAGTTTGCCCTTACACCATTTAAGTGGAGACAAAGAGAGCCAGATCTGCTAGTTAATGTAATAAACCTCCCACAAGAAGCAGGGTGGTTGGCCAACTTAAAGTGCAAGGCAAGTTATTTTCATGCACTTGTAAATTACATTAGGAATAAGTGATGGGAAATATTGGACTGATAACAAATTTACAATTGCTGCCTTCAATTACTATAAGAAGCAAATATAAAATAAAGAACCATCTGAATGTAATCAAACTATATATATTTTATAGATTCCCACAACCAAGATTTTTCAGTAATTTGGATAAGATTTCCCCATCACCACAGATACGCTTACTCTATATTAAAATAATAAGCTATCTAAATAATAAGCCTACCGTTCATGTATACATAGGAAATAGTTAAATTCCTTCTGGTTCAAACCCTTCATAACTAATGAGAAGTCCTGCCCCACTCTCAATCTGGCCAACTCCTATTTATCTTTTTAGGTCTATGCTTAAATGTCACTTTAAAAAGTTTATTCCCGAACCTCATAATTGTAAGTTCCCATATATTCTCTCTCTTAAAAGCTGTACATTTTATTCATAGCATTTATAGCAATTTATAATTTTATGTGCATGTGCTTATTTGTTTAGTGCCTGTTTTCCCATTTAATTCTTTATCTGCCCCTGTACATCCATGCCCAGGACCACATGGGAGACTTGGTGTGTATACTTAATGAATAAATGATGAATAAATGAGAAACAGAAATAAAAGTGACCATGTGTCCCTTAAGGGGAGCAAAGAGCAGCTCCTGTTCCGGGTAAGTCCTGACTGCATTTTGATTCTCTTCCAGAAACGTCTGTGCTTTTACTTGTTGTGTATTTATGATAAAATTCTTTTTTTCTTGAGCCTGCTGGAATGAGTCTCTGTTCCTTCCAACAGAAGTGTCCTGAGTCATAGTCAGAGAATGGGGGCACACAGACATAACAGTCAAAGTAAATATGGTAACAAGGTAACATTCCAGCAAGAACATCTGCGGAAAGTATTCCCCTCAGTATTGCTGATCTTTCCTTCATCTATTCTGAAACTAAAACCCTGAACCAAATTTACTTCCAAAACTTAACCCTTTAATAAACTGGCCTCTGACTCCACCTGGTGGAGATACAGAAACTTGTGGAACTAAACTACCCCAAATGAAGATTAAAAAGGTACTAGATCGCTCATGTCTCAAAAAGAAAAGACATACCCCCAAATTTAAATAGATGCCCTTCTGGGATGTGCTTCACCCACTCAGAGGCACTTAAGAGAAAATAGTTTGGGACAATCACTGGGCTGTTGCTCTCAGCCCCATTTCTGCCTTTCTATCTTCTGCTGTGCATTTTAAGGGTTCAGGGGCCCTGCATAGTCTGTTTTCCTTGCTACTTGCTGCTATGGTTTGAGTATTTATTCCCTCCAAAACGCATGTTGAAATTCGATCCTCAATGCGGCAGTATTGAGATGTGGGGCTTTCAGAGGTGATTGGGACATGGGTTTATCGATTCATGGATTAGTGGATTAATGGGTTAGTGGATTAAGGTGTTTTATCACAGGAGAGAGACTGGTGGCTTCATAAGAGAAGAGAACATGAGCTAGCATGTTCACCCCCTCGCCACGTGATGCCCTGTGCTGCCTCAGGACACTGCAAAGTGTCTCCACCAGCAAGAAGGCCCTCACTAGATAGGGCCCTTCAACCTTGAATTTCTCAGCTTCCATAACTGCAAGAAATAAATTCCTTTCTTTATAAATTATCCAGTTTCAGGTACTGTGTTAAAAGCGACAGAAAATGGAGTAAAACGCTTGCCAGCTGGCTTCTGTTTATTTCTACCAACGGGAAATCCTGGCAGAAGTTTGAAAGGTAGGTGTGGAGAGGGACTTGTTTTCTATTCCTAATTCCACCAGCGTTTTCCAGGAGCAAGGGACAGCTAACACTCCATCACCATCTTTTAGCACTTCTGGCACCCACAGCAAGGACTCCCCTTACCTGCTGAGTAGCTGCCCCTCAGTCGTCCCAGCACCTGTTATAGGCGGTGCTTTCAGAGCTGGCCCAGGCAGGTCCCCTCTCCATGGTCCTGGGCTCTTATGACGCTTTACTACTTCAGCCAGCCGGGCTGTTGCTGTTCCTGGAAGACACTTAGCACAGAGTTACCTGAGTGTAACCAAATTCTTGTGTATCAGACTCCTGTGTTTGAAGAACCTAGAGTGGTTTCTGACCCACTTCTGCCTCAAGGCCTGAATAGCCTGATTCAGATGGATTCCAGGAAATGAAGAAAAATAACCTGGTGAATAAAAAAGTTAGATTTCTTTTTTTAGAAAGCTATAGGAGAAAACAGAAGCAAATGAAGTGATATATACATATTTAACTTTAGAAGTGACAATAAATTATAACAGAAGAGTGACATGTTTGCCTACATGGATATTGAAACCTTTAAAATTTTTTAATTCAAAGAAAAAAAGTGCACAAACACTAAAGGAAGTCTCAGTTTGGAAAAATATTTGCAGTCACTGTGTCAGTATAAGCATTTACCAGTTGTGTTACAGCAAGACCCTCCAAACTGCTCTCTCTGCTTTGAGTTTCTTCTCTTTTCTAATCTCTCTGCATATTATTGTCAAAGTTATACTTGGGAGAAAATTAAATGCTGTCAGTACCTTCTTTGAACTGCTAGCCAACAAAGAGAGTTTTAGAAGTAGTTAATTTCATAATCAATCAAAGAAATACGGTGAGGTATCTGCTAATTCTTCTCTCTTTTGGATGCAGCTTAAATTCTTCTTCAGGGGAGCCTTTTCTGACAATCTTTTCCCTATACAATTACAGCGATTTTCAAAACAATATTCTAAATAAATAAAATACAGAATAGAAGAACAGAGAATATCAATGAACCCAAGGATTGGTTCTTTGAAAAGATTTTTAAAAATGGACAAATCTTTAATTAGATTTATAAAGGTAAAAAGAGGGAAGACTCAACTAAAATCAGAAATGAAAGAGGGGACATTACTACCCATTTATAGAAATAAGTAGATTATAAGATTACTAAGGACAATTGTATGCCAACAAATTGGATAACCTAGACAAAATGAACAAATTTCTAGAAACACGCAACCTACCAAGACTGAATCATGGAGAAATAGAAAATCTGGACAGACCTATAACTAGTAAAGGGATGGAACCAGTAGTCAAAAACCTCCCAAAAGACAAAATTCCAGGATCTGACAGCTTCAAAAGTGAATTCTACCAAACATTAAAAAAAAAGAATCACACCAATTCTCCTCAAAGTCTTCCAAAAAAATTGAAGAGGAAGGAAGATTTTTTGATACTACTGTGGACTGAAGCGGGGCAGGGTGCCTTGGAAGGTAGCTCTTTCCAAGCCATATGGAAGGAAGGCAAAAGTTTATATGGATCTGGATTACCCTATTTTTGTCAAAAATGTACTCCTTACAATGAATTTGAATTTTTTTAAAGTGCTTCGCACAATTTCTAAACCTAAAACAAAGTTTTGGTCCATCTACATTGTTTCATTTGTTTCATTTCAGAAGATGCTATTTCTAATGACCCTACTAGTAATAATAAAACACTTACATTATAGTAAAAGGAAATTCTATATATTTACAGCCTTGGGCCATTTCGTTGTTTCTTTTCTTGAAATATAGACAATCCCTCTTCTTGTGTTTATAATACGTGTTTATGAAATGTGTCACACTGTTGAGTGTATATGTTGTAAGGAAACTCCTACTCTCAGGCAGATAAAATATTATAAAAATCTTCAGCATATACATTAATATTTTGGCCTGACTATCACGCATTTGTGGTATATTGATACAAAGACACCTACAATTCCTCCCTGCTCCTTTGCAGTATGCCCTCCCCATTCCCCACATTAAGAAGTGGCGTCCAACCTCCCCTTCCCCTTGAATTTGCTTTGACTTTGTGACATGCTTTGATGAGTTTCAGGCCTGGGTTTTAACACACTTTCTACTTAAGTTCTTTTGTAACCCTGAGATCACTATGCTGTGAAGAAGTCCAGCCTCAGTTACAGGAGGATGAGAGATCACATGGAGAAGAACCAGGCACCCGAGCCAACAACCAGCTCCCACTGCCAAACAGAGACGGATTCCAGCTCGGACCGTCCAGCCCAGCTCCCAGCTGAACGCAGCTGCCCGAGGAAATGTAGGCAAGACCAGCAGAACCACTCAATGCACAGAATCTTCTGAATTAATAAGTCTTTATAATTTTAAGCCACTACATTTCAGGGTGATTTTTTTTGCACAGCAATAGGCAACACAAATCACAGCATATATTTAGATACGGACCATAACAATTTTTAAAAACTACTCTCCCCTTGAGTTAAAATTTTCTCAGTTTGCTTCAAAGCACAGCGTAGATTTTGTAAGCAAATGAGCAGGAGAGTTTTACATCAATTTTGATGGAGGCCTCTAAGATTTCTCACAAAATGAGTCAGAAGAATGTGGAACATTGGATTTTTCCTTCTTTTGGTAAAGAAACGTATTGCAAACTATTTCCCTACCAGCAGACCTGTGAGCTTCTCTCTGCTTTTGGATCGCCGAAGCACCTTTGTTGGCGGTTAGTTTTATATTGTTTTGTTTCCCTCAATACTGAACCTCAACCGACAAAAATGTCTCCAGTTTTTCTACTGCTAAATTTTAACTTTTAGACATAAACAGAGTTCTCAATTGCAGGCAAAAATAAACAACTTCTACTCTTTTGAGAAAAACAGAAATTTATTGCAAGATAATCAGAGCTTACAAAATTGATGAGAAAGAAGCTAGAGGATGAGGCCTAAGGAACTGAGAACTGAACACCTGTGAAGAGCTCTGCAGAAGAAACCAGGGCAAAGATGATGCAGCAGCGTCTGGTCTATGAGAACCATCTTCCTGCAACAGATCCCGTGTCTTTGAGAGTCACCCACACTTGAGAGTCCAAGTTCCTAGGGAGAGTTTCTGATTGGTTGAGTGCAGCTCCTGTGCCTATCCCATGGCTATGTCAGGGTAGAGACAGAGAGGATGTGGCCCCTTTGTTTGCCACAGGGGAGAAACTGCTTCCTGCTGAATCCACAAACAGAAGCAAATCTCCCCAATGGTGCTGAAGTCAAGGGGACTTGACTGCCAGACAGCCACAAAGCAGCAATGTCCATTACAATGAATTTTTCCACCATTTTGACCATGTTCTTAAATTTGTTCTTTTCTGTCTCAATCATACACCTCATTGAAGGGCTTTAAGTAGATTAGAATCTACCTTTTAAGTACCACTAAAAAATTTTATTTTTAGCTCAATTGTATTGTGACTTTTTTTTCAGTTTTCCAGTTTATACTTTTTTTAATGCAATAACATTTTAGGTGACACAGTTTTTATTGTTTGATTCTCATTGTACAAGTATTGTCTGTAAAATTAACATTCTGGGTTGCAGGCAGTGCTACAAATTGATGGCTTGCAATGCTCATTTGTCACCCAGGTGGAATTCCACTATGAACATGCTGAAGTAAGGGACTTCTGGCGCCCCACACCCTTTCTCATGAGGGAGTTCATTCATTCCTCCTTCCTCTGCTGTAAACCAAGTCTAATGGAAACTGCTGTTGGGGATGAGGCAGGGGAAATGGAGGGAGATTCTCCTTTCTCACTAATTCTGTTCCTTTACCTGTAAAGCCTTCATTACACAAATAAAAATAGGAGAGTAAAGAAATAAGTATCATAAAGAGCATTCGGATTGAAACCTAAGCTGAATATTCTAACAAGTGCCTGTTAATGGGAGGAGTCCAGGCTCACAAGGAAGGCAGGTGTGAGGGGTTAACAGATTTGAAGCAAGATTTTCTCATTATAGGAAAGTTGTCTCTAGTCATACAGCCTGTCTTTTCAATAACACAGTATAATAAAATGTAGCATTTAGTTAAAAAGCACTGATTAATATATTAAAACAATCATTATAATGAAAAATCGTTCATTTTTATACAGATTAAAAAAATAAAAATCAAACCATTGTTAGACCAAATTACTTACCTCCTGGGCACTGGCTAAAGGGACAGCTCAATATAACACCATTTATCCCTAAAGCAGGTGAGAATCTCGCCTCCCCTTCATGCCCAACGCTGTGCTTATAAAGGGCCTCTACTTATCTCTGCACTGCAATAATAAAGTTTGAAAATGGAAAAGCTAAACTTTCACTTCAAGAAGTAGAAAGGACATGATCTTTCTGAAAAATAAAAGGGGAACTTAGATAAGAAATTGTGAGAAATCCTGGGAACATGAAAGGCCAACAGACTAGATTTGTGAGGAAATTCATAGCACAAGATAAGTATGAGAAAGTTCTAGCACAGAAGGCAGGAGCAGCACCCAGGGTATTCTACACTGGTATTTAAATGTGGAAATTCGTTTCCAGTATTTCTTGGAAATTTTATGTATTTCAGAATGGCAAGAAAAATTAGTTGAGAAATCAAGGAAAAGGGAAAAACTATTTAATTTTTCTGTAAAAATTAAAGACAAACAATCAACACAGAGGCATTACTGGTTAGAAAGAACTCAACTGATGTCTAGTTGAAAGCAAGACCTTTGGCAGCTGAAGATTAAGGCCGAAGTTTCCAGGAACCTAAACAGGGCAGTCTTGCTGTGACTGTTGTCATGTAATGAATGGAAGTCCGTGGCCCTCTCTGCTGCTAATGCTGAGTTATTCTTGCAAATAAAATAAATATCAATAAGTCTATCTGTATGGTATACTTTAAATAAGTCCTATGACTGGTGTGACAAAAAAATAGCAAATGTGAAAAGCGAAATAAGTCCTTAAATTAGCAACTTCAACTCATGATTCTGTGCAGTACTGTTATTTTGCTAGCAGATTCTAATGTCATATCATTCAAATACTGTCCCAACAATATTTTCTGGCATTTTCCAGGTCTGAATATTTGCTCTGGATTATAGTTCTTTGTAAATATGTGAAGAGATGAAATGCAAGAAGAAGAAGATGTATTACTGAAGCATGCTCCCTTGGGAAATCAGAAACTGATCAAAAATCTGAATTTGTGAAAACAATATTGATTTCAATAGAAAACCAAAATTATTAAAAAAAGAAATGAGCTCTTATGAAGCTATATGTATCCTAACGCCCAGCTTGAAGATGGCTTTGGATGCATTCTTAATAAGTGAATAAACATCAATGCAAAATAAAAGACTATTGGATAGGGAGACTAATGTTTCGTGTGCTAAAATTCAAGAATGTTAACTTTTAAGCATTAAATATACATGATATAATGTTTAAATTTTAAATGATTTCTATTTGACATTTGTTTTATTTTAATGTTCCCTTCTTTCAATAATGTTTTCTATTGGAAAATGTCAATGTCAGGTAGAGATAACTTTAACATGTCATTAAAACATACAATTTTGTCCCAATATATTGATTGATTATAATAATAAAGAAAGCCTATGAACTTTTACTAAATCCTATGGGAGAAAAATGATTCTTAGTTGATTATTATGGTCACTTGTTACTACTTAAAAATATGTAAATAAAGTATTTTTAAAAATACAGAATAATACCATTTCAAGAATTCCCCAGAATTCTTGGAGATGCTGATTATTTGTTCTGAAATCACAAAGACTAATATCTGTTGAAAATAATCTATGCCCACAGGTAGTGAAAGCTGGAGGCAGACGGGCCCAGAGGAAGAGGCTGCAAAGGCACTGCCTGTCCTGGCCAGGCGGCAGCGCCTGGAAGGTGCAAGGACTGCCACCAGGTGGCAGCAGTGAGCAGGGAAGCTTAAGTCTGAGACGGGAAAGGCCGAAGAGAACACAAGCCCCACACTCAGGAGGCACTTTAGTTACTCCTACTTAGTTTCCTTGTAAACTATTAAGATATCTCAGCTGCCAAGTGCCTTAATTTTCTGATTCTGATTATTCAGCGTTTCACTTGATTTTGATCAGTTAGCAAGAAAATATAAGTATCATGGTCAGATTTATTTTCAAATAAAAGTGGAAAGCATGCCAGTATCTAGAACAGTATCCAGCACATAGCAGACACTCAATAAATATGTGTTAAACAAATAAGTGGATAATGCAATTCACAGAAGAACAGAGAATCCTTTTACCTGGGACTTGCCACTTTCCTGTAAGTCAAAATTATGCAAAGCCTATCAAATTTCCCATAAAGAAAATGTTGCAATTGAAGATTAGATTCTCTATCATAACCTCGATATACAACCTTCTGAAAAATTTTAAAAGATTGTCATCTTTTTTAACTTCAACAAATTGGAGAGTGAAGCATCCATTGTAATAGCAAACAAAATTTCTCCAAGGATACTGTGGGAATCATCTTAGAGGAAGTTAGGAGACTCAAAGGTCTAAGAATATCTCCTAGAACTTAGATGTAAGAAACATAGATCAAGAGTAATAGTCTTGTTTTCTCATTGGAAATTTACCTGTTCATCTTATTGCATATAAAATTGGAATTCAGTTATTTGAAATCTGTGTGGTTTTTGTGTGTTACTCATCAGAGTATTTTCCAGGATTGGAAGTGAATATCACATGTCTGAGTCAATGCCTATCTTATCACTGCTGTTCACCAGCTAATCTTACACCTTCTTTATTCTAAAGATAATTGAGAGTAAAATGTTAACAATTTAGCTAGACGATTTTTTTAAAACTTAAAAAGCTGCCTTTGGCCGGGCGCGGTGGCTCACACCTGTAATCCTAGCTCTCTGGGAGGCCGAGGCGGGTGGATTGTTTGAGCTCAGGAGTTCGAGACCAGCCTGAGCAAGAGCGAGACCTCGTCTCTACTAAAAATAGAAAGAAATTATCTGGCCAACTAAAAACATATATAGAAAAAAAAATTGGCCGGGCATGGTGGCACATGCCTGTAGTCCCAACTACTCGGGAGGCTGAGGCAGGAGGATCGCTTAAGCCCAGGAGTTTGAGGTTGCTGTGAGCTAGGCTGACACCACGGCACTCACTCTAGCCCGGGCAACAAAGCAAGACTCTGTCTCAAAAAAAAAAAAAAAAAAAAAGCTGCCTTGAAAACTGAGATATGTCAGTTTGAATCCCAGGATTCTGAATTCAACAAGATTCATCCATATCAAATATCTGCTCTAATAATTCATAGCACATAGGAAGTTCCATACGCCAGACCCCGCATTGAGCCCTTCACAGACTTTAACTCAACCACCTCTCACAAAGCCTTGTGGAAGTGCTATTATTCTCCATGCTTTACACGGAAGGACACTAAGGCTAAGGGATAATGCATCTTTTCCAGGCCCCACAGCTAACGCATGGCAGAGCTGGGGTTCCACTTGGACCTCAGCCCCAGAGTCTATTCTTTTCTCCATTGAAAGGTAACAACTCCCTCCACGCTGTGTGGGCAGCCCCAGAGCTAGCAGTGCTGAGCTCACACGGTGACAAGACTTAGACTCTGGCTTTCAAGAGCTCAAACTCTAGCAGGGTAAATAGATACATAAGCAGCTGTGATGATGATGATGATGATGATGATGATGATGAGTTATAAATGCTAAGATAAGGCCACGAAGCATGTACCTATCAGATAAGAGTCTGAATGGAGACGGGCCCCAGCTCCAATGCAGCTCCCTCGTCCACGTCAGCCTGTCATCTGTCAGGGGCCTTATCCGCAAAATGAGGATGCCCCTAACGAGAACTGAGAGGAGAGACATGGGGATTGAATGAGCGGATCTATGCCAGGTGCTCAGAGCGGTCCTCGGGGCCTAGACAGACTAAATTAGTACCATTATGATCATGGAAGAAGAGATTATTGAAGCTGACCAAGAAAAAAAGAAAAATGTTTGAGCTCCACCTTGTGGTAGCACATATTGAGAGCCAAGCTCAAGTCCCAGGTTCTTTGAGCAGGAAAAGCATGTATTAGTGAGCCAGCAAAACAATCACATTATTTTTTTAAAGAAGAAAAAGACAAAGGATGTCTTGACAAATAGTTTCAGAATGTGCACAGGCTGGTGGTGAGGTCCAGGAAAGGGAATTTTTTTTAAGAAAAGCAACAATAATGGCCTTTAAAAATCAAAGTTTCTTGATACACTTGTGCATTTTCTTTATACACTTGTGAATTGATGGGCACTTAGGTTGATTCCACACCTTTGCATTTGTGAATTGTGCTGCTATAAACATTTATGTGCAGGTGTCTTTTTTATAAAATGACTTCTTTTCCTTTGGGTGGATACCCAGCAGTGGGATTGCTGGATTGAATGATAGGCCTACATTTATTTCTTTGAGGAATATCCATACTATTTTCCATAGAGGTTGTACTAATTTGCAATCCCTCTAACAGTGTAGTGTACAAGCAGTTCTTTCTCTCTGAAGCCATGCCAGCATCTATTGCTCTTTTTAATAATGGCCATTCTGACAGAAGCAAGGTGGTGTCTCATTGTGGTTTTAATTTGCATTTCCCTGATGATTAGTGATGTTGAGCATTTTTTCATGATTTTGGCCATTTGTCTATCTTCTTTCAAAAAACTTCTGTTCATGTCTTTTGCCCACTTTTTGATGGGGTTGTTTGCTTTTTTCCTTGCTGATTTGTTTGAGTTCTTTGTAGATTCTGGATATTCATCCTTTGTCAGATGCATAGTTTGCAAATATTTTCTCCCATTCTGTAGGTTTTCTATTTACTCAGTTGATTATTTCCTTTGCTTGTACAGAAGCTTTTTAGTTTAATTCTCATTTATTTATTTTTGTTGTTGCCATATTTGCCTTTGGGATGTTAGTAATGAATTCTTTGCCTAGGCTGATATCTAGAAGAGTTTCTCCCTAGAATTGTTATGGTTTCATTCCTTACATTTAAGTCTTTAATCCATCATGAGTTAATTTTTTTGTATGGTGAGAGACAGGTGCACTTCTAGTCAGGACAGAACTTGACTCGCACTGTGACTCCCAGGTCATTGCTCCTTCCCCACCACTCGGCTACTGCAATAACCTTGTAGGTAGTCTATTAAGTTGAGACACATGGAGCATTTCCTTTTGCGGTACATTTGTTTTCATCTGCTGATGACCTATTCCATACTCATGTATGCATATTGAATTCCCCTGCAAATGAATTTATTAATTTTGTGGTCAATGACCCAAAAACCTTGACCTTCTGACTTGTTACTCTATTTTTCAGGATTATTCACACACCACGTGTAACCATATGACATCATGTAAAATTTCTCTTAATTAACATCATTCAATTTGACCTGTGTTGACACATAGATTCATTTCTAAAAATTTTCACTGAATTCCTTTCTTCCATTTAGTTCTATTCTTAAATCTGAGCTATATTCATATGCAGAAAAAATTGATTCCAAAAGAAAAAAAAAAACATTTTAGGATTTTAGCACTGAATTCAGTGAGACTCTCCTCTGCTCTTCTTGCCTCATAGTCTATGCATTTAGCCCAGTTATATAATTCCTGCAAGATACCAACCATGGCTATAGAACCTTATACTCTATAAGAACCTAATCATTACACATTAAAAATTCTATGGTTGGATTACATGATAGAACAAGTAAGCAATTATTTAGAGATTCAACAAAGAAGGATATATATTTTTTCAGAAAGAAGCTTCTGACTTCAGTATGCATGTACATTTAGTGTTTTTAAGCTAATGTTTTCTTTCAAATAAGATGTTGGATGTATACCTACATGATGAGTGCATTGCACACTGTCTGGGGAATGGACACGCTTGAAGCTCTGACTCCGGGGGATGGGTGGGACATGGGCAATATATATAACCTGAACTTTTGTACCCCCATAATAAGCTGAAATAAAAAAAAATAAAAAATAAAAAAAAGATGTTGGAGAGCATCATGATATTTGGTGTGTTCATTCTTGTAAAAATCATAATTAGGCTCTGGCTGATTCTCATTTCAATGGTGCTCTCAATTACTCCACAGAGTTTATAAGTGTAGTGAAGCAAAAAAATTAATTACACCCCACAACTACAAGTATTTAGAACTCCGTAAAAACGAGGATGACAGCCGTGACTATTACTGAGCACTAATTATGTGCCAGGCATGGTGCTATGTACTTTGTAAGCATCTAACTCATTTAATCCCAAATAAAACCTTTACAAGGTAGGACTATTTTTAGAGAGGAGAAACCTGAGGTTTTGGGAGGTTGAATAATTTCCTTAAAGTCAAATATATGTTAATTTTGGGCAGCTTTAAATATGCATGAAGATTCCCATGTTTGGAAATGTTTGATTAACTGACATAAAAACAAAAAAATCAAGGTTTAACTTCTAAATAAAATAAAGAACAAATGAGTAACAAAGTGCCTTCTGACCTGCAGTATTAAAGAAAAGCAGCAGATACCTTCTGCAGCTCCATTTGGATGCCTTCTCCACTAATGTTGCAGACTAGCACTGAGCCCCGTGCCCAGATACATTGGTAGGAACCTATGCTAAATGAGAATGATCCAGCTAAGCTTATGCAGCATCTAACTTCAAAAGACTCGAAGTTTTTTAAAGATCCCAGCAGTTGTACTGGCCAATTTTCTTTTTTAGTTGCAAATATTTTATTCCTACTTTCAGTAGAAATGATACAGCAGAGAATGAAGCTGGGGAGTTCTAACTTTAGATCCAGTGCTCTGTTGAGTACAACCTTATCCTCCTCTCCAGGACGTGAGCTGAAAAGTAACTCTAGGACCCTACAAATTCTCATCCATGGTGTTTCCATCTGCTGCAACAGAAAGGTCACCTAATTTGTGGCTGTCTTTGTTTCTTTCTAAATAAAAGGAGCACATTATCTTCTATCTTAATGGAGATCATACATTAAGAACTTTGCTTTTTCTTTGAACATCAAGCATCCAAAATAGCTACTAATAATTATCTGGCAAATAGGTGAATATGCTTTCCTGTCTGAAATACTAAACAATCTCTTAATTCTCTTTCGAATTTATCCTCACCACTCCCTTAAACATATGTGTTGGCTGTTGCAGAATATTTTTGTATATAATGGAAAGTTAACTCTGAACATGGACTGTAATAATGTGGTCTTATACTGTCTAGGCCTTTTTATCCATTGCTCTTAACTATGGTCGTAGAAATGGCTTTGGTGTTGAAGAAGTAATTGATGAGCCTGATGAGTTATCCTCATGTGATTTATAAAGAGTTACAATTTTAGGGTTTTACAGGAGGCATGGATATTGAGCACATGGATATTAGGATATGCTAATCTGGTTTTATGGTGGTATTTTTTTCCTAAAATTTCCTTACAATTGGTAAAATCTCAAGATGGTCAGCATGGTCAGTCAGAACTTTCAGATGCTAAATCACCCTGCGGATTCAAGCTGGATACATTTGAATATGTCATAATCCACTTGACATGACTCATTACTGATTTGATACATTATAGATCATTCTATGACTCCGTTTGAATTCAAGGAGTGTCTATTAATTTATATATGATGCAAAGTAAATGATCCAGAAGGAATTTGACTGGTATCCTACCAGTGATGGATAAGATGCCAAGGTCATGCATGCAGCCTGGGCTTTTCTTTTGAATCATGACAGTAACCTGAGAAACGTGGCCTTTGTGAACAGTGGCATGTGTTCATTAAACCCATAATTAAATATCACAGACTCTATTTGTTTCTTTTGATTTGGATAAATAAATTTTTGTTTCTGTTTTTGTTTTCAACAACTCTCTGGAGACAGAAGGGTTAAAATTTCTAAATTGCTTAAGTCAGGTAAGTAATTAGATGCTATAAAATCCAACTTATTTTTTAATTTATAGAAAGATTGAAACTTGACATATCATGTCTGAATGTGTATAATATAAACATTTGTTCTAAAAGTGCATTGTTTTCAGGAGATGAATGTCTTTGGGAAACAGTTTGTCATCTCTCATCATTCTTATAAAGTAGATCAAGAGCGTGGGAGTGTCACCCACATTGTAAATTTGACAACACAATAAATCAATTCTCCAGTCTTATTACTACACAGTGCAAAAATTATCTAAGTAGAAATAAACACTAGCTTTATTGACTCATCTGCATTATAATCTAATACGATAATAAACTCAGCCTCTCAACAGATCATCTATTTCTTACATCATAGTAACATTTTTCATACAGATAACAGTTTTTGTTTCATAACACAGCTGCTGTAAGTTAAATTGATTCAATTTAATTAACAAGCATTTATTCAGCGCCTACCTGTGCACAGCACTATACAAGGCATACAGAAGAGTTAGAATATAAGATCTCTGCTCATAGGGAGCTCACAGTCTGGATAGGAAAGACGATCCGTGCATTCAAGAAATAATAAAGGACCATTACAAATCTTATAAAAATCAATATAAGTAACAGACTCTGGATTAAAGACATTTATGAAGAACCCCAGGAAGCCTATCAAGGGAGTAATATGATTGGGAATGGAAGAAAATCTAGAAAAGGTGACCAGAGAATTAAGTTTAGAATTGGCAGGGGAACAGTGCGATCATTCCATGGCCAGTAGAAGATTGAAAGGAGAAACTCCAAGGCAGGGTAATAAAAATCGGTAAGTCAATTGCAGGGAATGGCAGGCAAATTGACTCTGCTCTGGAAAGGGACACTGTGAGTTAGGAGATGCAATTGCAGTCACACAGCAAGGCTAGTGAGGGCACTGAGTGTTACTATTCAAAGTCAATTCAAACTTTAAATAAATAATAATGCTTAAACACACCTATAAACTAAAGCCCCTGATAAAAGTGTGTTTTCCTAAGCTTAACAAAAAAGCAAAGAAAAATTACAGACTATTAGATTCTAAACAGAGGATATAATCATATCATTGGAAGTCAAGTGGGGAGACTGTGATGGAACAGCAGTTACTTGTGGTGTCTTTTTTTTTTTTTAAACTCCTAAAATGTTGGATTATCTAAGACCGATGTACCTCTTCAAGGTGAGAGAACTTCAACCCAGTGCTGATCAGCTCCTGATTCCTGGGAATTTTCTTCTAAAAATCCTATTCATTTTCATACATAATCCAGCAGAAAATACAAAGGTTTTGAGTGTATATTTTGGGGGGCCACAGATGGTGAGACAGGTAGAAAAAAAGAGAAAATAAGGTGCTGGTTTCAAAAAGTGAGTTAAGAAATGATTACAATGAGTACTTTATGCAGATATTTCTGAACTTAGAGGAAAAAAGAAGGTAAAATATTCCTGCTCCCAGTTCAAGAAAACTAAGGCAAAAGAAATATATAAAATGGAAATCTAGGAGCAAATTTTTTTTTTTTTTAATTAACCCACGAAGTAAACCGATGACCTGTACTGCTGGAGCACATTCACTTTTAAACTCAATTTGTTAGGAAAAATGTCAAGGAAATAGGACAGGGGAGAAAGTGATTGTGCAGAAACAAATCCTTAATTTGGAATAAAATGGAGATTCTTCTTGCCCAAGTAGCTTGATGATGCCTTGATTGACTGCATGACCTTGATGATCCATCAGTTATTTATGATGCTTATTCTCTGGGCCGTCACATAACACATTGCTTTTCAACAGCAAGGTGAAGAGTCCTGCGGGGCCCCCAGGATGCCTGTAAAGTTACTGGCCACCAGCAGCTGCAGCTGTTCCAAAAAAAAGAAAGAGAGAGACAGAGATGAAGAAGAGGCAAATGAAAATTGAGCTTTCAGTATGTTTAATGATTCCGAATGAGGGCCCTGAAATCTGTATCATCCAATTGTGCTCCACTTAGCCAAATAGTTAGCATTGTTATATTCAAATT
>CM052443.1:70428908-70528027 GCA_028533085.1 Varecia variegata
CCTAAGAATCTCCATGTCACATAATGAGCCTGATTCCACCCAAAGGATCTCATTTCTACTGACCAAAAATGCCACTGTTTGACAAAAAATGAGCTTCTGCAATGAGCAGCCATTCCCACCTCCACCCTTGATGAAACACCATGCCTAAGTCAAATTTCAAAGACAAGAGACCTGAAGGGGCCACAATCAAAGGACGGCGGGAGGGACACGATCATGTATAAGACAGGCATGGTGGACAGGAAGAGGATTAGCAAGAGCATGCCCAGGTAGAAATTATTTGATCTGGAAGCTTTGAAGACCCTGGCCTCGGGAACGTTGCAACACATCACGGCCCAGCACTGGAAGTACATGGATGTGTGGAGTCGAAGGATATTGATGCCAGGGAGGCTGGGAGCAAAGAAGGAGCCCATCCTAGAAAGAAAACAGAGCTCTGCTCAATTTTGAGTCTTTACTCCGTAACAAAGTCACACCGCACCTGTTTATTTCACATCATGCTTCTTTCCTGAAGGCAGAAAATATATTGCCGTTTTCAGTCACACAAACCCTTTTTATAAGTAAACTTGACTAATCTATTTCCATCTTCTACATACATTTTACCATTTCCTGCATTATTGAAGGTATTGCAAACATAATTCTTTCCTAGAAAGGATGCTGTTAACTAACTATATCTACTGTCATTAGTAAATTTAAACTACAACAGAGTAAACAATATATTCCAATTGTTTTACTTCTTTCTTCTAATTCTAAAATAAACTTAAATTCCCCGAACATTCAAATCATTGATTAACATGTCTATTTTTTTTAATAACCCTTAAATTCACTCATTCTATTCAAATAAACTGCACATTTCAATTAATCACTTTTGTCATGGATAATTAATTTTTGCTTAATTACAGAGAAAAATGTTAATACAATTTTCTTTTTTTGATGCTGAGAATTTTCTCTTTGTAGCTGCTGTGGTGTTTTAAAGCTGATTGCAAAGCTGTGTATGGCCAATAATATGCTATGTTTTGTTGATAATTTATAGCTAGCTCATATGTTTTTGAGGTGAAAATTCCATGCATCCACTTAAATTTATCTGCTGACTTTCTTACTTTAGCTTGTCTCAGAAATCCTCTACTTTGTGCATCTGACTTTTTAAAAGCATTTAAAATACCACTTTTAGGTGGGAATCACTTAGTTGAGGTCACTTTTACCTGATGGTCGAATTGATTATTTCAAGAAAATAAGTTTCAATTTTTTTGGATGGGAAAACTTGTTAGCACCGTAAAACAACATGAGTAGCAATCTATTAGTGCAAAACCAAAAAGAAGGTGCATAGGCACTTATTTTATAAATATAAGTGGAGCCCTATCTTTTAAAATGTCTCAACTATAATAAAGCCCTCAACATTTTTAGTTAGGATTAACTAGTATTTTATACTCCCTGGATACGTAGAGTAGTTGTTTAACCAATCCAGTTAAATTTGGTACATTACAGAGACATTGGTGATCTAGATGAAGAAATTAGTTTCTGCAATAATTGAACTTATGCCAACTGAAAGTTAATTCATTCCTTTGAAAAGTGGAATCTGGCCACAATTTGGTTTGTCTTGTCGTTAGGATTCCAGACAACAGATCTGAATGAAATTTTACCCTAGTGCATTGACCAAAGACTTTGCAAGAAGATAAACTATTTTTTTCTAATTGAAGGATAGATGATAAAACAACACAGTATACCTTTGTTACAGAACAGGAAGAGAGAAGATGGAACTCCAAAAAACTCCAAAAACGTGAGCAGCTGATGGCTCAGAGTTGCAAAACACTAGATTATATCCCAAAATACCAATATTGTGCATGATTATGCTTGCATCCGTCTACACGTCAAATGACCATGTCACTTGTTTTGGCCAATCAAATATGAATAGAAATGAGGTGTCTCACTGCTGGGTAGAAACTTTAAAAGCCCTGTGTGGTTTTTCATTCTCTTCTCTCTCTGCCACTGTGACTAGCAATGTTACAGATGGCTCCTATTCCATTAGTCTGGGTTTCTCAGGCAAGGGTAAGTTCTAAGAGCAAAGCTCTCCCTCAACCCACAATGGACATGTTCTTTTTGTAAGCCACTAAGATTTTGCAATTGAGTTTCATTGCTACATAACCTAATCGATTCTAAAACATAGTTTTGTACATAATTCAAAACCTAGACCACGTATATTTCTATCTATATGTGTGCATTGCTTGTATGCATAGATATGTAAGCACATATTATTTGTGCACATATCTATATATAAATAAATTTTAAAATAAACATCACAATGATAGATTTTGAACAAATATCTCAAGAGCCATAACCTAGAAAAACAGGTCCTGGTAGAGTGTGATCTGAACTTAATGCTGGTTTTCACTTCATTCATGAATCACTGATCTGTTGGGCTCACTCAGTCCTTTATCCAGACCTGATTCCATCATCTGTCAGTTAAAAATTATTGCAATACCTCAGCCTTATCAAATGCTTTTCTTCCAAGGATATCAAAGCAAATGAAAGCTTCTTTTATTTAACTCTCCTTACTACTTCAGTGACACATACATGTCAGGTAAATTATTCACATCTGATTAACTGAGAAAATGAGGGGAAAAAAAATGTGACAAGACTGGCCGGAAGGTACCCAATGATGCAGTGTTGAAGCAATGTCCAAAACTCATCTTCTCTCTCACTCTGTGTTCCCTGCTGCCTCTCTACATCCTGCTATGATACAGATAATATGCACTTTCATCATTTAAAAATATTATTACAGAAAAATATGGTGTCTATTTCAAAAAATAGCATATAAATGAAGGTTTTCTGATCATTCAGCCAAATCATCACAAAATGGATTTTTACCTATAAATGTTGACTTTAATAACTTCCGAGTAAATAACCTCTACTACTCAGCAATTCCTAAAGTGGTAATTGAATGTCTCCAGTCACAAACCAATGGAATTGCATACAAAATCCCCATGCCATTTTGATTGTTTCTGTACAAAATGGTTACACTCTGCCATCAGATCTTCATGCCTCATAAAATAATGGAACTCCCACGTGGGAGGATCTTTGTGCAGGATGAGTTTACTAATCTCACATGCCACCTTCCCCACACCCCAACCCTCACCAACCTCCTGGGAGTTAGGAGGAGAGTATTTGTGCAAAGGGTTGACCTGAAGGTGAATAACTGACTAATAGCTATTTTACTTCTGGAAGTCTGGAAAGTGTGTGAATATCTTTGTATACTCAAAAACTGCTATCACTTTCTAAAGTCGTCTTCAAACGAACCGGAAGCAGGCTTGACCACTGCCTGAAGAATGGATGCATAGAAAGTGGTAGTGCAGTGACAGGGCAGAGATTCTGATAATGGGTCTGCCTGTGAGAGAACTGGAAAAAAGTTTTAGATTTTTAATAATTTCAGTATGAACATACTGGACTATAACAATTAGGAAATCACACGTGAAACTAATCAGGACAGTAATTACAACAGCTTTTCTGACAACAAAAATAAATTTCTAGGCCAATCTGTTGTCCAAACTCTGAAAGAACACAGTAGACACGCAGCCTAAGTCTGCACGAATGGCACCCGCCAGGCCGGAGGGATTTATGACACTTTGTGTAAAAGCCACTGATACAAGACAGTGGTTTCTCATTACTCCAATAGCCATGTCAACCATTTTCTGCCATGACAGCAGATTCCTCTCCAGGAAATGAAAGCTCAGGACCCACAGAATCTGCTTTCTTTTCTCTCTGTCAGTAGTCACTGGTTGGGCCACCTTCACTTTCCTCCCTGCATGGAGAGCAAAGGACACGTTTCACACCTTAATGACTCTGGACATGCGAGCCACACTGGCAAAATTTAGAAAGGAAGGGAATGGGAATTACATTTTTTTTAATTTTTTTTTTTTTTTGTTGCCCGGGATAGAGTGCCGTGGCATCAGCCTAGCTCACAGCAACCTCAAACTCCCGGGCTCAAGCAATCCTCCTGCCTCAGCCTCCTGAGTAGCTGGGACTACAGGCATGCGCCCCCAAGCCCGGCTAATTTTTTCTCTATATATATTTTTTAGCTGTCCAAATCATTTCTTTCTATTTTTAGTAGAGACGAGGTCTCGCTGTTGCTCAGGCTGGTCTCAAACTCCTGACCTCCAGTGATCCTCTTGCCTCGGCCTCCCAGAGTGCTAGGATTACAGGCATGAGCCATCGCTCCCAGCCCAGGAATTACATTTTATATATGCCTGACAATAGAAAAAAATAATCTTTTTGTAGTATTTTCTTCATATAGATTTACCCAGGGAGGCACAGGAATTTGACAGGCCCTATACCAAGATGATGGAGCCCTTGAAGGTGGTCTTTATGTTACCAAAGCAAGACAGTTTTGACATTTGCAGAGTCCCTATTATCACTCAAAGGTTTAATAATTGAGGACAGCTATGGTTGAAGGATTTGAGTAAGATTTGAAGATTATTCAAAAACTGAGGCTATGCTAGCACTTGTGATTAGACCAGTGGTGTGGTTGGTAGCACAATATTGTATTAGGTCATGTCTACAGGGTAAAGTAGCTCAATTATAACTGCTTGTGGGTTGGGGTGCTCTTAGTTAAGAGTGACAAATTTCCAAACACATGGTCCCCAGATGAATCACATGCTGTGATTCAGTTTTTAAACTCAGAAATGGTTTCTCCTGTATCAACTCATCTTAACCTGTCAGGGTTTACAGTGAGAATGCTTTTATTTAATAAAAGATGTGACAATCATTTGCACATCAAAAGACATAATTCTGATGTGCAAATTGGTCCTATGAATCAAATTACAAAATGAAAGTCATATTTTTAACTTGACCTTCCTAAAACATGTATTTCATCTCTATAAAGTATTGAATTTGGTGAGAGATTATGTTTTAAAGTAGCCATAAATTATATTTTAAATATATTTAGTAGTGATGACAAAGTAAAATCAGTTTCTCAGGAAAGCCTTACGTTAATTTATTTCATACTTAACGTGGTAATGTAATCATTAGTATTTCACTATTAGATCCTGGTGTTACAGGATATAAAAATATAGTCTTCAAATAAATCTACTGAATACAGACTCCCATCATTTGATGAAGGAATGTTCTGCAAGACAGGAAGACCTTTGAGGACAAAGATTTCAGATATTTTTTAAAAGTGTGAACTATTCACAGCCATCCACCTTGCAAAGGCAAAGATTGAATTAGACACAGATTGAGGTCTCCTCTGAAACCAGGCTGCAGTGCTTTATGCAATAATGACCTTGGAGGCTTTTCTACAAGTGATAAACTGTCCAACAGCTGACCTACCAGATCATGCCTTGGTTGAAGATCAGAGCGAGGACATTGCCACTGATGTCAAATTCAGTGTATGAAGGCTGGAGGAGACACAAGTATTCATTAGATTAGCATCTCAATGAAAATTGAAAGGCTAGTGGTTCTGCATAGGCATGACAAGGCTCTCAACTACTTTCCCTCAGCAACAATAGCAGAATAATCAATATGATAAGTAACCAGAGATACATAAAATAATAGGAAAGCATCCTTTAACATAGACATTTTTAAATACTGTTATTCACTACTGGTAAAAATAAAAACTGTAGCAACCTTTCAGAAAAACAGTTTGATGATATATATCAAAAGCTTTACAAATCTCATTCTCTTTGACCCTATAAATCTATGTCTAGGAATTTGTCTTTATAAAATAATCTGAAATGCTGATAAATTTTAATAAGCAAAATGAAACCATCTAAGCGTTTAACATTAGTTAGGTAAATACAACATATCTATGCCACGATATATATTGCAGCTGATTATAATCATTATGGAGGAATATTTATATAAATGAGTAAAAACTATGCTCTAGCATTAAACAAAAAATATATAAAATTATACATTCATTATCTTTAATCAACTCTATGTGATACTATGCATAGAAAAAGACTGGAAAGTAATCAGCAAAATATTAATAGCTTATATGTGGGTGATGGCCTATTTTTTTCTTTTTTAAGTTTTAAATATTTAAAATTTTTGCAACAAAAATGTGAATTAACTTTAAAATAACATAAATATAGAAAAAGAACTGTAACAAAAGTTTAAGAAGTCATTCAACTCAGTGTCCCACCCCCATGTCCTGGATAGAACTATCGCGCTCAGGGCAGCAGGGCCAGGCTGCTCTTTGTGCAGAGGGGACATCAATACAATGAAGGAGGACATCTGTGCTAGGGTGGCCCATCCGAAGGCTTCCTGGTATCTAATTTGACATCCTAGCAAGAAAGTTTCCATCAGTGGAGTTAATGCTAATTAACAAAGGCAATAAAACTGACTCCTATTTAATTTGGGATAAAGTATTCAGAGAACACTGATTAATTGGTAATAAGAGAATAAATAAAAGAGCAGCAAATACGAAGAGGGAGGGACAAGAAGACTGTGACAAAGAGACCAAGAGATTGGCAGGTGTCTAGCACTGCCCCAGACCCTAATATCCCCAGGTGTGCTTCAGACCACACGTATCCCCATACAAACTCCCTTCCCAGACACACACACACACACACACACACACACACACGTGCGCGCGCGCGCGCGCGCACACACACACACACACACACACACACACAAATAAGATGACCTGAGAGTGTCTCTGTTCTTCTCAAACCCAAGAACTCAAATATACCTTTGTAAGAACGTAGAATCTGTCAGTGATCTGAAACTCCATCAAAATTATTCCCAACTTTCTTGTGCTTTGTCTCAAGAGTCTCATGAGTCCAAGCCTCACCTGTACCATTTTCCCAAAAGCAGTAGAACTCTCCTATTCAAGTGAAAGATACGGGCAATCTGCTTTGTAACAGATTCAGGGAATGAACAGCAAGTATGGCATAATAAGGAGTGGTTAAGCCTCAAGATGAAATGATAAGATGATACATAATGAAATAATGAATAGCCCTGCATATTAAACAGGACAAAGCTAACTTAGATAATTGCCACATAATTTTATTCAAGATACTGGTAAAGGATATATACAAAGTGTTTCACTAGTTTGCAGATTTTCTAGAAAGATAATGTTCACAAGATACAAAAGGGTTTGGTTGACAGTTCTTGTTCTAAAATCAGCAATGAAAACAATGTGTCCTTTATAGAGAAAAATGAATTGCTTCTTATCTTGAGAACGTGAACTCTGAGTCTTTCTCTTTCTGTGGGCATGCTTTGCTCCGAACCATCTACACTTTTCTCCTGGAGCCCTGTGTCAACACAGATCAATGAGTGGCCTGTGCTATCTGTGGCCTTGGAACAGCTTTTCTCTGTGTCAGTTCAAGAATCAAACCTTCAACCTTGGGCTCTTCAAAATGGTGTCATAATTGAGCCCACTCAACTAATGAACATGGAAAAAATCTCAAACCTTTTAGATATCTACTTCCTTTACTGTCTCACAGGCACATAAACCTCTTGAGGGTCACTTGAGATGAGACATTTTATAACTAGTTGACTAGAAAAGCAAAAAGGACACACTGGAAATCCCTGGCCCCACACTGTTTGCAGCAGGGACAGCTGGAGGAATAAAATCTTTGATGTGTAAACTGGCCTGATGTAGAGAAAGCACATAGGGTGGCGCTGTTGTACCAGTGGTTTTGTGGTGCAGCCATGCCTGGGATTCACGTTTGAGTAGTAGACTTTGCCCTGCCATTTCCTCTCTGGGTGAGCTGGGCCAGTGTTTCGGCCTTAGTTTCTTCACAGATAAATTAATGAGATGAACTAGATCAGGGTCAACACACAGTGGCCTGTGCCTCAAATCTGGACTGCCCCCTGTTTTTATAAATGCATTTTTATGGGAATATAGCTACAGTCATTCATTGATGTATTGTCTATGACTGGGACTAAAACAGGTTAGTAGTTATAACAGAGACTGAATGGCTCACAAAAGCTGAAATGCTTACTATCCGGTCCTTTACAGGGAAAGTTTGCTAACACCTGACCTAGATAATTTCTAAGATTGTTTCTAATCTAAAAATGTTATTGGTTGAAAATTAGACACAGTTATGAAAGAATTTAGAAATGGAATGTAATACTTTATCCAATAAACACAAAAGCTCTTCCTCTAAAAATGAAACATATGCGAAGGGATAAAATTGCAAATATAGTATAAAATTCAACATTTATTTTATTAGTAGTAGACTTTTTAAAGCATATGAGATTATATTTTAAGTTTTTTAAAGCAATACTTTAATAAACAAATCAATTCACAATATATTTGTTTAATTGCCTCTAAAATAGAAAATGCTTAAAAGTAAATGATGCTTGGGGAAAAAAATCAGATTTTCTTGAAACCTGAGATAATAAAATTAAATAAAATTATTTACATGAAATAAGTGTAAGAAACTCACTGATGGCTGCTCATCCCTAGGAAGATGCCCAGTGAGCTGCCAGCAACAGAGAGCCCATTTGGATTTGGGCTGAGGTCCATAACAGTCAAGGGATTGGAAAGGGTCTTGTTTTATTTTTGGACCTTTGTTTGTGGTGTGCTAGAGCCAGCCATCCACCCAGAGGGGAGACATATGGTGCTCACTGGACGAAAAAGCCCTGGAAGATCCATTCTTTCTCTGTAAGTTTAGTCATTTGGGGCAGATTGCCAACACATGGATATTGTGAAATGCAATTCAGGATCTCAGAGAGAATTAATTCTGTCATCGCATGGAGCTGCCTGATCTCCTCCACACAAACCCCATTTCTCACAGCTGGAATCACACTACTTAGAGGCTGACCTGGGCCGTGGCTCTGGAGCAGTGGCTCTCGAGTGTGGCCTCCAGGCGACAGTCAGCACATCACTTGGGAACTGTTAAAAAAGCACATTCTGGGGCTTTGCCCTAGATCTACTGAATCAGAAATGTCACATTTTCACAGGTCCTCAGGGAATTCTGATGTATGCTTGAATTTGAGAAACACTAATTTAAGACAAACCCCAGCCTCACCTGCTAGTATGATGCCGCATTTGGGGCTTTACACTACGACACGAGTTGAGAATAGGATCCTGTTAACGCAGACAGACTCGGTTCACATATTCAAGTGGACCTTCAAATACAGCCCGTACAGCCCTGTTCCATGTTCTCACCCCCTCACGGGATGTCCATGACTTCCTGCTGACTCATATCATGCTGTATTCCTAAACTGCTGCATAGTATCTCCACATTCTCAGCTAGAGAACATCAGTTTATCTTCTAATTCTATATCCCAGCCCTTCCTGCTAACTCTGTTCTGTTGCAAGTAACCTGTCTACGCCCACTAGCACTTTGCGTTCCAAAAGCCATAGGTTTGGCTCTCGAATTATTCATGTTTTGGCAGAGTTGTTGAAATTTCTGGGGTTAAGCATTACAATGAAAATTCAACATGATGGGAATTTGGTTGATGGCTTTGAAGTTGATCAGACATGGGTTTGAGGCCTCACTCTAGGTTTGAAGCCTACCGTGGACCAGCTATGTGTCTCTAAGCAAATTATTTAACATCCTCGAAGGCTCAGTTTATTGTAAAGAAGGAATTATAATTCCTACTTTACAGTGTTCTGGTATGATTATAGATAATCATATTATGTAAATTTCCTGTAGAGTTTCTGACACATAAACACTACATAAAATTATAAGACAATATATAATTGGGCATCCACTTGGATGGTCTGTCAATCATATGCCTCTTTTTTATGAATAATTTTGAGCCCCTTTCATAAGACCTCAAGGAAATCTCCTATATTTCCATTTATATAAATTGAACAAGTATCACCTTAAAAATATAACTGTAAACAAGATGCTGGATTTGATTGAACATGCCCTTATCCCCCACCCTGCATTCAATGCTATTTCTTCCTGGATATTCTTTACTTGTTTTATTAATAAATGGTAAGGATGGTGTCAATGGAAATTAAAGTGAAAGTAAGGACATTCTTCACTGAACTGCTACAGAATACAGAAGAGTTTACAAGAGGACTCACTTCGTGCTGAATTATAGCAGTGAAAATCCCTCCTGGGGGCAAGCCATTCTACCTCCCTGTAAGTCCATGAACTCTTTAGAAACACTGAGAACTATCATGGCTCAGAGAAGCCTTGGGAAATATTAACTTACGTTACATGGTCTAGTAACCTGCTGCAAGCCCGTAATTTTCCTACCTCAGTTCATCTTCCTAGGTTTGTTGTGATAATATTTTGGACATAAATTTATGACTTGAAAAATATACAGGATCACTTTTAACCCAACTTACTCAGATGGAACCAGTATACAATTCAGTCTATTTAGCAAAATGTTTTTGTCCAGAAGTGTACTTCATTATCCTCATTTATTCTCTGGCTACATAAGAATATAATTTCAATTTAAAGACTCAATTTTTATCCATAAAATACAAGGATTATTGTTGATTATGTCAAAATTCCACTCTACTGTAACATTCTATGGATCTCTAAATCGAATGCTGGAGCCTGCAGCGTTTAGCTTTTACAAAGGTGGTTGTAATAAAGTGAATAGGCTATTTGGGCTCTTTTCTGGTTCCACATTAAGCACAGAATCATTTTTTCTAGATCTGTGAAATATGACTTTGGTAACTTGTTGGGGATTGTGTTGAATTTGTAAATCACTTTGGGTAGTATGGAAATTTGTTGATTGTTAAATATTGTTTAACATTATTTTCCGTTTGTTTGTATCCTCTGCAATTACTTTCCTCAGAGTTTTGTAGTACTTGTAGAGATCTTTCACCTCCTTGGTTAAGTACATTCTCAGATATTTCATCTCATTTGTAGCTATTGTACATGATATTGAGTCTTTGATTTGACTCTCAGCTTGACTGTTATTATTCATAGTATATAGAAATGCTACTGGTTTATGTACATTGATTTTGTATCCTGAGACTTTGCTGCATTTATTTATCAAATCCAGGAGACTCTTGTTGGAATATTTGGGTTTTTATAGATACAAAATCATATCTTCAGTGAAGAGCGATAGTTTGACCTCCGCTTTCCCAATTTGGATACCCTTAATATTCTTCTCTTCCCTGACTGCCCTGGCTAGGACTTCCAGCACTATTGTGAATAGGAGTGCTGACAGTGGGCATCCTTGTCTTGTTCCAGCTCTTAGGGGGGATGCTTTCAATTTTTGTCTATTCAGTATTATGTTGGCTGTGAGTTTGTCATATATGGCTTTTATAATTCTGAGATATACTCCTTCTACGCCTAGTTTCTTCAGGATTTTTATCATGAAAGAGCGCTGGATTTTGTTGAATGCTTTTTCTTCATCTATCGAGATGATCATATGATCTTTGTTTTTTCTTTTGTTTATGTGGTGAATCACATTTATTCATTTATATATATTAAACCATCTTTGCATCGCTGGGATGAAGACCACTTGATCTTAGTGAATTATTTTTTTGATGAGCTGTCGAATTTGGTTTGTTAGTATTTTACTGAGGATTTTTGCATCTACTTTCTTAAGGGATATTGGTCTGTAGTTATTGTAGATATTGGTCTTTTTTTCGGTTATGTCCTTTCCTGGCTTTGGTATCAAGGTGATACTAACTTCATACAATGAGTTGGAGAGGATTCCCTCCTTCTCAATACTGTGGAATAGTTTCTGTATTATGGGTCTTCTTATAGGTCTGATAGAATTCAGCTGTGAAACCATCTGGTCCAGGGCTTTTCAGAGGGTGGGGGCGGTTATTACGGATTTGATTTCACTGATTGTTATTGGTCTATTCAGGAGTTCTATTCCTTCCTGGCTGAGTCTTGGTAGGTTGTGTGTTTCCAGGACCTTGTCCATTTCCTCTCCATTCTCTAGTTTATACAGATTTACATAGTATTCACGGATAGTGAATTTGCAGAATTTGCAGTGAATATGCAGATTTACATAGTATTCACGGATGATGTTTTGCATTTCTGTGGTATCAGTTGTAATGTTACCTTTTTCATTTCTGATTGAGCTTACTTGGGCCCTTTCTCTTCTGTTTTTGGTTAATCTAGCAAGAGGTCTGTCAGTTTGTTTATCTTTTCAAAGAACCAACTTTTTGTTACATCAATCCTTTGTATTATTTTGTTGTTGTTGTTATTCTCTAATTCATTTAGTTCTGCTCTGACCTTTGTTATTTCTTTTCTTCTGCTGGCTTTCAGTTTGGTTTGTTCTTCCTTTTCTAGTTCCATAAGGTATGACATTAGGTTATCAATTTGTGATCTTTCTGTCTTATTGATGTAGGCATTTAAGGCTATGAATTTTCCCCTGAGGAATGCTTTTCTGTGTCCCAAATATTTTGATAGCTTTCATCCCATTTGTCATTCAGCTCAAAGAATTTTTTGATTTCCTTCTTAATTTCATTCTTGACCCAATAATTGTTCAGCAGCAGATTGTTTAATTTCTAGGACTTTGTGTAGGTTTGAGTGTTTCTCTTGTGGTTGACTTCTAGTTTTATTCCACTGTGGTCTAGTTTTATTCCACTGAAGATACATGGTATGATTTTGACTTTTTGAATTTGTTGAGGCCTGTTTTGTGGCCTAAGATATGATCAATCTTGGAAAATGTCCCATGTGCTGCTGAGAAAAATGTGTATTCTGTAGCTTTGGGGTAGAATGTTCTGTAAATGTCTGTTAGGTCCATTTGATTTAGAGTCTGGTTCACGTCCATTATTTCTTTATTTATTTTCTGCTTAGATGATTTATCAAGCTCTCACAGTGGAGTGTTGAGATCCCCAGCAATTATAATGGTGCTATTTATTTCTTTGCTTAGCTCTAGTAAGATTTGCTTTATGCAATCTTATGTAATCTTATGCAATCTTAGGCAAAAAGAACAAAACTGGAGGTATCACATTATCAAGTTTCAAACTATACTACAAAACTATAGTAACCAAAACAGCATGGTATTGTAAAAAAATAGAAACATAGACCAGTGAAACAGAACAGGGGACCCAGACATAAAACTATCTACCTACAACCAACTGATCTTTGACAAAGTAGACAGCAATGTACATTGGGGAAAAGAAGCCCTATTCAATAAATGGTGCTGAGAAAATTGGATCACCACATGCATAAAAATGAAACAAGATCCCTGCTTCTCACCACTCACAAAAATTAATTCAAGATGGATAAAAGACTTAGATCTAAGGCATGACACCATAAGAATTCAACAGGAAAATGAATAGACAACCTACAGAATGGGAGAAAATATTCACAAGCTATACATCCAACAAAGGGCTAATAACCAGAATTTACAAAGAACTCAAGCAAATCAGCAAGAATAAAACAAGCCCATTAAAAAGTGGAAAAAAAACAAGAACAGATGCTTCTCAAAAGAGAAAAGACAAATGGCAAAAAAAACATGAAAAAATGCTCAATGTCACTAATCATCAGGGAAATGCAAATTAAGACCACAGTGAAATATCACCTTACCCCAGTTAGAATGGCTTTTGTTAAAAAAATTCATTATGATAGATGCTAACATGGATGCAGAGAGAAAGGAATTCTTATACACTGTTGGTAGGACTGAAAATTAGTACAACTCTATGGAAAACAGTATAGACATTCCTCAAAGAACTAAAAGTAGACCTACCATTTGATCCAGCAATTCCACTACTGGGTATTTACCCAAAGAAAAAGAAGTCATTTTATCAAAAAGACATCTGCACTCAAATGTTTACTGCAGCACAATTCACAATTACAAGGATGTAGAATCAACCCAGTGCCCATCAATTCATGAGTGGATTAATAAAATGTGGTATGTGTACACCATGGAGTACTACTCAGTCATAAAAAAGATGAATTAATACATTTTGCAACAATCTGGATGGAATTGGAGAACATTCTCCTAAGTGAAGTATCACAAGAATGGAAAAACAAACAACACATGTACTCAGTACTAAATTGGAATTAACTGATGAGCACACCTGTGCACAGAGGGAACTAAAACTCAGTGACGAGCAACCAGGGGGAAGGGGGAAAAGGAGAGGGGATAAAAGGGGAGGGGGTAGAAAGGGAGGGGAATAAACCAACCTAATGGGTAATATGAACACTATTTTGGTGATGGGCATACCTATAGCCAGAACTCAAGCATTATAAAAATGATCCATGTAACCTAAAACATTTGTACCCCCTTAATAGTTTGAAATAAAAAAAAGTGAATAGGCTTTTTAAAAGGTACCTTCTCTGTTATTAAGCAATTCAACTTAATATAAATTTATTATAAATAAATAATAAGAAATAATTTGTGCATTTCACTATGATTTATCAATGAAGATATTTATTTACATGAATATAATTAAATGCCATCATAATATTTATCATAAAAAATTAGGCACAGTTGGACTGACAACAAATTAAAAACTATTAATCATGGTATATCCATATGTAAAATATACAACCATTAAAAAGCCTGGGAAATGGTCACTGTTAGGTAAAAAAAAGCATGTAACCAGTCTATATCTATCTGTATACACACACAGAAAACACATATATAAATATATATTTGTATATATTTATAAAAATCTATAATATTATACATCAATATATAGTACTTATTTATCTACATATAAATAATACTAATAACTCTTTGATGTAAATAATCCATATCATCTCATTAACGGTGGAGATTATCTGTGATTTTTTTACTTTCATATTTCACATTATTGTGTTTTTCAAATTTTCTACAATGAACTGGCTTTATTTTTGGAATTCAGTAGGAAAAAACCCAAAATGCTTCTTGTGTATGTGTATATGACAGGAAGTCCACATTTTTCTCTTCCATTTCTGAAAGAATTCTCAAAAATCTTCTCTGCCCATCTCAGGTTCTCCTTCCCTTCATGACAGATACTTTCTACACCCATATTGTCGAGTCCAGCAAGTCCAGCATATAGCAGAGAAACATTCTCATCAGCCCTTTCTGCTCCAAAACAGCCTCATTTTAATTTTCTGCATCTACACCTGCATTGCCCATATCTTCTAGTTTTCTGGCCCTGTCTTACACTTGTCCCTCCACCAGCAACTCCTTCTTCCGTCTCTTGAAATCCTGATCATCTTGCAAGACTCTACTCAAATGCCTCCTTCTCCATAATGTCTGCATTTCTACTGCAGCATACCTTTCTCTCCCCCCTTTTCTCTCTCTCTCCCTCTCTGCACTCTTTCTCTCTATCTCTCTTCCCCAAAGTCCTGTAGCCGTTGGTTTATCCTATGGATTTTATCTTTTATGCCCTTTATTGATATTGGCAGGTTGCAAGATAAAAGAATGGTGAAGAACGTGAAGAACTGGAGCATGAATATCCTGACTGCAGAGGCCAGTGGTTTCTCAACTCTAGCCAACTTCTCCCTTGTGAGAATATGGGTCTAATGTTGCCAGGCCTTCCAATGTCAAGAAAAGAAAGATATCTGCACTTTTTTAATAAAATCTCTCAGTGTTTAAATATCAGTTTATATTTTTAAAAAAACAAAAACAAGCAACAACACTGGGCCGACTGAACCAAAAAATATCTGTTAGCTGAGCCTAGCCTACAGTCCTAGTTTGTAGGTGTACAACTTCTCTGTAAGTGTACAACTTCTACATCTCTGTTTCCTTATCACCTAGCACAGAGACCTGCTCATAATAGTTTGCACCTAGTAGGCACTCACCTGTGTCACGTATGCATTTGGTGGGTCAATGATAATAGGATCCACATCAAAGATCTTTCATTCAACATTAATGTTTTAAAACTTGTTTTGATTCTGAGCTTTTTTCCAAAGAGCCTTCCCAAGGTGACATGGGAGAAAATTCTTTTTCTATGACCTAAAACAGGAATTTGTCTTTTTCCTTTACTTTGTACTTACCGAAGAGCACTGTCAGCACTCAATAAATAATAAATTACAGTGATTTAATTACAGCTTTTATGCATCCAGATCATGTTATATTGACTTCATATTTCCAGTCAAATTTTCTACCACTTAAGAGGAAAGCAGCAAGGCATAAAAGGCAAACAAAAGCCAAGCAATGGTCCAAGAAAGAAATGGCCATTTTTATGTGTGTCTCAGAGGAGCTGAATCAGGCAAGGGAAATAGAAATGAAACGGAGCCAGCTGAATACCTCATAGCAGGGGATGGGAGGCAACACAGCAGCATCGGATGTACAGCATTACCTCACTGTGTCCACCAAGAGCATTACCTAACTGCTTCCACCTCATCCCGGGAGGCACTTGCAGTGAGGGTGACAGAGATGACCTCATACAAGGTACCATCTCAGAGTCAGAGAGCCAGACAGAGGATCTAGCCTGGAATCTTGAAAACAGTCCTGAATGCAGGACGTGTCCAGAGAGTAGAGGGCAGGAGACAGAAGGGGGAGGAGCTGTAGAAGATATTCCTTTGCTGGTGAGGACAGAAACATCACTGACTCAAGAACACTAAGCCAGAACTGACTCCATGGCCACATCCCTGGAAGGGATAGTCAGTGCTGCCTTGACGGAGCCAGAATGCGCAGGTTCAATGGTCAATCAGCCAACCAACCCGTCACACCTGCCACCTGCCTCTCACAGTTCAAATAACAGCAGGGCAAGAGCAAAAGTGGTAGCAAATGAGCTGAGAGAGAAGGAAAAGAACCAGATCATACAGGACATTGAAGGCCTAGAAAAGGATTTGGAATTCATTCTAAGTGCTTAGAAGCCACTGGAAGATTTTAAGTAAATGAGTGCTAGCAACCCCCAGGTCATATTTCCTGGGATGCCTGGAGCCAATTTCATTTGCAAAGAGGGACAGTGGAAACATCGCAATGTGCTAGATCACAGAGTGATGTGTGTGCTGCTGCCACCCTCAGACTTCGTGGTTGGACTTGGGGTGGAGCAGAGGGGGAAAGCTGGTGACAGAGGTGGCACCAGTGGGGGTCTGAGATACCTGGGAAATTGTTTCAGGAAAAAAAGCCATCCCTGCCAGCATTCAGCTCCACCACCTGCCAGAGCCCTATCAGCAAACAGGGCCTTCCGTGAAGCCTGCACGTGTTTCTGTTGAGCTCTTATTGGACAGTGAGCTTTAGAGAGCAAGCTCCGTATTTACTGAATCATTTTATCCACCTCCCCCCACCCTGCCCCCAGGTCTACTGCACACTCACTGGCACATGGGCATTATCTAGGAGCCTAGTAGAATCCAAAGGAATTGACAGAATATGCAGCTGACACTAGCCATCTTGCCCTGCTTCTAGAAATGCCAGCAAGGGCTGAGGGGAGGGAGGTGCTGACTATGGGGCCCACATTTTCTGAGCTCAACATCTTGACTAACAGGTTGAGGTCCATTGCTTTAGCCATTCTGTGCTAATTTGACTGGAATATTGTAAACCATGAAACTCAAGTCTACCCTCCTCTGAATTATTCCCATGCTCACTGGTCTTCATTTATTGACATCTAAAAAGGCGATCCCACCCACAGAACTCTGCAGGGCCTTTGTTTTTAATAGGGTATGTAAATGGTGACTCACAAAAAAAGAATCTGATAAGAGAAAAATTAAAATCATACTTACATATCCATATTCCAAATCCCAGCACCAGCAGTAATTGCAAAACCTCACAAAACATGCCCTGAGAAAGTCCCCGATGAGGATTGTGACGTAGGTGGTCAGAACATCAGAGACGGTCAGCCGCACAAATTCCTATTGAGACAGTATCTCTGTTAACACACACAGTTCTGTTTTCCAGTGGGCCTAGTGTTGCCATCAAATCTGTCTTGTTTCTTAAACTGTATTGGCTTGAAGACTGAAATTAATGGTGAAAGAAAAAAAGACTAGGCATATTTAGTAAATAAAAAATGTATCACTCCTATTTTATATTTATATTTTATATATAAAATTTTATTTTATATTTATTTATTTTATATCTTTTATATTTAATAGTTTAATGATTAATAATTATTTATATTTAATAATTATTTTCCATTTACTGTACCAAAAGTCTTCTTTTGACTGAGAAACTTTTATAAGAATGACACAAGAACCAAAACCAGACAGGAAGATACTGACCACGCAGAAGTTTAAAACTGTTATGTGGCAAATAACCCTATTTACAAAGTTAAAAGGCAAACTTGAAAAAAGCACTTGCAACATATATAATAGAGGGTTAATAATCCTAACACATTAAAAAAATTTACAAATCAGTATGAAAATAGATGGGCAATCCAATAAAGAAAAAAATTGGCAAGAAATACAAATAAAAAATTCACAGAAGAACATACACAGTCCATTAAAACATTGAAAAATACTTACACCCCACCTAATCAAAATGCAAATTAAAACAATGAATTGTTAGCTCACAAAGTGATAATGTTTTAAAATCCATGCTTGTCCATGTTGGTGAGAGTGTAGTGAAATAGGCACTGGCATAAACTGATGAAGAAGTTAGACTGGCACAGTGTTAGGGCAAAATTTGTAAGATCTATCACATTTTAAAGTGTTGGGAATTTGATCAAGAAAATCCACGTTTAGAAATGTATCTTATAGCGATATTCATACAAGTGCACAAATCTGTCTGTACAACTATGTGAAAATATCGCTTCTTCCAGATAAAAATTGGAATAAATTCAAATATGCTCAGGAGAAGATTACAAAATGAGTGTCCACACAATGGAATACTGTAAGCTCTTAAAACAAAATGCTATTGTGGTGATGGATGCACAACTCTGAGAATATAGTAGAAACCATTGACTCGTATACTTTAAATAGGTGAACTTGTGGTGTATGAATTATATCTCAACAAAGTTGTTTAAAAAGTGCTAAAATGCTATGCTTTGATAGAAAATATGTTTTTAAAACAATTTACAAAACAGTAGATGTGGTATGAACTCATTTGTTAACAAAACATCCTATGTACATATTCATATATGCAAGTAATATATATATATATATATATATATGTCAAGGAAGGGTCTAGAAAATTAGAAACTGATTACCTTAGTGGTATGGACTTGAATTTATGCACAAAATGTATGTGCTGTGGGTTAGAGGGGAAGTTCACTATTTCCTCATGGAACTCATAAGGCAATAGGCAGTAAATATAAGACTAGACATACAATTATAAATTTTCAATATGATAGTTCATGTCAGTTCTTCCTTTTCTGTTCCTTCTCAATAATCTGTGCCCTAAAGCTAAAGACACTGGACATCTAAATATTTATTTTGCCGGAAATACAGAGTGTTCTTCCATAATGTGAGAAGTCTTTACTTTTTATTTCCAACTACCTATGCAGTCTCTCCTTAAAAATGACTAGTGAGGAAGAATTTCCTCATGGGGCAAAGGGCCATTTATTTTTCTAGGAGTCAGTTAAGTTCCAGGCTCACACCTCAGAGCAGTGCCTCCTAAACTTCAGACAGTCACATACCGCCTTCATGATTTTTGCCATGTCCAAATACCATCTGACATATCATCTATCTGATATTTCTTTTAATGTTAATAAGGTTTGTTTTAAAAAATAATTGTTACTATTATAAATGGGAAGTATATCATCTATCATAAATATACATTAGCTGCAAAATAAATACAATAAAAACAAAAGAAAACATGGAAACTTAAAAATAAATAGTTTTAGCCTTGGCTCCCATCAGAAGTGGTGCCTGTGACAAGGGCTCGTAAGCAGTAGTACATTTGGGGATGTGATCACAAAGAACAGGAGTGGGGAGTGGGAAGAATGACGTAGCAAAGGAGGAAACACTTTCCCCCAAGGTATGGGAAAAGCTGTCACTTCTGGGACAAGTGGGTCTCAATACTTCTGGGGACCCACTTAGGAGACATACAGAATAAGCCTCAGAATTGTCCACTCTGGAGACAGAAGAGGGACATATTTATCCACCAGCTCCCATTTCCCATTAGTCTAAGATGGTCCCATAAGGTATTAACACTCCACGTGGTGACGGCAGAGGATGCCAGGAGTTGTTTGCTGCAGCAACAGCTGGAGTAAAACGTGGGCCAAGAGAGTGTGAGGTTTGTGCCTAATGCGAAACCTTCCGCATGTCTGACTCCTGCCTGGCTCTCTGTGTTCTTCTTGCATTGCTCTTCCCTTTATCTTCTCTCGTCCAGTCCCACTGGCCTTTTGCTAGACTTTCAAACTCCACATTCCTTCAGTCCACAGCATCTTTGCATATGGTCCTCACTCTACTCAATCATTCTTACTTCACTTCTTTCTTGACTCAGTTTATGCCAACCAATATGCATCCCTATGGCATTGCTAATTTAGCAGAACCTCCCTCATTTCCCAGACAAGGGCAAGCTTCCTATGAAAAGTTCTCAGGGTCCATGCATTTCATCCTTGCAGTGCTTGTTGGCATCGTAAATTTACAATTTGGGGGCTATATTTTTCCCCATTGTATCTCCAGTATCTAGCGCAATGCCTGGCACTTGGCATGCATTCAAGATATGTGGAATAAATATGAAGTTATTTCTGGACATAACTTTTTCTCTGTCCTACTCTTGTTCTCCTTTCCTTTCCCCAGGTAATGTTGCGTTCAGATTCTAATAATGAGCATCGGTCAGAGGTAGGCCATGAGGGATTGTTTTAGGTTTCCACTGCCAGGTCCGGAAGAAGTCCTCAGGTGAGAAAACATCTCACAGTAGTTGGGAAGTCTTCCACCTCCTCCTAACCATTGTCATTCCAATGGTTGAAATTCTATTCTTTCCCAGGCATACAAAGTTATGTGACCTAATTTTCACATTAAGATACCTGAAGAGGATTCAAAAACTAAAATTTAAAAATGTTTATTCACATACCATAGGAGAAATACAATTTAGAGGAAAGGGAATCCAAAAAATGCTGACCCAGCCCATCTCAGGGACATCATCCAAGCCCAGGATGTCAGGACGGGGAGCGCAGCCTCTTATTGAGCGTCACTCCTAAAACCTTTGCATTGGTGACATCTAGGCAAAATGTCTGGGCAGCTGTGATGAGCAAACCTAAGGGAATCATTCATTACTAGATAAAGGGAAAACAACAGGCAAGGGGCATCAGTAAGGGCACAGACTGGAGGTGTTCCAAGGCAGGAGTTCGGAGCATGTGTGTTGATGCTAATTATGTTTCTGGGGGACAATTCAGCCCTGGGAATAAGGACACAAACTCTGTAAGCAAACTATGTTGGCTCAGTTTGGGCACCTGAAATTGACTTTCTGAGAGGTTTTGAGCAAATTTCCTTTCTAAGTTCCAGTCTCCTTGTTTATAAAACAGGAATCATAATATAATGTATCGCAGAGGGTAATTTTAAAATTCAAGGAGGTAATGCTCGGCACATTAGAAGTATTCAATACATTTTAGCCACTGCTGTGATTATCTTCAGCTGTTGCTTGCTCTGCTTCTCCAAAATGCAGAGCTTAGTGTCCAGCTTCAATAGCCATCTCCCAGCAATGGCTCTGCTGCCTACCCATCAAATGCCATTGCAGATGAGACTGAGTGACTACTTGGGAATCTTTTAGAGGTAAAGAAGCAGTTAAAATACCTTTTTTTTTTTTTTTTTTGAAACAAGGTCTTGCTCTGTCACTCAGGCTGGAGTTCAGTGACACGATCATAGCTCACTGTAACTCCTGGGCTCAAGGGATCCTCTCACCTCAGCCTTCTGAGTAGCTAGGACCACAGGTGTGCACCACCATGCCCAGCTAATTTCAAATTATCTTATATTTGAAACAAAGAGGTTTTTGAGTCCCACAGCATCCTTGAGGAGAATCAAAGCAGAGGAAAAGAGGAAACATCTGGAATGTTCTCACAGAATAATGAAGGAGCCTTTAGGCTGCATCTCCAACATTATATGCAAAGAAGCTGCCTTTACTATTTCTTCTGGAATCATTTTTTTAAATAATTAAAGGCTAGAAATTTTCCAGATGCACAGATATAGATATTGATCTCTTAGAGCCCAGAACTTGCCAGCACTCAGAGTTCTGCCCCGTACTGTTTTCCTTTCCTTGTTCCCAGCGGTTCCACCTGCCTCATCAACATTCCAGTCAGAGCCAAACCCCACCCCCCACCTGGCAGCTCCTGCAGACCTTGCCACAAGTGCTAATGCTCCTTTGGAGGAAGGAAGGTGTGAGAGAAGAGGGAAATCCAAATGGTAGTAAGGAAAGATGATGAAGCCAGGAAAATCACTACAGGCAGGAGCAACAATGAAAGAATACAAGACAAGCTGCATAGTCCAGGGGCTTCGAAGAGGAAGAATTAAGTATTAATAAATGGTATTCCCTTTATTTTAAGTCAGTATGTGAGGGAATATCGCAAAAGCTTCTGCATGTGAAACATAAATATTCTCCTAGATTGGACTGGCGTTAGTATCTAATTAATTCACTCCTCCTCTCCAGAAATGGCCAAGCCAGATTTCATTCTTTACAGCTAATTCTATTAATCCTATTCAATAGGTGTTTGCCTGTCGAAGGGTAGGTTTCTTAGTCCTTATACCAGCCTTCTAGGATTTACAGAAGAGAACACCTCAAATCTTTGAGTTTGTGAAAACTGTACTTTTTATTTTTCTTTCCATTCTTGGATTTTGTGCTCTAGATTTAGAGAGCAGCTTAGATGTGATAAAACAGACTCCTGTCAAGCACCATGACAATACTTCACTTCAAAGAATGTTGAAACATCAAAATTTATGAACCATTGTGCACTCATCTTCTATTGTTGCTGTAACAAATTATCACAAACTTAGTGGCTTAAAACAATGCAAATTTATTTTCTTACAGTTCTGCAAGTCAGAAGTCTAAAATCAAAGTGCAGATGTGGGGGTAGAATCTATTTCCTGCCTTTTCCAGCTTCTAGAGGCCACTTACATCCCTTGGCTCTTGGTCCCTTTCTCCATCTTTATAGCACATCACTCCAACCTCTGATTCCATTCTCATATCCCAGGTTTATGATTTTGAACCTTTTGTCCCCCACTTATAAAGACCCTGGTGATTTCATTAAATCCACTCAAATAATCCACAATAATTTTTCCAACCCAAGATCCTTAATTTAATCTCATCTACAAAGTCCATTTTGCCATGTAATGTAACATATTCATAGTTCCAGGGATTAATGAACAATTTGGGGGGGCATTATTCTGTCTGCTACACCCTGAATCACAAGCACCTCTCTACTAAATACAGATAGCTTTTATTCCATCTCATTTCATTTATTATGCTATACATAATATGTTCCTATAAACATGTATGAAATTTGCACATCTGCAAATCAAATAGTTACTAACATATAAAAAGAGTAAGGGGTTTAATCTGGTCCCTGAAAGCTTAACAAATAAAGTAAAATAAAATTCTTAATTATATCATACTTTTTATACTCAGTCTTCAATGATATATGTCTAATTATATATATACATTTACCTTGTTTTTTCTTCCACAATTGAAATCACAATTGATTGGCTTAAGTTTGATAAGCATCTGATTAAGGCTAAAGATACCTAATGATATACACAAATTTGTTTAAATTAAATGAGCTTTATAAGACTAATATTAATTCTTCAATTTTTCTTGTATCTTACAAAAAATAATCACACTAAAAATTATTCAAATAATTTCACAAAGACTACATTACTCCTGAAACAGAACTGTTGTCTAACAAACAGAAGCACTATGACATATTTAAAAATCCCTGTTCTCAATGAGGAACTAAAGCCCAAAATAAGTTTATGAAATGCACATTAGGGATATCAATTCTAATGAGATAAAATCATAAGCTCTTCAAAATATGAATTAGATCTATGTAGAAATAAGAGACTTGAGGTAGAGTTTTTCGTGGTTTGTTTGGTTTTGTTCGGTTTCCCTTATGGGACAGAAAGCCACATGAAACACTATTGCTATTTTCTGGTGAAATACCACTTAGTCTTGAACTGGGGTCCTTTACAAAATCATTAAGAATGCAAACATCTTGAAATAGTATTTTCTTGAACTCTTAAGAGAAAATTACTTGACAGAAATTGACATAATTAAAATTAGTATTAGTGTGTGCTCCCAAAGGAATTCATTTTTGTTTTGTTTATCTTGCTTTATAGCAAACAAGTAACAATAGAGTTCCATTTAAATATTTGTTTGAGCGTGTATCTAAATCTGGGTGCTTTATTATAATGCAAATAGGTAGTAAACAGCTCTTCACACCATTTTAAACTGTCCTTTTTTAATATGTAACTGGGATATACAATAATAGTAGTACCTCAAGGGATGGATGTAAGAACCGCTTGAGATAATATATATGAAATTCAGAGCCAGCACTCATTAAATATTCAATAAATCACAGCTATTTTTATTAATAAGCAATTAAAAAAAGACCTCTCTTTTGGAAGAAATATTGACTTTGCTCTTTTGAATTCACTAATTGCCACACACTTCTGTTGGTAGCATTACCTGTCCTACCATTGTCTCCCAGCAGGGGCCTCGAGGTACATCTGCAGGGTGAACATAAAAAGGTGCCCCAGTGCTATTTCCAGACAGAGATGCATTGTAGGCCTTGATCATGTTGGCCTCCCACAGGGTAATATTGGCCTTTACTAGCTTCTCCTCTTCAATCTAGAAAGCGAAGAGATGAAAACAAAAATGAAAACAACAGTGTTCAAAGGCACTTCTGACAATCTTGAGACTGGGAATTTAACACTGATGGCAACGACAATCCAGACACAGGCTTACCTTGTTGTTAATCTCATCCATCAAAGCAAGAATAAATACATACAAGTTGCCTAAGAGAAGAGCAAAAATACGTCCCAGTAGCCATTTCAAAGCGATAAGAGGATGGTAGTCTTCCAGTTCAGCAAATAAGTCAAACAGTGTTGGGCAGAACATCCCCAGGAGGGACATAACCATGTTCATCTACAAGGAGACATAAGGAAGGAACTAGGTTAAAGGTGTTTAGAAATTATTACTGTTTTCCCCAGAATTTTGGAAAACTCTCTGCTAGGTTACTTTAATCTTTTATAAGACTAAAAAAGGATTATTTCATGCATTTTTAGAATTTGATCTAACTAAAATAACAAAGACAATATTCAACACATATTCTCAAGATATGCACCTATAGGAGCAGGTGCATGTGCCAGTAGTATTACTATGCTTTCTGGCATAGTGAGGAATGCAATTTACATCACTCTCTACCCAGAGAACACCCACCATTCTACATGGCAACTGATTCTAATACGGTGATGCACTTCACAACAAGATTTCCAAGGGAAATAGAAAATGATTTGCTTGAGGATGAGATCCAAACTGGAAATACTAATTTTATAATCATCAGCCTATGGGCTAATTTAATCAGTTAAAATTGTTGAACTCCCTGAGATGGGCTCAGGACTAAATACTGAATCTTGGGGAATGCAAACTTTTAGGGACAATAAAAAATGTGATGGCTTTTATTGAAGAAAAGAGAATAGATTCAGAGAAACAAATAACGAACACATGATATAATGTTATAGAAGCCAAGGTAGAAATGTTTTAAAGATGAAAGACTGATCTATCATGCCAAAGGCAAGAGAGTGATGCAGGAGAATGAGAGAGAGAGAGAGAGAGAACATGAACAGTAGGAAATGTGGTTCTTATCTCTTGATAAGATATCTCTTGACTGTTCAGTGCCCTTATGATTATATTATTAGGCTAAATTAAGTCAAGGGAAAGAATCCAAAACATGCACTAATTTTATAATGGGAAAAAAAAGATTTCAAGAAACTCTGGTGACTGTCTTTCCCAATTTGGCTCAAATTGTCACCACTAAACATTTCCTATTTTCCACTGTGGACTCCACGTTTTGAATGACTATAACTACCAGGCTATCTTTAGAAAATAATTGCTAATATGTTTGTGTCATTTTTATTAAGAGTATTATATAAGTATGACCAGCAGGATTCAAACTCAGCATGACATAATATAAAATCAGCATGATATAATTGCAGTCTAATGTAAAAACTTGGCAGATCCTGTGAAATCTTATAAAAGGTAAATTTAAATTTGGCTTCTTCAAATTTGTAAAGTTATTCATGAACCCCCATTGCTACCTTCATTGGCCCCTAAGACTCAGGGGCTGCCTGAAATGGATGTTAAAGAGGTTCCTACAAAGAGTGATTCTTTTAATGATAATCAACTACCCATCCTTTAATATGGTTCATTTATACAAAAATATGATCAATATGAACCATGGGCCAAAGCTGCATGATAATTTTGCCTACACATACTATTATAACTAGAAGATAGAATTTTGAAAGCAAACTTAGTAAATGGTTTGAGGAGTTCCTTTGTTTTAAATAAATAAAATCCTTCTGCCTCATGACTTATTTTATAGGTTTTCATGAAGTGACTATGATGTTATAGTCTTTAAAATATATGGACCCTCATCTTTATTGGCACCACTTTAGAAACACATGTAATGTTTTTATTTGGAGCCATTTTTGGTAAGTATTATAGATTCTATCATTTGCTTTCCCAGATATTTTAGGAAATTCTATGTGTATGAAGACTTATCTTAACATTTTGATCTACAGGGCTCTGCAAAAGTTTCAGTGTGGGAAGTCTACACTTCCCACAGCCTAAATCTGCACATATTATATTTTGAAAATGCCCGAGCTCAAAATGATGTCACACTGTATGCTAGAACACTTTAGAAAGGGAGCAGGCCCTAGCAACAACTCATGACCAGTGATTTCCTGATTCTAAATATCTACCTCTAGCCTCCTTTCTCTGACCTGCTAAAGGGGCAGATACGCTAACGGCAAATAACAATCATAAAGTTTAATTCCCGGCAAGGAGCTGGCCTTCCTCATCGGCATAGCATTTGGAGGGAGAGGAAGTAAGTCAGGGGGAGGAGGAGATGGAGAGGTACAGTTAGGCTTCTAGTAAAAAACAAGAGGAAAGACCCAAGTTGCCCAGAGTTGGGGAGGCCATCTGAATGATTCCAGTGGACTCAATGTAGGGACCAAGGGCTGTATCATGGCTGCTTCAAAGAATTCAGTTAACAACTGGGTCTTTCAGTGATGGGGGATTTATGGAGAAAGCAACATAGGGTCATAAGAAGAGTCTTGGACTTGAAATCAAGACTCCAAGGTTCTTACCCTGATGCTTCTCCTAACTCTGTGACCATAAATACATCATCCAATCCCCTGAGATTCATCATTTCCTTCTGTAAAATGTAGTGGTTGGACTGTATGTTTTCTAACATCTTTTCTGACTCTAACTTTTCATTACATTATAAAATGAAAAACCGACAGTAGACTTAGAATTAAGACTGGAATGGAGTGGAAAATGCGCAATAAATTTGGTTAACTGTAAGGCGGGATGGGTGGTAGGCAAACAGTGGCCTTATTTAATATTCCATCACAGAAGCATAACCCACAAAATAACAAATGTCAGGTTCTAAGCACATAAAAAGCATGCAGAAACGAACTTCATTTTTTTCCCACCACCCAAGGGTGTCAGGATCTTGCTGTGCAAATTCCTGGGATCGCTTCACAGCCCAAAAGATGAGGTATCCACTCCCGCCAAGTGTTAGAAACACGAAGAAGTTAGCAAGAAACCTCAGGAATCTGATCAAGTGGACATTTTCTTCTACTTGGGCCGCTCTTTCTTCTATTATAGCTTCCTGTGCCAAGGCAAAACAAAATAAAACAAAAAGGAATATCTTAGCTGCAAAAAGTATCATGAACTCAGGAATTATTTTTGCAAACATCAGAATGTGAGGAATGACGATATAAACTAAACCTGAGATTTCACAACCCAGGTGAATATGGTTAACAAGTGATGGCGAGTGAGAGAAAGAAGAAAAAATTCTTGCAAATTGATCTAACGCTAGGATCGTCTTTATTCTAAAAGATATTTCCTTCCAGTACAATTTTTTAAAACTACGTAATAATGTTTTAGAGTCACTTTAAATATTGTGCCAGCTCATTCCCGTAAATAATTAGTGAGCATTGTTCTATTCTGATTACTGATGGTCTCATGTTTCAAGAAAATAACATTATTTTATTACCAAATATAAAGAATAAAAGTCCTTAAGGTATAATAGTGCTTTTAGGGTTCATTGGATATTTTCCAGGCATAATCAGAACCAAGCCCTAATCCCAAGAAGCAGAAATGATGAGTTAATCTTTCTTTTAATTGTCACAATACTTCACTCACTAAACTATATGGAAAGCATCCAATTTTACTCTTAGAAATACAAATAACAGGATTTTGAAGTTCGAGTCTTTACCTTAAAGTTCATTGTGATAGAATTAAATTTGTTGTCTGCTGTTTCAGGATTGCCAATTAGGTAGTCCCAGCTGGTGAACACCTTCCAGCTGAAGTTGAAAGTGTTGTCGTCACCACCTCCATCATCACCAATGTTTTTAGTCATCCTGTAAAGACAGGGAGTTTAACCCACCAACCAGAATTAAAAGAAAAAAAAAACGAAGGAAAAAAAAGGGGAGGATAGGTAGCAAAAAAAAAAAAAAAATGATAATTATAGGTAAATTGGAGAAGCAATATCTAAAAGACATATTTTTTAACAAGCTTGTTCTAATGAACAGAAAATAGTTTTTTAAGTTTTTTTGTTTAATTTTTAAATTGTTCATTTTCCAGGCCTTCAAAATTAAAAGACTACTCAGCGTTGATGATTTTAATAAACAGGCACATAAAAAACACTTTTTTTTATTATTTTACTTAAACCAAGACATTAATGTCATATAAATTGTTCTTAAAGGGATAAGGATCCCTTTAAGAATCTGATGAAAATCACTGAGTCCCTCCTGAGGAAAAAAAAAATAGGTAGAGACTTTTTTACATATTAACCCTGTTCTACACAACTTTAGTTAGTTCCCAGACCACCTGAAGCCTATGGACGGACTAAACCAGGCCAAGAAACTCCTATGTGAAATTTAATTCCCACTAGAATCTCCTCCCAAAGAGCAATTACATTGAATGCATTAAATTTCTGTCTACTCTACAATTCTTGACCAAAAAATCAAGATTTGTATACAACTTTAATGTCAAGTGGTTACATATATTCTAATCAGTGGTTTTTATTTATTCAATTATTTTTTTGCTTAAGGAGTTTAAAATGCTTACTTATAGGTTTATCTAACTGGTTGGAGATCTATATTCCACCTACTCCACTTCCTTTTTTCCCCCTAACACTATAAATAGCAAAATTGAAATTTCTTATGACATATATCATAAAATAGTTCCATAAGGTTTTGGGTTTTTTAAATATTATAGTCATATGGAACCAAAAGAAGACAGAGGAGCAGTGACATAAAGCTGACATTGTAGGTTGATTGGCATCTATCTCTAAGGTCATCTAAATTCCCCCATCATTAGCTCCATTCCTATGAAGGCTTATATATTTTAAACAGGCTAACCTGTTATGAAAAATAATCACAAATAATTATTCCTTTCTTCCTTCTACCACTTTACCCTTTGCAAATGGTGATTATGTATATGCACTTGTTCTCCTCAAAAACTTAGCAAAAGGTCAAAGTAGTTACTCTCCTTGTTACAGATGGAGAAGCTGAATCTCAAAGATGTGAAATGATTTGCTGGACATTGTCCACCAGTACAGCACAGAGACAGGTCAAGGGCTCAGGTCTTCTGACTCTGCTGCAGTGCCCAAGATAGAACACCATGAGCTGGGTTGAACCATAGAAAATGCCTTTTTTGCAGGTCAAAAAGATTTGAAATCAGACATTCCCTATGGAATTAACCTAGGGAGAAAATGATTTGTTTGATTAATATACCACAGTCCATTTTTTGCACTGTCATTGAGCAAAAGTTAGGACCTCAAGTAAAAATGGCCACTGGACCAATAAGTTTTCAATGGAGTTCTATCAATGACAATGTTTTATAGCTGAAGACAGCTTCCCAGGAGGGTGAGCAAATTGAGATCATCTAATATGTGGAAAATAACGTGAAAAGGGATGGAATAATGAAAGGAATGAGGAAGGATACCAAAGACAAACTTCTGCTGACAACATTTTTTTATTGAAATATAGTCCTGATAGCTAAAAAATATTCTGTGTACAGAGCTATTCTTTATCTATAGAGAAAAAAATGTGCATAGGAAAATTTCTCCTCTTTCAAGGGGGCTATAGTTTCCAACTACTATGTCTATGAGTAGCAATCTCAATATATCATTTGCTTTGCCAAGGAAGTTGGGGAAAGCAATTGTAGCATTTATGCTGTTGCCTAAGGTTTTCATACTCAATTTCTTGCCTTAGACCACAAGTTTGCAGCTCCATTTACAAACTGGGGTCATTTGGTTATTTTATGGGTACATGGGGATGTTTTTAATAAATCAAAGAAATACCTCCATAAATCCTAAGCCAACAGAGTCACTGTAATGTAGTCTTTCTCTGCTAAAATGGAAATCAGAATGAGGAAGGGGATTGAGAGGGAGGTAGGAAACAACTTTCTAGAAGCTCACAGGATAAACCACTACACAAGAATAAGAAAATTATTGCAAAGATGATACTAACCAAGTAGTCCCCCCTTATGTGAAGTTTCAGTTAGTAGCAATCAACCTTGGTCCAAAAATATTAAATGGAAATTTCCAGAAATGAACAACTCATAAGTTTTAAATTGCATACCATTCTGAGTAGTGCTGTGATAGAATCCCATCCCACTCCATCCTGCCTGGGACGTGAATCCTCCCCCTGTCCAGCATATCCATGCTCTCTATACTGCCCACCCATTACTCATTTAGTAGCCTTCTTGGTTATCAAATCCACTGTTGTGGTATGGCAGTGTTCAAGTCCCCCTTACTTTACTGCATAATGGCCCCAAAGCACAAGAGTAGTGATGTTCTTACTTGACTTGTAAATTGGCTAAATTTTAGTTTTCAATGATTATGTCTCCCTATTTAGCATGAAAAATGATTCATAAGTGACATAACTGAACCTTCTTATAAAGACTTTTTATTACAATGTGTTCCGAGAACACAATATGAAGCCTGCAAAAACCACCTTGTTCACATCTTTAGCTTTGTCCTTTTTAGTGCCCTTCCATGTTCCCTCTTTCAGTACAGGTATCAGAATCTTTTCACCACCTACATGGATTTAAGAATGCCACTTCTCTTTCAAATTTTCCACCACTGAATCATTGTTGTCTGTTTTGACCTCCAACAGCTTCTGACAAATTCCATTCTCTTCCCTCTTTTATCTAAAATAAACCTTACTTTGCACCAAATTAAAAAAAAAAGAAAAAAGAATAGTGATGTTGGCAATTTGGATATGCCAAAGAGAAGCCATAAAATTCTTCCTTTAAGTTAAAAGGCCAAAGTTCTCAATAAAAAAAGAAAAAAAAATCAAATGCTGAGGTGGCTAAAATCTACGGTAACAATGAATCTTCTATCTGTGAAACTGAAAAAAAGACAAAAGAAATTTGTGCTAGTTTTGCTGTTGCACCTCACACTGCAAAAGTTATGGCCACAGTGCTTGATAAGGGCTTTGTTAAGACAAAAAAGACATTAAATTTGTGGGTGACAGACATGAACAGAAATGTGTTTCAATTGACAGCATTCACCAGGGGTCTTAGAACACATTTCACTAGGATAAAGGGGGACTACCATATTGAATTCTTGAGAAAGAAGAAACTGCAGCAAATATTAGCTCATTAAATATGAAATGTCCAATTTCAAATCAAAAGTGTACTTTATTATATCTTAAACAAGAAGCAGTACAATTAATCAAAGTGTGGACCTAAACTGTCAACGCATTTTTGCCATCTTAACAGTAGCTTGTTTATGCCAGAAGCCAAGGAGCCTGGAGAGTGAATGGCGATGAAATCACAAAAGGTGTTTTCCACAGCTTGTTGGGAATTGAATATTTTTCCTTGCAAGAAGTGGTCTAAAGCCTGAAGAAGTGATAGTCAGTTGGTGCAAGATCTGGCAAATACGGTGGATGACAGAGAGTTTCCAAGTCCAGCTGCTGTAGTTTTAGCAATGTTGTTTGTGTGACATGTGGTCAAGCATTGTCTTGGAAGAGGATTGGCCTGTCTCTATTGACCAAGCTCAGCAGCTTAATCGCAATCATTTCATTCAGTTCGTTACAGTAGACATCTGCTGTAATCAATTGACCCGGTTTCATGAAGCCATAGTGGATAATACCAGCACTGGACCACCAAACAGACACCATTAGTTTTTTTTGATGAATATTCAGTTTTGGACAGTGTTTCAGCACTTCATCTTTATCCAACCATTGTGCCAAACACTTGCAATTGTCAAAAAGAATCCATTTTTCATCACATGTAACAATATGGTGTAGAAATGGTTCACCTTTATGTTGTGACAGCAAAGCAAGGCAAGCTTACAGATGATTTCTCTTATGATGCTCATTTAATTCATGCAATATTCATCTATCCAGCTTCTTTATCTTGCTGGTTTGTTCCAAATGGTCCAATATTGTTGGAATAGTTACATCAAACCTTGCTGCTAATTCACACGTGGGTTGAGGTGGATTCACTTCCACTATAACTTTCAGCTCATCATTATTCACCTTGGTGTCAGGTCACTCATGTGGTTCATTTTCAAGATTAAAATCACCAAAATGGAACTTCTCAAACCATTGACATACTGTGTGCATTCATTAGCCACATCCTTCCCAAACACTTCTTTGATATTTCGAGATGTCTATGCTGCATTGGTTCCACAATGCAACTTATATTCAAAAATAACATGAATTTTTGACTCATCCATGGTTTCACAAAAATTACTCTAAAAAAAATTGAAAGATAATCACAAACCAAAACATATGTTTGAAAGACTGAGGATGTACCTTCACAATAAACACAAAACAAGAAGTGTCAAAGTGAAATGTCAGAGATATCAATTGTCAAACTTAGTACTTAAGGAAATTGATCATTTCATACTTAATATTGTTATTAAGTATGAAATACCAATATTCATATCCTAATATTGGACTGTAAAGGATAACACAAAAGTACAAATTCATAGTATATTGTCTACAACCACTGGTCATTCCTTTCTTTGTCATCTATTTCCCCAACTGAGCACCACAAGGACAAAGACTTTATTTTGTTCATCATTAAATCCTCAGATATTAGACAGCTTTCTAGGTTGCCCATAGTATAATAGGTGCTCCATAAATAGTGATTAAATGAATGAATAAATACATAAATTGTCATTCTGGAAGTAAATTTAGCACTGGAAAGAGCATCACCAAATAAATACATGTAGCATAAATTGCTTTTGCATGGTACATAACATACCATATATTCTTATTATGCCATTGTTGTTCAATTCTGTCCTTGACATTATAATAGGTTTCAACAATATCCTCTCATTTTGTAAATAGTTTCCATTAATTCTGGACTACCACTATCTTTAGTCTATGCTTGTAAGAGGTCAATTTTTCATGTTGAATATCATAATCACAGATGCAGCTCATAAAGCACTAATAGGAAATGGAACATGGTGGATTTAAGTCTTACATACCTCACTGCTTTTCTGCTCCAAGCATTTTTGAAACAAGTCAACTGCAGTTTGAGGAAGTGGAAAAAATCATATGTTTTATGGGACTTGCCAGGACATCATGCCTTGTGCCAGTCCCACTTACCCTTCCATACATAGCCTGTGATATGGTCTGAAATCCATCATTAGAGAAATCAAACACTGTCATCACTAATGAAAATATCTTGGAGAAGTAAAATATTAGATTGGGGTCTATGAGGGACACTGATTGTTTTTCTCTAATTAGATAAGAGACATTTCTTCAACAAAGAAAAATTAATTGGGGGTAGGGGTAGGAGGGTGGAAAGAGAAACAATTTTGACTCTAAGATCCCATGTAAAGATATCAAGAGATACAGAAGATGTTTAGGAAGGGCATTAGGTAAGTCACAGCTATCTGGGTAAACAGGTACTAAAGAAGTGAAAAGAAAGTGGACAAAGGCACTGACAATCCAAGTAGAAGGGAGAAAATAAAGTTTCACTCATTTAGAAGATTTGCCATGATTTTAATGTAACTTTGGAAGATGTGAGGGTCTTGCATGACAAAAACTTGGTTTTGATAGGTTTAATTTTGTTTCTTGTTTTTTTACAAAATTTTTGGCCATAGGAGTCATTTCAAGGCCATGAAGCTCCAAACAAATTTGACAACAAGTAAGGAACAAGTTTAATGTAGAATTTAAATGAATTGAAAAGGCTACCCAGGACAAGTGAGAGCCAGGCCTTTGTCATCATCAACATAAATGAGTCCATATCAGAAATTAGAAAAAAATAAGTGCAGAATTAGAGAATGGTGTTGTTCAAAGCCAAGTTCTACAATTTACTGGCTATTTGAGCTTAGTCAAATCGTCAAACTCTGCTGAGTCTTAATTTCTTTATCTGTCCAGTAGGAATAACTAACACCTACTCAACCCAGTATACAAGATTGAGGAGAGGAACAAATTGACCTGTGTAAGGAGCAGAACAATACAGAGAGGTGGCAAGGTGTGGTGGGCAGAAGATACTTTCTCTTTTTCTTTTTCTTTTTCTTTTCTGTAGAGATGGGGTCTTGCTATTGCAGAGGCTGGTCTCAAACTCCTGGCCTAAAGCAATTCTCCCACCTCAGCCTCACAAAGTACTGGAATTACAGGACTGAGTCATCATGCCCTGCCTGGTGAACATACCTTTTGAACTAGAAAAATCTAGGTTTAAATTGGTCCTCTGGGCAAATGACTTGGGCTGGTCATTTAGTATCTCTGAGTTTTATTTTATTACTTGTAAAGTGGTGAAATTAATACCCACTTTGTAATGTTTAAGGGTTAAAGGTGATGCAATTTAAACTGATGCATGGTAGATGCTCAAAAAATGTTAATTGTTATTATTATTTCTAATATAAATTAATATAAATTTAAATTATTGTTTCAGATCCAGAAATATGGATAAAATATTGTAATTTTGCCAAATATAAACATGTGTTGAAGGCTGGTTTACAGTATAGGTAGGTTTATGATCTATATATAAAATAAATATATATGATAGTCTATGTAGACAAAAATTTGAACACCAGTTGGGGTAATATATGGCACATGATTTAGATATTTGAAGATATTATTAGCCTATTCTATGAATATTATTATGGCCAGGCTCATAAACAGAAAAAACATAACTAATCCCAGGGAACCCTGCAATAGGGAAAAGTCTTGAAAAGCCTATTGGGATAAGACAGCAAGGAGTTTCTCATCAAGGCATGCATTCCGTGAATGATTTAGCTGTTTCCATTAGTTCAGCTTCTGTAAAATATATCAGTGAATTTTTAATTTTTATCTTAGGCAACTGTTTTTAATGGGAACAGTTGGATCTTGATATTAAACCACCTTTACATTGGGATATAAAACTTCAAACTCAGGAGGACAACATATGAAGGAGCTGGTGGTTTCCATGTCATGTAACTTCACAGCATTATATTGTGTCAACTTGCTTTTCATATTTATGTGACTACATTTACTATGAAGATTTCTAAGCTTCTGATGTGGTTAGGAATATACACTGACATGGAAAGATAAGAAAGAAAGGAAGGAAAAAGGTAGGAAAGAAGGAAGGAATGGCATAAGGGACGGGGAAAAGAACTTAAAACCAAGGTGACGAGCCATCCCTGTTTGCCAGGGACTGAGGAGGTTCCCAAATTCAGGACTTCCAATGCTACAATAGGGAGAGTCCTGAGCCACCCTACCCTTAAAACCTCAAAGTACTTTCTTGGGATTTTTTTCTCATTTTACCTACCAATTTCTTTATTAAAGAATTAAAAATAGATATTTGCCCCACTTTATGGATGAGGCTGCCAAGGCTAACAGTCTGGGCAGGATGACAAAGTCCTGATGTAGCCTAGTAGATTTTTGAGCTCAGGTTCCTTTCTATTCAGTTTGAGTAATGTGTCTCATAAATTCACTCATACTTATTCCAAGAGTATATTTGATTGGGATGGGGGTGGGAAGAGGTGATAAATGATTCTATACAATTATTTGTATCTCATCAATTCTTTTTGTTATCAGGTATTGTCCCCAGGTCTGGGGTGAGGGGAGAATCGTGTATTGCTTCTGAATTGTTTTGTTATATAAGCCGATGTTTTGTTATATAAGCCGATATAAACCATGTGCCAATCAGGTAAAATGCAACCAAAGCTCATGCCAGAGTGAGAGACCAAAGCCAGCCTGGTTTGGTTGACATAACACGGACGACACTGAGGGGGAAACGTAGAGTTGGTGCCTTGCAGCTGTCCTAAATGGCATCTTTGAGCAAGTTGGAAAAAGCCACCACTTCCTCTGGAGCTTCCCTAGCCAATATTGTCACCACCAGCAATATGTGATTACCGAGCACTTGAAATGCGACTAGTGAAAAATACACATCAGATTTCAAAGACTTGGTAACCACCCCCAAAAGACAGAGAATTTCTCAATAACAACTTTATATTGATTATGTGTTAAAGTGATAATAATTTGATATATTGGGTTAAATACAATATATGATTAAAATTAATTGTACCTGTTTATTTTTTAATATGGCTACTAGAAATTTTTTAATGATATATGTGGTTTACCTTGAGCAATGATGCTCTAGATGCTTTAAATTCATCTGCCAGAAAATTGCCTTATTAAATATACAAATCTATTAATGGGCAACTGCACAACCACATGTGACTGCCCTGTTTTGGGGGAGCTATCATGTGGCCTCAACTCCTCCCATGCTGGCTTTATTTGTTTCATTGATAAGCCTATGAATTATAATCCTAATAAAATGGTTAACATTTGTTATACACTTTTCACGTGCCAGATGTGTTCTAAGTGATTTGTATGTATTTACTCATTTACTCATTTGCTTACTCACACGTGTTACATCTCTATGGGCAATGAAAAACAGGAGAACAGAGCAGTTGAACAATTTGTTGGTGGCTGTGTAACTACATATATGGTGGAGCCGGGATTTGAACCTAGGCACATGGTTTGAGAGCCCACTGGGGTACACGGCCTCTGTAGAGTCACTGAAAAAATCTGAGCAATTATACATGAAGAAACATTCTTCCCCAGTGAAGAAACATTCTTCCCCTTATTTTTTTTGGAATGTGGTAGTACTTTAGCCAATGGACAGTTACCTTATATAACACTTGGACAGGTTGATAAATATCTTGGATATGGGGTTTCCAATAAGATTTTTTTCAAGTCCTGAAAGAGCTTAAAAACTAAATATGAGAGTTTTTTGGGGGGAGGAACCAGTGAGTCAGGTCTAGGACACAAAGTGTGTCACAGACTGCTGTAGAGAGCTCCTACTCAGGGTGACTGTGGACTTTTTCCCTCTTAGCCCCTCGGGCAGAGGGCCCCCAACAGTGAGGCAAAAGGTTGATTCACCTGTGAACAGTTAAATAAAAGAATGAGGACCCTACATGAGATGTTTTAACTCTTCTCCCAAACTAGTTCAAAAAATCAGCTAAAGTGTGGATTTTTCATAGCCCCAAATAACTGTGCTAGGTTTTCTGCAATGCCTTTAAGTAGGGTATTATAAATACATTTCAGGCAGGGGGGAAAAAACGAACTGCAGTATTATCAGTTCTCCACTGAAATTCTTCCTCATACTCTAATAAATCCTTTCCCAAGACAAACCATGATTATACAGTTGAGTGTGATGTTCTCATTGGGAGCCATTCGTTTTTGCTGTCTTACACAGCTAAAATTTTTTGGATGAGTGATTATTCTGCTTTGTAAAAAAAAAAAAAAAAAAAATGAACAGATAACAACAGATTTTGCCTATTGAGGTGATTCTGCAAGTTGCAAACCTCTCTGCTTGCAAAAGAGGGGTCAGCAGCTGTTTCCCTGTCTTGTTGGCAACGTTGATTCACACCTGGGAGTACAAAAAGACATGTTTTAAAAATATGTTTAAACACAAGATAGGCTTGCAACCATCAGGCTGACCCAGTGAGATGACCCAAAGGCCTGTGTTTGTGTTCACCCTTTTGTTTTGAGGATATAATACTCTAACATTAGTGTCAGTATTAAAACTACATTTCAGCTCCTACAGGCTCTGCATCCTCTAGACATAAAATAGCAACAAAATTATATCCAATTCTTAAATTTACACCCCCGCCATTCGATTCCAGAAATCATGGCTTGCTTTCCAAAAGGCAAATGAAACTTACGCTCTGAGGACAACCAGAAAGCTGTATCCAATGCACATAATCCCCACCAGAAAATAGGAGAGCGGCAACCTGAAATTCATCCATCCGATCGTTCTTTTATTGTCGTAATAGCCATAAAAGAGGACGGAATATTGTGCCAAGCCCTAAAATCCAACAACAAAGCCACTTAGCAGATGCTGTGAAGAGCAACTCAAAGGAAAACATCAACTCTTAAGAGTAATAACAAAATGACATTAATTTTGAAACTTGGGTCATAGTTCTGACATGAGCCCTACCGTTTTGTTACATAAAGTGAATGTGTCAGCTGCCACATTGATTGGCAGCTTCAGTGATTTCTAAATAGATAAAATTTTTAAGCAAATATAGGCTTGCTCAGCTGTGGAGCCATTACCATGAAATACCCATTGATTTGAGCATCAAAACATACTTCACGGTATCATTAGATTTACAATTTTAAGAGCTTGCTTAACATGGGGCAGGGGGGTGGGGTGGCGGGGAATCTGAAATGTGCTTCCTCCAAGTGCTGTGGCAGGTTTCCATTTCCAGTCACCTGAGCCATAATTAGATCATTCTCCTTACACCACAGAGGCTGTGTCTCAGCTCCCACTTAGCAAAAGTGAGGAACAGATGAGACGACATTAGAACCCATCTGCACAATCTTCTTTTCATGGAGACCATTATAGCATTCCCCCATAACAAGCATGTTTGTGCATTACATTCTCTTTCTTAAAAATTATCCCTGAGGGTTGGAATTACCATCTTCCAAAACCACCTGAATAAGTCCTCCCTCTACACAGAACATTGGCACATTCTGATGCTGCTTCCTTTATAATATTCACCTTGCTCTTTTTCTCACATTCACTGTGTTTTTCATTCTCAGCACTGAAGCATAGTTTCCATATCACTACAGTATATATCCATTCCCCAGTGCCTCTCTGACTTCTTTCTGGCAATAACTAAAAAATTAGTGTGTTTTGTGAAATGAGAAAATAATAACTTGCCAATGTGGGGCTTCCTCTTGAGATCAGGTGAGTTACTCTTGAATCTTACAAAATCCAACTGGTTGCTTTAATATCATTTAAATCAACCCAGTAACCTTGAAGCCCATTGCTGCTAAGGAAGGGAGAAGTGGGAGAGAGAGGGGCATGGAGGAGGAAGAGGAAAAAATGCCTGGGATACTAATTCCTAGATGAAAAATTAAGAGAAGTAATTTGGAAAATTACCTTAAAAAAAGATCCATGCCTACCTCAAATCAGAGGCCAATAGAGATCTGAAAAAAACTCTTGCTTTCAAATTTTCAAATTGCTGCAAATTTATTTTTTAACATTGTACTCTTTAAGAACTAGCTGGAAATAAAATCTCTAGAAAATCTCAGAGGAGCTTGTGAGCTTACCTAGGGACAGGATGGGATGAAAGAGTTGCAAGTAGATACCAAAGTGCTGAGGTCCCCTGTACCACACCAACCTGCATCTGCATTTTTCAGTTTACAAAAAAATAAATCCAACCTGTGATGCTTAATTTTATGTGGCAACTTGAGTGGGCTTTGGGGTGTCCAGATGAAGCACAGTCTCAGGGTATGTCTGCGAGGGTGTTTCTGGACAAGATTAGCATTTGAATAGATGGACTCAGTAAAGTAGATTGCCCTTCCCAACGTGGTTGGGCATCATTTCATCCACTCAGGACAAAAGGAGAAAGAACAAAAGAAGGAAGGAGGCATTTGCTCCCTTTTTCCCTGCCTCACTGCTTGGCCTGGGACATCTCATCTCCTCTCCTCCTGTCCTCAGAGTGGGATTCACACGGTAGGCTCTTCTGGTTCTCAGGTCTCCAGACTCACACTTAACCCACACCATTGGCTTCATTTTGCAGGTGGCAGATCACGGTACTGCTCAGCCTCCGTAGCTGGGTGTGCGACTTCCTCAAAATAAATCTGCTTTTATATATATATATATATAGTATATATATATAATAAATATAATTGATCTATTATTTATATTAAATTATAAATTATATATATATCAGGGTTTACATATATAATAAATCCAAATAAATTATATGCAATAAATTTCTATAAATATATACATATATATACATATTTCTTCTATTGGTTATGTTTCTCTGAAGAACCCTAATATTCAACCCCAAAGAACATTTGGAAGGCTGAGGCAGGAGGATCCCTGAGCCCAGGAGTTCAAGACCAAAAGAACATTTGGGGCTAAATGACTAGTAGAAACCTCAGATAGAACAGGTAGGCTACTCTCATGTCCAAGATAAGGAACCAAATAGAAATGGATTGGCCAACTGCCCAAGACTCAGAAATCTTTATCACAGGAGAATCTTCTTTGGCAGAATTTCCCAGCTCCCAGTTCCATGCCACCTTGTTTCACATTCATCTGGTTAAGGGCTCTGCATCCTCCCACGTGTGTTAAATCCAATCTCTTGGCCAGGCGCGGTGGCTCACGCCTGTAATCCTAGCACTCTGGGAGGCCAAGGCGGGTGGATCGCTCAAGGTCAGGAGTCCGAGACCAGCCTGAGCAAGAGCAAGACCCCGTCTCTACTAAAAATAGAAAGAAATTATCTGGCCAACTAAAAATATATAGAAAAAATAAGCCGGGCATGGTGGCGCATGCCTGTAGTCCCAGCTACCCAGGAGGCTGAGGCAGTAGGATCGCTTAAGCCCAGGAGTTTGAGGTTGCTGTGAGCCAGGCTGATGCCACGGCACTCACTCTAGCCCGGGCAACAAAGCGAGACTCTGTCTCAAAAAAAAAAAAAATCCAATCTCTTTCTACCCTGCCTTGAACCCTCATTCTGGTCTTTCTATCCCAGGGTGAAACAACAGTACCTAACAGAGGAAATGGCCTGAAAAAAAAAATGGCAAAAATGTTTTCTGTCCCTTTAAAACATCCTCCACTCCTTTTGGAGAACTAGGACCTGCATCCCTGCCTCAGGCCAGGGTTGGGAGGGGCAGGGGAATGTCCTCTGTTCTTTATGCTACAGGAGATGGCTCAGCAGAACTGTCTGGGCAGAGGTACTGGCCTCCAGGCAGTAACAGCTATTTGTGAGTCGTTATTAAGGACTGTTTATTCTCAATTCTGCCACCCTTTGCCAACCAAAGATAATGAGCCTTTGCAGCATGACTGTTGAGAGGTTCTGGAGGCTGTCTATTCTAGCAGGATGGATCTGTGAGACTTGCTGATGCCAGAGCCAGGTTGGGATCTTTTCACCAACAGGAGCAGTTTTATGGACAAGAAAGGGCTGGATATGTGGTGATCATGACGGTGGCACTGCCACTTAGGACTTTGGCCCAGAAAGCTGAGCTGATTGCTTTAACCAGAACAGTTATCCAGAGGAAAAAAGGTAAATATTTATATGGACTCTCAATGATAGTGCATGCTCATAGTGCCATTTGGAAGAAAAGGGGTCTCTGGATGGCAGGAAATAAGGATATTAAACATGCCACTGAAGTAATACCTTGATACAGGCTGTGGCTGAGCCCAGGTGGGTGGCCAGCATGCCAAAAAGAAATCAGGCCACAGGCAGAGCTGCTAAGGAGGCCATTGGAGGTGCCCTGTTCCTTAGGGTCTCACTAGACTTAGATCCCCTTTAAAACTAAAGACTGGGGCTCTGACATTTGGGATGACACAGCTGAATGGAGACAGAATTCTCATGGACTTGTTCTCCTACCCAAAACTTTGGTTCAGCCTATCATGAGGCACCTACATGAATGCAAACATTAGGGATGTGATACCTTAATGGATTTAGGGTGACATCATTTGGGAAGAGTCCATTTGCAATGGACTGTTTGTGTACTCGAAACAATCCAAACAATCTCTCAGCAGGTCACAGAGAGGTGACCTGCTGCACACTGGGGAGCCTACCCTTTCAATGATTGGCATTTTCACTCAGATGTATAAACCTGTATTAGTAGATACCTTTTCAGGCTGAGTAGAAGCTTGTCCTACCTGAATGGAGAAAGTGTCTGAAGTTCCAAGATGAGCTCCTACCAGGAGCTGCTGGCAGAGGACAGGGCCTTCACTGAGCTCCTGCACACATACACCAGTGCAGACCAGGAACAAGCCTCAGAGGGCAATGGAATGATAGTCATCAGCAGTCCAGGGAAAGAGGCCAGGCAGATGGAGAATGGCATGCTGGTGATGGACACTATGGACAGGCAGCTGCAGAGACAGCTCGACAGCTCAAGTTATCACCATGTTTGGCTTCTCCATGGCAATGCCCATTGGGAGAATCCTTGCTTCCTGCCATCTGCACCTGGATCTGCTGCACAATGTTCTGTGGTCACCCATGAACTTCTTCAAGTGGACCTACAGTGGGAACCTGGTGAACCATTTCTCCAAACCTGGACATGGTAGACTCAATGGTCCCGCAGGTTGCCAAGATGTTCACAGGTTCTGCCCCCTCCATACAGAGTGATAAGGGACCCTATTTGAATTGGAGGTAACCCAGCAAATAAGCAAAGCCCTACATCTAGAATGGAAATTGCATGCACCCTGAAATTGATGCAGGAAAGTGGGATAGGATATTGCCATTTGTCCTCCTCGGGACAAAGATAGCTCTCAGAAGGTTAAGCCCCTAAGAAATAGTTTACGAGAGACTCTTCCTAGCACCCTGAGGTAAGTATGGTAATACAACTATGAGTAAAACAATCAGGTGCTAACCACTATACATGAGTTTGCCTCTTTCAGGTCCCCACCCTGGTTGGAAGCAGAGAAGTGAAAAGGACCCTATGAAGTACCTCTAACACCTCATTGAAATGGTCAGAAATGAAAACCTTGGATCCATAATACCAAAATAAAGAGGTTTCCCATGGAAAAAAGAGGACTCAAGCCCCCAGTGGAGGGGCCAGCATTTAGGCAATCTAAAGTATCTATTTAAGGAAAAGGGAAAAATGAAAATGTTGATATTTTTGCTAACCTTTCTTTAATTATGTGTTTTGTCTGTAGGGTGGAGAGACAACTCCTTAGTGAGGATTTCCCCAGGCTATCGTCTCTTCTGTTAATCTGTCTCGTGGCTGGCTTTGTCATCTTGAACCTGTTTGGTGCAAGTATTTCTGTATATGAGTTCTGAATTTGCTGAAACCAGTCTCTTGGATCACCTACAGGGTGCAACTAATAGCTCTGCACTCAGAGGTCCCTTATTTCTTTCTAACACAGCCCTGTATCAGACATTGTGCACAAGGCGACAGTCTACTTTGCCTTGTCAGTCCTCACTGTTGCAGTTGTTGCTTGTGACTTTTTTCACCTGGTAATCTGTTGTTGTAAATATACTACCAAAACTTTGCAACGGCATACATAAGTGTAAACTTTCCATCTAAAACATTGCACCAATTCAGCAGGAAATAGCTTGATGACTACATCTCCCCTTCTCCCATAGATATTGAAGGGCAATAGTGGGGAATATGTAACAGAGAGAATGGCCTAAAAAGAAAAACGGCAAAAATGTTTTCTGTCTTTTTAAAACATCCCCTACTCCTTTTAGAGAACTAGGACCTGCATCCCTGCCTCAGGCCAGCAGTCGGGAGGGGAAGGGGAGTGTCCTTTGTTCCTTGCTATAGGAGATGGCTCAGCAGAAATGTCCCAGTGGAGGTCCTGGGCAGAGGTCATGGTATTATCTTCAAAGAAGATGGGATAAACAGAATCATCAACTGTAGTTGAACGATAATAGCCAGAACTGAAAACCCTCCCTTTAAAAGCTCTGTATTTCTGTTTGTGATTAGGATACAATGGCATTTTAGACAGGAGTCTCCATGCTCCTCATTTGCTGGAAAATTAATAAATTTCTCTTTCCTTCTCCTCAAACCACTTGTCCTCTTTCTTCTGATGCAGCCTCAGGGACAAGTGCCAGCTTTTGGTAACAAGCAGAACGTGGTAAATGTAGACACTGTAAACTCTTTGGTTTAAAGGTTTAAACTGTTTATTTTTTTTTTCCCATGGGACAATAAATATCTTTTCCAAAGCCCCCTGTTCTTCCTTACCCCATTCCTTGCCACAGTGCTGACACTCAGTTATCATGGTTGCAGTAATAGGCAATATCAGTGCATACATTTCATTGAATATTTAGCACTTGTGGAAAACCTTATTTCATCTCACAGAATCCTCACGAGAACCCTATGAAGTTGCTACTCCTAGGAATGATCATCTCCCTCACTCTTGATGTTTCCTTCCATGTGGAGAAGACCCATAAATGTAACACCCTCCGCTGCCCTCCAGTGCCTCACTCTAGCCCCAGGGAGGAGAAACTAAATTGACAGTAGAGCATGAACAGAGAAATGCAGATCTCTCTTCCTCCTGTTGACAGAGCACGTGCTCTGCTCTGCCCCTGCAAGGGGAGGCCTGTCCTCGCAGAAGGGTCTGGCTGTGAAGCCTGCTTGTCCATAAAGAGATGCTACATTCTCTAATGTCAGCTTGAACAATAATAAAGATGACATGTTGACCTCTACCTGACCTACCCTTTGTTTTATTTCTGGTTAGCTCACAACCTGGTTTGACATTGGAGAAGGTGTTATTTACCGTGATTTCCCCACTCACCACACACCCAAAGACTCAATAGCTACTGTCCCTATGCCTATTTTACAGATAAAGAAACTGAGTCTTAGAGAGGTTGCATAACTTGTCCAGGTTCACATACCTAGTAAGTGACAGAGTCTGAACTTAAACGGGGTGTAATTCAAACTCTATGTACTTAACCACTGTGCTATATGCTTCTCCTGTGTTTTCTTCATTTCCCAAGGCTTATGTCATGCTCGTGCCATACCTTCCCAGTGAAAGAAAGAAACCAGAACCTCTAGGAACCTGGCATGGACTCTGATCTATACCCCTGCATTGGTCCCTGGTGGTGCCAGGTCCTCTTGGAAAGGATCCCAGACATCCTTTTTGAAAAGATTTCAGAGGGTCTCATCTCCACATCCATAAATACTACAACCTGACGTCTTTGTCTAATTCATAATGACAGTATTGGGATTAAAAGACACCCCAAAAATAACATGAAAGGAGAAAGTAGATATATAACAAGCATCTGGTGAGCTTGTTAGGTTAGTACAATAGCTACTGGAGCAGCTAGCTCATCTGGCATACGTACCATTCAACATATGTTCAATGGCTGGCACTTCATAAATATTAGATCACAACCGAAGCGGGGGGAAGGGTTCTGCTTATGGGGGGTGGGGAGAATCCTGATTATTTCACAAATGTTTCTTCAGTTTGCCTGTTTGCTATATATGTAGTCAAGTGTAAATGAAAGAGGTATTATCAAAGAGAACAGTTTTAAAAAGCTTTATTCAATCCATCTTAGTAGCATATTGAGGGGTGGCTTTAAATATGATTTGAAAAGCTAAGAAGGGGGACACCCCTCCTCTTTCACCCAGTGGGCATGCCACACCCCACACATCTTTCTCCTTCCCTTGAAACTACAGCATCAGACATCTGGAAGGGACTAAAATAGCAATGACTCCTAGCCTAGCCAAGGTTCTATTCAGTTTCCATGTCAGCACATGCTGCTTTCCCTGTGGGAGGACTCTCCCACCCCAAAATCTGTGACAGAGAAACCACAGCCAGAGCCAAGTTTCCAATGAGCACAGAAAATTCCTTTCCAACTCTGGGGTTCCATGCTTGCATATCATCTACTAAGACTCTAACTTCTGTTCAAATGTTGCAGGGAGTCTAGTGCATAGTCACTGATACATTTCTACAAGAAAGAGAATGTTTTGATTATGTGGTCACTAGGAATCAATTTATGCATTTATTTACCTAACTTACATTTATTGAGAACTTATAATTTGCCAAATATTCTACATAGATGCATTAGGAGACTGGATTACAGAAGTCCCCAAAGGAATTCTGCATGCAAAATATCCCCTTCATAAGTATTTTTCACCTGAAATTGTTAGAACTTCATCTTTTGGATGTTTCTCATAATTAGAAATAAATGTCTTTCACAGTGTCTTTCACTGTGAAAGACAACACACTATCCCCAGGATGGTGAATGAGCTCCATCATCCTTAGCAACTTTTTTTAAAAATTTGTTGTAACTGTCAGACAATTATTTTTAAAAAATTGTGACACCAAAACTCGTGGAAAAGGAAGATATAATTGATGAGGGTGTGTGAAGGGGAGGAAGTAATCCAGGAGTCATGTTGGGATATGGTTTACTTTTCTCTGAGTTGTTATTGGTCATTTATACCTTAGTATTAAGGAAGGTTTCAAGTGTGGATGAAAGATGAGGAATATCCCTTTACACAGAATAGAGTGGACACAAGAAGGAAACAAGGAGGGAAAAGACTAATGACAGCCCAAACAGCTTTAGCTCACTTCACAAGAACAGCAGCCAGTCCAGCACTTACAGGCAACACGGTGAGACCAGCCTGTGGCCATTCTCCGTCTCTCCAACCAGACCCACCGGGCCTCTGCCTAATGCTTTGCTCACCTCTCAGTCTCCTTTCCTTTTGCTCCAACCTAGATCCAGAGACATGAAGCAGATTCTATATGGTTCTTAACAGGGAGCATGTAGATTACAAAGAGGAAGCTGGGCTGAGCCTTAGAGAGATAGTTCCATTTTCAGTAGAGGGAATAAAGCTGTGTCAGGGCTGTAAACAGTGGCTTCTGCCCCTCAAAGAGCTGTGAAGTAGACAGTTTCTTTTGGTGCCCATCCATGTATTGGTGCCCATGTCCTCCTGCCTCCTGTTAGACAGGGGACATTGCTGCTGCCTCCCTTCTCCTTTCTGGCTATGGATATAAGCTCTTTCTTCCTGTTTCCTTGTCCCCAGCAAACAGGAATTTTCATGAGTTAAGTATCCTGAGTAGGAACTTAAAGAAAGGAACATTTGTTAAATACCTACCATGTGTCAGGGATTGTGCTAATACTTTATATACATAATCTCATTTATTTTTTATACTAGTCTGGTGGGTAGGTATTAATACTACTATTGTACACAGATGACAATTAAAGTTTCAGGGTGGTTTTCTAATAGCTCACAGCCAGTATGTGGCAGGATTCAAACCCAGGTCTGTCTGAATCCCATGACTGAGTTCTGTTCATTATGCTGTGCTGCATTGTTAATTCTGCCAGCTTCTGTAAAAAGCAATTTTATTTGCCTTTTGTGTCATGGCCCAGCCCTGACACTCATGGTGGGAATTCTAGACCCTATGCCCAATGTCATTACACATCTCACTCAACTTGGATGTTCCCTAGGAAGCATTAACATAGCACATTCAAAAAAGTTCCCCAAACCTGCTTCTTCCTCCCAGCTCAGGGAATGGCACAGCCTCCCCAGTCACCCCAACTAGAAACCTGGATATTTTCATTGTCTTTTCATTTTTACCCATAGCCCATATCCAGTCACTTGCTAAGTGCTATAGCTTCTGCCTTGTTAACATATGCGACACTGAGCCCTTGGAATACTCTCTGCTTAGAATACTGTTCCCAATTGCTCTCCCCATTACAGAGCCTAATCTATTCCTACTCTTTAAAACCAATTCAAGAAACTGAACCCCTATCTCTCACCATATACAAAAATTAACTCAAGATGGATTAAAGACTTAAATGCAAAACTTGAAACAATAAAAATCTTAGAAGAAAACCTAGGGAAAACTCTTCTGGGCATTGGCCTAGGGAAAGAATTTATGACTAAGACTCCAAAAGCAAATGCAATAAGAACAAAAATGTACAGACGGAACTTGATTAAAGTAAAATGATTATGCACAGTGAAAGAAATAATCAAAAGGGTAAATGGACAACCTGCAGAATGGGAGAAAATATTCACAAACTATGTGTCTAACAAAGGACAAATATTCAGAATTTATAAGGAACTCAAATAGCTCAGCAAGAAAAAAAACAAATAACCCCATTAAAAACTGGTTAAAAGACATGAAAAGACATTTCCCAAAAGAAGATATACAAATGGCCAACAAACATATGAAAAAAATGTTCAACATCACTAATTATCAGAGAAATGCAAATTAAAAGCACAATGAAATACCATCTTACTCTAATTAGAATGGGCATTATTAAAAAGTCAAAAACAATAGATATTGGTATGGATGTGGTGACAAGGAAACACTTATACATGGTTGGTGACAATGTAAATTAGTACAATCTCTATGGAGATCAGTATAGAGAATTCTCAAAGAATTAAAAGTAGATCTACCATTCGACCCTGCAATCCCACCACTGGGTCTCTACCCAGAGGAAAAGAAATCATTGTATCAAAAAGATACCTGCATTAATGTGTTTATCACAGCACAATGCAAATAAATGGAATCAACCTAAGTGCCCATCAACTGATAAATAAAGAAAATGGAGTGCGTGCGTGTGTGTGTGTGTGTGTGTGTGTGTGTGTATAGTGTGTATAGGTACCTATACACACACACACACACCATGGAGTACTACTCAGCTATAAGAAAGAATGAAATAATGTCTTTTGCAGCAACCTGGATAGAACTGGAGGCCATTATCCTAAGTGAAGTAACTCAGGAACACAAAAATAAATACTGAGTGTTCTCACTTATAAGTGGGAGCTAAACTATGGCTATACAAGGGCATAAAGAGTGGTAAAATGGACATTAGAGACTCACAAAGAGGGAGGGTAGGAAGGGATGAGGGATGAAAAATTACCTATGGGGTACAATATATACTACTTGGGTGATGGGTACACCAAAAGCCCAGACTCCACTGCTATACAATATATATATGCAATGGAATTCAATGTGTACCTCCTAAATACATTAAAATAAAATGTTTAAAAACCTAGTTCAAGATACCTCTGTAAAGACTTTGCTGACCTCTCAACCAGAGCCAGTTGTTACAGGAAAAATGAATGTTCATTCCTCTCTCTCAGTATTTCCTTCTGGGGCACAGAGCCCCTCTAGGTGCAATATTCCTCAGCCCTCCTCTGTCCCTTTACTCCACCCCAGGGGAGGTGTAGGGACTTCTCTGCTTGGTAAATCAGGAATTAATTAATTGGGCTGGACCAGCCCAAACATAACTTTCTTCCTCCAGGAAACAAGCTGTCCCCAGGGGAAACTGGCCTAATTTGGAGTTTCATATTAGCAAGACCATTTGGCTAAGGGCCCCAGATTGGTTCCCCAATTTGGCTTCTATTATAGTAATGAATGTGGAATTTTTTGCCCGTCTGCTTCTCGTTTTCAAACAAATTATTCAGAACTCATAGGGGAAATAGAGTTACTGTTTACTGGGTTCTGTCAGGTGTCAAGTAAACTGAATTCCAACCCGAACACAGAATCCTCCCTCCATTGTGCCTCCACATGCCTAAGACATGTATCTATTAAATATTAGCTTGAGATTGTCACTTTGTATGGCAATTGTTTGCATATCCAATTAGATCAGAAGGTCCCTGTGGGCAGGGAATATATATTAGCTGTCTTTGTATTTCCAGCATCTGACATTCAATTTATGTTCCCAGAATGATTGGATGAATGAATAAAGAAATTGTTTCTGGTGATCGTTAGCAAACCTTGGTTAGATTAAGCTCCTTCAGATTGTCATGTAAACTTACTTTTCTATTCTGCTTTCTACTACCCTTTTTAATAAAATAGAGTAAATCATTCAAGACAGTAACATGATGATAATATTGTTATGCTGAGATTTAATGAATCAAAATACCACAGAAGTGTCTGAGACACACTAAAGCTGGAAAAACTCTAATTTTTTCTACCATTTAATTGCCTAAAATTCTTATAAAATGAGACAGACTTAGTACTATAAAATGAGCTGCTGTGTATGATTTTTTTTCCACATAGAAAAAAATGGTCTTCTTTCATTTCACAAGGTGAAGATTAAAAGCACTATAGTAAGGGATTTTGTTGGCCAGTTGACTTCTGAACTTATAAATCTGCCTCTGGTTCTTTAAAGTCATGTAGAGAGAAGCTTTGTGAATTCATACATGGAAGGAGATGTGTGTGGTCCTCTGGATACAGTCTGTGCTGGGAAATACCTTAATATTATCTATTTAAAAAGAAATTTTTCAATAAATGAAAATTTTTTAAATATAGAGAATATATTGTGACTACTTGAAAAAAATGAATTGAGTTCAGGAATTTTAAAGCCTATATAAGCAACATATATTTTATTTCAAATATTTAAGATTAGTGAATGTAATTAATTCCAAGTACAATTTACAAACAAATGACGTCTATTGGAGACATATGATGCTAGCACATAGGACAGAATTTTTACTGAATTGCTTTCAAATGTTTGTAGATTTAAGTAGTCTATTTGTCACAGCAGATGAATTAGATTCATGATTTGGTGCTATGTGTCTCAGCTATAGACTACAATTTAATAAATTGTAAAGTACTAATCTAACTCAATGGCTCAGCCTTTAACCTGTTAGTTTTGCAACCAATATTTAGATACAGCAAATTTCTGCCAGGTAAATTCAGCTCTTCTGAACAATCGTAGTCTTTAACCTCACCATGTTGATAGACTCCTCCTTGGTCTCCTGACATTCATCTTGCCCTTCTCCAATCTGTTGATCTTTTCAAAATCCAAATCTGATAATATCACTACGCTCTCACCACCCACTTAAATTACTTTCAATTGTTCTGAGAAAAAAGTAACTATCATGGTCTAGATCTTGGAGGATCCCACATGGTTTGATTCTCTCCTGCATCTCCAACACCATGTGTGCTTGCTTTCCCTTCACACTCTGAGCTCTAGTTTCACTGGCCTTTACTCATTTCCTTGATAAGGCAGTCTCTCTTCCCCACAGGGTCTATGCACTTGCTGTTCTCACTGCTGAGAATAACTCTTCCTTCACTCAAACTGGGACCTCATACTTATTCTACAGAACCGAATTCAAATGTTACTTTTGCAGAAAAAAAATTTTTGCTGTTATCTGTCTCCTTCCCTGAAGCCCTAAACCATGTCAGTTCCCCTGCCATTAGTTTTATTAACATGATATAGCTTCCTTTCATAGCACTTGGCACATTTGCAATTGCATTTATTTTTGTGGTTGTTTGACTACTCCACTAGATTTTATGCTCCTGTGGGCAAAGACCATGTTGTGTTTTGCTCACCTTTGCTTAATGTCTGGCATTTGGCAAATGCTCAATAAAGGTTCACTACATTTATGAAAAGACTTGTGTCTGTAATCATATCCAACGAAGGAATACAGTTTTCAAATTGTATGTATGGCATTAGGACCATATGCATTCCAAATAATTGCAAAAAGAAAGTGCATCTTTGGTTTGGCCAGGGGCAGCCTCAGGGAACAACGGATGAAAACTGGAATTGTTGCTAAAGCAAAGAAGGCACTGATAGGATTTCAAACTCTAAGAAACCAATCTCCAAGCTTAGGATACCAAGAAAGCTGAAAGTAGACCCAGGAATCTCTCTTATCACAATCTATGATTGTGTCATAATGACGTCCAGGAGGAACAGGTTAAGAAGTTTACAAAGCAAGAGAAAGAATCTAGGGCCTAGAATAGAATACATGATGCCTCTTCTTTTAATCAAACTTAATGAACCTATTGAACCAAAGGGACCTGCTCCAGACATTGAAGAAGTGAAGCAAATGTGGGAACTAGAGATAGACAGTCTCTAGATACTGACAATCCTGGTGTCACATGGCTGAGTGACACTCTGCCCCTGCCCAGCAAAGTCGTCAGAGGAATCTCACTACATATGTAGGTGGGAGCATCCTCAGCCCTTCCAATCTTATGCTTTCTGCTCCTAAGAGAAGAGACACATCTCTAGGTAGACTTGAAAACTAACAAGCCCGGATTTGTCCCCAAGAGGCATTGTAGTCTGGCTTGGGGGTCATGTCCCAAAAAGAATCATTTCTGATCTAGGAGTTCAGTCTCTACTGATTCAGCACTGGACTAGGCACAGACAATGGCTGTGGCAAAGAAGTCACACCAGCTATGTTGAAAATCTGTTGAAACTAACAGCAACAGCAGCAGCTCGGATCTAGAGTGGAGGATCCCAGTCACATTTTCAGGGTCAACAGACCCTGTGCTGCTCAGATCTCCTCCAGACAGGCTCCAGCAGCCACCCCTTTGACTCCAACAGAGCGGATTATAATGTTTTCAAGTTGAAGTCACACATACCCCAAGCTGTATTTAGTATACCTGTGTACCTGAGCACAATGGGAAATACTAGAGCTGGGTTATAGTGGACCAATATGGAACTTCTCCAATGGACATACTTTGTTTAGAGACACACCATTAGCCTGGCCAAGACTTTTTTAGAACTGTGCTGTGATCTGAGACTCTTCCTAAATCCCTCCTTCCCTCTCTCCTTTCACAGGTGTCCGGCCTGCATGGCCATCTAAAGGCTCTCCCCGTTATTCTTCACAGGCCTCCCCCCTCCAACATCTCCTGCACTTAATATTGTTTTGCTGTCTACTTCTCAGGAGTAAATCTGCAATGACTCACCCTTTTAAAAGGCCTTTCTGAAAATAAAGCTTCATTTGAACTACTGAAATACTCATAAAAGAAAAGATGTGTTATTCCATGTGTGAATCACAAAAATATCTTCCCTACACATGGTCAGTGCAAATAAGAGATGAAAGAGCTTAAGAGAACTGAGGTATGTTCCAGAGAAGGCAGCCTTACTTTGGGAGATTACTACTTAAAGGATCTGTCGATGTTGATTAAATAAAGGACTAAACTCCGGTTTAATAATATTCAGAATGTCTCTGACCTGTCTCCTTTGAATATAGACTTCAAGAATACAGGTGTGAAGTGGGCAGGACAGAAGGAATAGACTGGGATGATATGCTCCATTTTGAAGAGTTGTTATAACAATAAAGCTAATGTATGTGCCACTTAAGACATAAGTGTTAAATCTCCCCTCCTGTCCCAACCTCCTACATCTTTGATGACCAGCAGAAAAGCGGGGACAAAGCGGACTCACCATTTATCCATCAGCAATGTACAAAATGCCCTCAAACTGGAAAGCTGAATGCATTTCTCTTTATTCACAACTCAAATCTTTCCCCATATGATCTCACCATCTGATATCAGCTGAAGCTCCTTCCAAATTTCACCTTAGTTCCCTCTTTCTCCTCACAAGAATATCAAAGCTGGACAGTTTCTTATTGTTAATCATTGCTACACCACCCTTGTGGCTCCAAGTGCCTTGCCAACACAGACGTCCTCTTCTTACTGACTTGAACTCATTCTTCTAATTCTAATTCACATGATACCATTGCTGCCAATTTGATTCATAGCATACATAATAGATAATCTCCCCAGTTCTTACTATTTTAATAAAATAGATTTCTCTCCTAATCATTAAAACCCATCATTAGGCACTCAATAAAAGGATCAAAAATAAGGTGCTTTGTAAATAGCAAATTGTGACTTCGAGAAGCCTTGCAAGTAGCTGAGCTTGCACATTTCAGATGGTACTTTTCTACTATTTATTATAAAGAATTTGGATGAGTTGTGACACAGGCTTATAAGTGACAGATTACTGAGCTTTCATGGGGATGGAGAGGACATTCCAAAGTTCCCAAATGAAGCTCAGGAGATTATAGCTCCTCACAACCTCCCCTAACCTTCACCCCAGCAGTGTTCTGAACGTTCCCCTCCAATAGGCTCCTTTACTGTAAGAGGTCATGCTTGCATCTATTTTATAGTGTTCCATAAATGTAGACGTTTAATCTTTTTCTGCTTCTCTTCACCAGCCTCTATCTGGGATGGCTTAGCTAAGCTGACACATTAACCTTCCTAGAGGAAACAAATCAACCCATGGCCCAATTAGACTGTTCAGCTATCACAATCATCTCTGCCCTTTGCCTGAAGCACATCTTTTCCTACTGGCATTTCTGGGCTCTTTGGAAGTCAGAATTGTGAGTTTTCACAGAATTTAAAGACATTTCATCAACATTTCCTCCATGGTGCCATGATAGATGGAATTCTAGGCTGTCTACTTAGATCTTCTTATAATACAGAGTGGGTACCTCTATGAGGTCTTTGTTCAGAGGATCAAGTAAAGAACTCAGCCAATATATACAATTTTTATTAGTCTATTTCAAAAAATAATTTATAAAAAAACCAAAAACAGAACATTGCTGACCAATCAAAGCAAAAACATAATTTTCAAAGTATTATTTTCCTTTATAAATATATTAATAAATCATAAGTCACATATAAATGATTTAAAAAATTCAGGCAAGAAGAAACATGAAACTTGTCATTTTATCTGGGAAGCTGATTTAGGAATTGCAAGTTTATTATGAAAGACGAAAATGGGACCCAACTTCTTCAACTCCTTCTCCCTTTGGGAAGTAGATACAGCATTAAACAGAGTCACTCAATGTTTCAGGAATAGTGAGAATGCTGCTGGAAATTATAGCAGGAAAATTACTGACAGACTACAGGACATGGAAAGATCACTAAATTAGGAGCCTCTTATAGCCATAAGACCTGAACATGCTTCTGCAACTCAAAATTTCCCTGACTTTGTAATGTGGGGCATGGGATGGAAGATGTCTAAGGGCATTTCTATTGCTAAAAATCTTTTATTTTTGTGAATTCTCAGTTTAAAATTGTAGTCAACTCATGGGCTCCTGGCAGTATTTGTAGAAGCAGCTTGTTCTAGGCTTCAGTGTCAGACAGGGATGTCAGACAGAATGGATGAGAATCCCAGACACTCCATTTACCATCCATGGAACTTGGGGGCAATTATCAAATCCCACCGACTTCAGTCTCCCCATCTGTAAATTAGGGATGGTGAGGACTACCTTAGTCGACTTAGTGGAGTGAGGATTAGATTATAATATAAATAGCATAATGTGCCAGTTACTAAGCTGTTTCAGTTTTATGATGCTGGAAATGAGACTTGAAGAATTCTTTTTCTCCTTTGAAAGTGACTCCTGTAAGTTCTTCCAATAGGAGGCACTAGAAGCAGAAGTGAGAGAAGGGATTTGCTCTTTCCTGAGAGCATGGCTCCAACAATGCCTCTTCACTCTGGCAAAAGTATTTCATTCCATTTCCAGCCTAGGAGAGCACACCCCAAACCAGCCTCATCACACACCCTGGTTAGAGGTTTGGGGCCCTGCAGGGCCCTTCCTCCGAGCTCCTAGATCCTAATAGCCCCAACCTCCTCTTTTTGTTCTACCAGCCATTGGAGTGAAAACTGCATTCTGTATTATTTGTTACTGTTTCTATGTTACCTCAGTGTCCCCTTTTGCTTTTATAGTCCCCCAATGCCTGTTTAACAAATTTCTTATGTTAAATTCTCTCTGTTGAGGTGTCTGTTATTTCCCTCTTCCTAATGGAAACTGAACAGGAAATGAGTACAATTATATGAGTATAATTATATTTATAAACAAATAGAAACATGAGAGTACCAAGCACAGTGCCTGCCCATACAGGTACTTAGTTAACATTAATTTTGATAATATTAGCAAAAATGATGATAAAAATAAAAGTAATATAAGTGGAAGAGACTCTAAGTCTCTTCTCTAGAGTCTCTCCTCTAGTTACCTGATATGAGGCATTCAGATCCTTGAGTTCAACTAGATTTTATTTTCCCTTCTTTATATTCTTTTCTAACGTGCTACAGAGGAACTCTTTACCCATTCCATTGAAGTTCTTAAGGGGACAGTTCACAGCTGTCTTTGGCATCTGATTCCTTCCACCTGCACAGGCTACTCAAGACAGTCTGCGCTCAGGCAGCTTCTACCACAGAGGGGACCACGTCCTGTTCAAGACAGCATCTCATTTGAATCTAGGATATCTTATTACTAGTGACTGTTTGGCTTCATTCTTCAGGATTCTTACTGTGAGATAAAGTTTCCTACATTTGAAATTAAGTTTTGTACATATTTTTTCTTGTTGTCATCTTGAGTTTTATAATTAAAGGTCCTGCACTCTCTCTTATTGATGTACTTGTGAAATTATTTTGACTCCAGTGTAGAAAGTATGTCAATCATTTGGTTATTGTGGGATGGACTGAATTCCTTCTTCTTACAAAAATTGAAAAGCAAAATGTTCCTAACATGAATCAACCTATCTTCCCCTGCCAAATTTAGAATAAAATCAGTGCAGAAAACAGAGACAAAGCTCTTCAAACTACAAAGTTATAAAATTCATACATCGCATAAAATTCCTTAAAGCAGCAATGTTTTCTCTGCAAGAATAATCCTATTCACTGAACAGTTTAATAACAACTACATAATCCTATCAATTTCTTTCACTGAATCTTTCAATGACTCCTCATTAAGGTCAGAATACCTTTATTTATTCATTTATTTAATATAATAAAAGTCCTTTCATTATCTTGTCTCTATCCACACACATGGCCTTACCTAATTATGCCATCATCCCTGCATCCCAATTCTGTCTCCTAATAGTTGTTTGCCTTTGGTCAAGTTATGGCTCTTTTAGGAAGGAATATTTACAGATTGAGCATCCCTAATCAAAAACTCCAAAGTCTTCAATGCTCCAAAATCTGAAATTTCTTGAGCCCCAACAGGACCCCACAAGTGAAAAATTCCATACCTCACCTCATGTGATGAGTTGCAGTCAAAACACAGTCAAAATTTTGTTTCATGAACAAAGTTATGTAAAATATTGTATAAAATTACCTTTAGGCTGTGTGTACAAGGTGTATGTGAAACATAAATGAATTTTGTGTTTAGACTTGGGTTCCATCTCTAGGATATCTCATCATGTCTATGTAAACATTCTAAAATCCAAAAAAATCTGAAATCTGAAACACTTTTGGTCCCCAGCATTTTGGACAAGGGATACTCAACCTGTACTATGTGCTATATATTATGTGCTGTCTATCCTTTTATGTATTATCTCACTTAATGCTCTTTGAGGTAGATATTATTATTTTCCCCACTTCACATATGAGAAGAACCCAAAGCTTAGTCTCAGAAAAAAATACCCACACTAAAGGGGGTTGTGAGGCGAGGGGCCTTCCTTACCACTCGCAGTTCACTGAATGATGCAGGCATTGAGGAAACAGAGCTATTACCACTGCTAACCCAGCAACGATACATGCCAAATAAATGAGAGATTACAGTATGCAGAAAGTGAACAATATCAGTTTAATGGCTTTCTTATGTTTTCTTGACCTTTTAAAATAATCTCATTGCCTTAGTTTTCAGGCAGGCCTAGAAATAAATATCAGAGGATGCTCTGGTTTCTGTATTCCTTTATCCATCAATAAATAATATTTCACCAAACTAGACATGAGAGAGCTGTCAAAGGCAGGAATACAATTTTGGGGAGCCCAGTTGTTATCCAAACATTTCCCTCTGCTTCCTCCTAAATTTGCCCCTCAGACACCCTTGTTCATGCCTTACTAGCTCTCTTACAGATTACGCAGTCCACATACAATTTTATTCTCATTCACTGTCCTCCAGAAAGACCTTGAACTATTAATTCCTCAACCTCTACCTTTGTACTTTCTCACTCATATGCTTCCAAACTTTGCTAATCTGGTCACTATTCAAAAAAAATATGTGTAGAATTACATTGTTGTCACATACTTGAATCATATTCCAAAATGATTTTTCAATGGCCAGGAACAAGTCTCCGCCACAGTAATAATCCCCACCCAGGGGAATTCAAAGAGCAATGCTCATTTTAATACTATAATGGAGTAATACTCATTTTAGTATTATTTAGAGGTTAGAGTTTAGTATTTCTTAGTTTTTAATATTTAACTTTACTTAGTGCTGACTATTGAGTAATACTAAATAGGAGCCTTTTTTAGGAAGCAAAGAGGTTAATAGGAAGTGTAAAAGTTTTAATTCCCTAAGAATCCAACAAGATTTCCCAAAAAGCACATTTGCAAACTCTCTTTGTTCTTTTCCAAAGCCAGAGATAAGAATATTTGCTTCAAGTCTTTGAACACTGAGCTCACCTTCAATTCAGTAGTTTACATTCCCATTTAATCACATTATCATATTCCTACAGCCTAGTCACATTTACATGTTTATATATAATACATATATAATATATATATTTTTTCTTTCTTTTTTTCTTCTTTAAACAGAGGGCAGGGACATTTAGCCAGCCCTGGCAGAGAAAGCCACAGGATTGCAGAATAAAATAAAATAAGGAAAAATCCCATTCTCCCACCAACACAGTATGACGACACTTACATTGAAATCGTACAATACACCAAAGTTCGCTGCAGATGACTCTTCAGCCCTGGGAACTGTTTTCCTAGGTAAACTGCCATATGGCAAACCCCAGAGGTACTATATGGAGAAGCAAAGAAAGCAGTGAACAATTGGAAACAAAGTCTGAGCCATACATGTGATCACAATGGTTTTGTTTAAAAGCACTTTTGAAACTTTTTCATAGACATTCTGTGGGTCTCCATGTGGGGTCTCATTTTCTGGAAATCGACTACTAACTCCAAGGTTTAGAACAAAGGAAGTGCCTGGGACCTTGCGCTCCGAGTCCAGGGGACCACCAGCAGTTGGGCCAGCCACACTCCCCAGAAGGCTTGCTGAGAAATCCCACTACCACCATCACCTCCAAACTGCTCTGATTTAGAGGAAGTTTGGAAAGAAGAGAGGTAGCCTTTTGGGCACTACAGTGTTCAACAAAACCAGCCTACCCACATCTTCCTATGAGAGTACCCTGTACGGGTGGGGGTGGAGGGAAATTCTCTCCCTCATGCCAAGGAAGAGAGAACTCAAGAAAATCAATCATGTAACTTCAGGGTGTCTACAAGGAGAGAACACTTGCACCCTGCTTATGGTGTCTGCTTGATCACTAATTCAGGGGTGCTGCCCTGAATTTGTGCTACCAAATTAGGAGAGGTGCACATTGAGGGAGAATGGTGCAGGGAACCGGCACTCAGCCAGTGAGAGTGCAAGCCTAGGTCATAGGAAGGGGAACTGGGAAAGCACCTCTCTAGCCCCAGGGCTTGCCAAGCAGATGTTGCTTCTTCCTGGAGATTGAAACTTGCCTATCCTGGGGTGGGCGGCAAAGGATGAATGCAGCTTGAAGCTTGGGTATAAAACCTGACTGGGCAAGGGTGAGAAATCAGCCCCTACTCACTCCTTCTGCACAAGCTGCACAGTCTTCCTCCACAGCCCTGTGGCCCCTCTGGCTTCCTGGTCTGAACAGGCTAGAAGGTGGGTTCCACAGGTACTGTCTCACCCCAAAGTTTGAGGGCACAGAGGTCAAAGGGGATTAAGGTCTCAGGCTTGCCCAGAGACACAGGAGCTTGGGGTAAAAGGGCATATGCCTCAGGGGGAATGTTGTGTGAGGCTGCTGGGTACAGGCCATGAGAAATATAGCCTTGTGGCCAGGAAATGACCAGCCCCGGCCGCTGGTGGTTCTGCAAAGTTAGCACACAGGGTGTCCATCCTCTTCTGTTCCTTTGCTGGAACTGGTAATCATTGCCCAGAAAACAGGATGCCCATTAGCATCTAACACAACCTATAAAAAAATCATCCAAAGCCAGTACGTTTCCTAGTTCTCAGAATACATCCAATCAAACAGAATTTTGCTCCATCCTGTAATTTCATATAGTTCAGATGAATTAGCGACAGCCTTTCATTCCCTCCACATGGAGGCAGCATGGTGTGAGGAAAAGAGAAAATACCACTGATACAACTTCATGTATACCTGCATCTGACACTAAGCAGTGTCACAGTAGCCAGTGACGGATGGAGGAGTTTCAGGTCTCCTTAGAGAAATGAGCAAAAACAAAGCTGGAATTAATTTGAAATAGATGAAATACGCACATCAGCTGCACTGTCTGGAAGCGTTCACTTGGGAGATTAACTACACAGGACTTCTGATCTGTGTCTGCTGTCTTCGATGAGCCAGACAGCCTTAGAAGTCCCAGAATTATCTCGGGGATTATAAAACTAGTGGATTCGAGTGTAGAATCTTGGAACAAAAGATAGAATCGTAAGTCCTAGTCCTAGATCAACTTAATTAAAAACAAAACAAAAACAAAATTCACTTTGAGACATTAGCTAAGTCACATAAGCACTATGTGACTCAGTTTCCACATGTTTTAAATTAGGGGCAGGTACTTTTCTATAGTCTACCTTGTAAATTTGTTTGCAAGGGCCGGTAAGTATTAACTAAAAGAAGTGAAAATGCTTTGTGCTATGAAAGCTCATACCTCTGTATGAATGTGAGGCACTGTTGTTACACTAACAAGGAAACCTGGTACACAAACAGACACTGATTTGAAGCTATGATGATAAAAAGTCACTCCAAACACCAAATTTTGGCTGTTAACAATGCTGTATTGAATAAATTGGCTTTGAAATACTGATACCTGAAAAGGCCCTTTGTAGGTTAAATAAACCTAACCCAACTTGTGTATGGTGAGCATCCAAAGAGGTCAGAGTCATTTAACTTCATGCAGGTGCAAGTCCAACCTCAGTCTGGCTTTTTGGCCTTAGCTAACCCTTCCCCACATTAGCTCAGGGCTTTGCTGCCTTCTTCAATCTGGACGCTCATCCTCTTTTGCTTTCTGACTTTAGTCCTAAAAGACCCCACCCTACCCTAGACCCATTGTGTATGTGGGGGGAGGGGGGTTATCTTACTTCATATCTGGAAAAAAATTGCTCATTTTGTGTTTCTTCAGTATAGAAAAGCTAGATGCTTTGATTTGCATTAAGAAACATTTATTTGAAAGTAAACTTGGCAAAATAAATAAATACAACTCATGAGATGCCACAGCCTTTCTCTTGAGCAATGTTTCTTAACATTTGGGCACAGATATCACCTTGGGAACTTCACAGAAGTCATGAATTTTTCTACAGAAAAATTCACATGTAAACACATACATGACATTTTAGGTATGATTTCAGGAGGCTCACACACCCTTTGGAGCAAGGATTATGACCTTTGGATCCTGGGCACCATCTTGAAGGTTAACTTTGTTACAAATCCTATGACTCTAAGAGGTAAATGTAGCCAGTTAATCATTTCACTCTTAAAGAAGAGATAAAAGCTTTTGTAGAAGAGTGATCATATGAGAAACCTTTTTCCACATGCTTTGTAAACTGGACGTCAGGGCTCACCTCTGGCAACATGATGAGGCTGAACGTCAGGATGAAGAGAACCATGTTGACGCCATACATCCACCTCAAGAACAGGAAGTATGAGGCCACGGAGGAGCCAAACTGACCTATTACAAAGAAAACAGAAAGGTTGAAGGGAGGTCAAACAAAGCAGCACAAAGCTGTGTCTTGCTGGCGCTCCAAAATAAATCTATTAACTGTGGGCACTGGTCCTCTTCACAGTTACAGGCTCTGGCGTTCTTCTTTCTCTCTTCAGGAGGAGGAAATGTCAATCATGCTGCAAGGGTTTCCTGCCATGCAGAATGCAGACGGTGTGCAGACTGTGGTTGTGTGGACTGTGTCCTGCCCCTTCAGCGTCCACCCAAGGGACAGCTGCCTTTTGCTGAGCAGCATAATTGCTATCTGCGGAGCCCATTTCTTTCCTTGAGTTAATACTCACTATGGGTAAGTGAGCAAATATATGTAAAGGTAACTACAGTGACTACCAGCCTAGCCAGTAGTTAGCTACCAACATAATCATAATTACTGTCCTTCTCTCCGCTTTTTCTCAGGCGAACAATGCTCTTTTTAAAAAAATTTACCACACCCTTTATGGATGGTTATCCTACAGACCATCCTGTGCTGTTTCCCCTCCTTCCTGGCAATTTACAGGGTAGTGTAGAAGCGGAGATTCATTCATTCACTGCACACATCTTACTAAGTATCTTCTGCCAGGATTCTCTTGGATCCAAAGCACAATGTCATAGCTGGGGTGGCTGCTCTAATAGAATTTACATTTTAGCGAGGTGTGGAAACAGCAAACATGCACAGTATATATATAGCTCATAATAACATCAGCCAGGTAGGTCCTGCAGTGAGAAAGGTGAAGTATTGAGAGGGGTTGCTTTAGATAGGTTTGTCGAGGAAGCAATATCAGAGAAAATGACATCTGAGCAGAGAGATCTGAAGTTTGACGAAGAGGCTTTAACACCCAGAGCTGGGGAAGAACAGCCCAAGCAGAGGAAAAAGCCAGAACAAAATTCCCAAGAGAGGCAAGAGCGTGGGGCAGTTGAGGAAGAAATTCAGGCCTGTGTGGCTGGAGTACAACAAAGGGGAGAAAGTGGCCACAGATGACGACAGAGAGGACAAACCACAGTGTGTCCAGCTTCTTAAGGCAAGGCAAAGAGAGAGGATTTTATTTAAAAAGGCACAAGAAGGCTCTGACAGGTTGTAAAGCAATGGGGCTGGAGGGGGGCGGGATGGAGATGACTTTTAAAAAGCCACTTCACTGTCGGGGAATGAATTGGGAGGCGATAGGTGAGAAGGTTCAGTCAGCTCCTACCTGCCCCAAACAGTGAAAAGCAACGTGATTGGTCCAGTTCTTATTGACTGAGAAAAAAATAAGTGCATCCTCTTAAACCAGAGAATGGAAGAAGAAAAAAGAATAAAAACCAGGAATTTGAAGTCTTAGGTTGATATTTTATAGATTTAAAAAAAAAAGCCAAAGTTTCTTTGATGACCGCTTAACGTTCAGCATCGAGTTGCTACCTTTCCCAATCTTCCTAATTACCATTTTCAGTTTCCCAAGAAGAACAATGAACAGCCTCAGCCACCGCCTCCATCAGCCCCCTTGTTCTGTCTCGTTCAGTGAAACACCTCTAGTGACCAGTGGTTTTCTCGAGCCCTCTGGCTTTGAAACATTATCAGTGGGGAAATAGTATTAAAAGAAAAAGAAAGTTTCTTTTGTGAAGCAGACTCTAGCCTCTACCTATTAAGGTGATACTAGCCTCACATGAGAGTAATACCTCTATTTCTGGACCTTAGTCTATTCTTTACGTACCATCTTATTCTCATAACACAGTGGCAGTTCTTTTAGAAACTTATAAAAGGAGTCAATCTTTAAATGGATATTTTGGAAGAAATCAATGATTTTTGAAGTCTATTTGTCTTTAAGTTTAAATGAGAAATTTGGATTCATTTCACATTATAGAAGGGTGCAGAGTTCTGTAAGATTTCTAAGAGTGTGTAGTTTTGCTACACACGTCCCCCCAGGTGTATAACCAGGTGCACTGGTCCATCTGCAGAAATTCTAAAACAGATCTGTCTCTCCTAGGACATCTGATCATCCACCTGGCTCCCAGTCATTTCATATCGTTTCATGGCTGTTATCTGTGTTCTCTGGCAACGACTACCCAAGGACTGCTCAGCCAGGTTCGCTCATCATGTTTTATTGAAGGCAGTGGACTTCCAGGTTATTAGGCATTACAGTTACTCATTTACTGGAGGACAGCCTCTGCCTCTAGGTATCCAGGGTAAAGGGTAAGTTTTCCCCTGAAAACACATGTGAGGCACTCTGGTATAGAGTCCTGAGCATAGGATACTGACCCTCCCTCCCTCCCTCCCTCTCTTCCTTCTTTCCTTCTTACGGTTTTGCTTCTCTAATTATTGCTCTCCCAGCCCCCATACACAGTCCCTGGCAAATGAGTTTCTGAAGTTGAATATGGAGTATAAATATACCTAAATGCAAAAGAGAGAAGCGGATTAAGATATTGCAGAAAGTATCCCCTCCTCCAACACACTCATATTCATTACGCATGAAATATACAAAACTTTCAAACTCCAGTTGCCAAACTTGAAAGTAGTTTCACAACTATTTTATTTGGTGGTAGATTCTTTACAGAATCCTAAGTGTAAAGAAAATAAATTGCAGGAAAACAGATTTCATCAAAACTAGAATGATTATAGGAAGTACCCAGACATAGGTCAAAGAGACTAAGGAATCCAGAAGACAAGGTTTCCTCTACATTAGACCTGTAACTGGCAGACGAGAAAACATCTTACAAACAAAAATCTTAAAGGAGAGAAAATGAATTAAATGGTTGTCATCAAAGTTCCATAGGACTTTTCCTTGTCTCAACACAAAAATGAATAGGAGTACATCTTCCCTCTTCACCTCTGTTATTCTAGTGATTCTATCCTACCAGAAGTTGTTGACTAAGACTGGCATTCACTGAAAAAAAAAAAAAAAAAAACCTTAGTATAGTGTGGCTGAAAGAGCATGAATGAAAAGAACAGTCATTTCTACAAGCTTAGTCTCTAACTGACTTGTTCTTGTAAGGAACAAGAATGGATAATAATAATAATAATAATAATAATAAAATAGCTAGCATACTGTGATGGTCAATTATGTGTACTAAGAACTTTACCAGCATCAACTCATTTTGCTGTCACTAGACCAAATGAGGTTAAGTATCATTAGTTCTTAGTACCACTGCATGAATCAGGAAACAAAACCTTCAACACAGTAGTTGACTGAACCAAGACTTGATTAATAATAGCTAACATTTAATGAATCTTTGTCTCAAATACCTATCTGATCTCTGCATATTAACTTATCTAATCATCATCAAATCCCTATGAGGTACGAACTATTTTACTCCCATTTTACAGAGACATAGGCATCTAGGTTACACAGCTAGTAAATGATGAAGCCAGGCTTCTGAACCAGGCAGTCTTGGTTTACAGGTGTTTGACTCCAAATCTAGATCTCTCCTAACCACAGTGCTATATGGTCCCTCAAGTAGAACCATAATTAAATTAATTTTTAAAGAACTGTGGTGTGTATAATAAATATGCAATGAATATATGTATGTGAAAGAATAGCTGTAGGTGGTATCCATCAATCAGCTAAAGACAGTCAAATTCACAAATTTGATGTCCATAAATAATTGATTTTTTATTTGACTAATAAATACTTCTTCATTAGTAAATTATTAATGTATTAAACAGTCTTTGATATGTATTAAAGTGAGGCTTTAGGCTTATGCATATTTTTGTTCCTGAATTTTCTTGTATTTTTTTCAAATTAAGGTTACAGTTTCACCTCTCCCTCTGGTTATTTATTATTAAGGTGAAGTAATTTGCAGTCTGTCATGATATATAATTTCCTCTTGAACAGATGGGTAATAAGGCAAGCAGATAAATTTGAGCATTTCTAAATGGGAAAAGATCAATTAAATGGCCTGCTGTATGAGTGCAATATAAATACCATCATGTTAGGCTAGGATATGAAGCAGAGTTTTTTCAGACTCTCCAGGGGTAGGGAATTAAATGTGACAATTTTGATTTGTATTTTCTGGAGCCCTTAGGCCAGCAGAGAAACATGAGGTTTAAACTCTGTGCTTCATGTTGCCTCTCTGAAGCTATTTCCAGTCTGAGAAAATAGGTCTCTTACACCATACTTTTGATGATGTAATCTACTGTTAGGAAAAAGTAGATTATGATTCTGACAGTGCAATGTGGTTAATAAGGTGAACCCGTGAGGGTAACCCTGGCGTTTTAAGCATGATCCCTTAACAAGGCTAACATGACAGTCAAACCCCGTGGCATTCCCATGTGATATAGAACTTCACAGCAACTCCTAGGACAGAAACTAGCAAATCTATTTTTTTAAGTAAAAAAATGTTGGGCGTCATCAGGTGAGTACTGGGTCCATATCAGTAAAGGGATTCAGATCTTACTGGAATCAAAATGGAAATAGCATGAATTTTAGACTGTAACTTAAGTTCCACTCTTGATTCTGCCAATTATTAGATGGAGCTTTGGGGAAACTCAGTGAAGGCTGGTAATTTGGGACTTCTTTAAAACCACATTTAGAAAATATCTGTTCTGTATTCATTTAGAGATTGATCAGAGAGTGAGGGCAAGGTAGATTAGAAAGACTTTTGGGAGTGGAATGCAATCCTTCCTTTTTTGAACATGCCATTTACTATAATCCATAATCATCTCCATTACTTATTTGCTTATATTTTATTATATGTCTTCCCCACCCAACTATACACATATTAACACATTTCAGTGTAAGATCAATGAGGGTAGAGTCTCTGCCTGTCTTTGTTAGCAGCAACAGTGCCTAGAAATATACCTAAGGACATAACAGGCATTCAGTGAGTGTTTATTCAATTAATCAATGTCAAGCTTATTCTGAAAATTAAACAGGATATTATATGTTAGATGATTATGATGTTGAAAAGGGATATAATAATATTTCTGGAGCTTTTTTAAGATTACATTGTCATTTCTTTAAGAGAAAAGCATTTATATTAGTTTTATAATTAAATATATATTTTTTTAGATAAATGGGGTACATATTTAACCAATTTTATTCTGAAAACAATTTGAGAAAGTAATTATAAAAGCATCTAGTATAAATCTGTTCTCCATTTAATTTTTTAAATAATTTATTGCTCAAAAGTATAAAGTAAAGAATTTCACTTGCCTACATATATATCTAAAACTGATTATAACTTATACATCACAGAAAGTTGAGCTGGAAATTACCTTGTATGGTACGTAGTTAAAATCCCAGATTTTGTGGAAACCCTGAATGTGGAAACAGACGGCCAGAGATTTAAAAGAACTGTCCAAACTATACAGCTGATGGGGGCAAAAAGGCCTCAACCCTTAGAAAACCTATTCCATGTCCTATTTCTTCCCATTTTGTATTCAGTTTGGCTTCAAAGACGATCACAGATACACAGTGGGGTATCTTTGGTGGGGTACTCTGTACAAGATGGTTAGTCCCATCCAATGGCTCTAATATTATATGCTTAGGTAAGTTTCATAGTTTTCAACTAATGCAATAGCCTAAAAGCATATGGTATTCTTATGATTATGATAAAAATCTTAGTACATTAAGCATCTTGTAAACTGTGAAATTATAATAAATCACTCACTCAAAAGGAAATACATGAAAAAATGGGAAATCATTCTCTAAATAGGATAACTATTAAGGAACTCTGTAAGTACTGATCTTGCCTTTGGCCTAGTAAAATCTTCTGTAGGAAATGGTACAAAACATATTTTTTAAAAAGGTTTATAAAATCTTCCTCAAAATAAAAAGCAGCGCACCACATGAAAAACCATAAGCTTTGAACCCAGGCAGACTTTGCCTTCTATCTCAGCTTTGCTACTTACTAATTTTGGGACAGTTACTTAACCACAGCTGTAAAATAGGAAGGTGAATGTGCACATTGCAGGAACATTGAAGATTAAAATGTTTGTGGAACGTCTGACTCAATAAATGGTGAGTGATTTATTGTGGTGATTGTGGTGATTGTTGATAGAATGAAAAATAAGAGTCAATTCTTCACAGTTGAGGCAAAGCACCGTTAACAGTGAAGAAGTCAGGACAACCTAATCAAATCATAAACTACATACAGAAAGAAAAGTAATTCACCTTTCCTTGAATTGTCAAGTCTGGCTTTTTCAAATTTACTGGAAGAAGAGGGAGAAGTGGGCAGATAACTTAAGGTATTATTGGGTGGATCTAAGTCTGTCTTTTCCACTGTGATGCTCATGATGGATGGTGGTCATATGTGTAACTCATTCCTGTGTGAAATTTCTGCCAATAAAAATAAACCCATCTGTTTCTATTCCACTGGAGATAGGCTAGTGGAACACAAGTGAGGATCACATTATTATTGGGATAGGCTGGAATGTGCTCTGGTATGCTTTAAAAATAAATAATTTTCAAATGTGTGTATTTTAACTATCACTTATTACAAATTTTTTGGAATACACCTCCCAACTGATCATAATTCACCCCATCATTTCATAACTTAGTAGACTGAGTCTCAGAGAGCTTAAATGACTGGCTCAAAGTCAGTTAATCGGTAGCAAACCAAGGATCAAATCTGGAGTTCTTTCCACATGTAGTGTATCAGCATCCTAATACTCCAAGTGGCCTTCTGTTCCTCAGTGCCTTTCAAGATACCATATTTCAGCTGTACAGTTGAAACTTAAGGATTCCATGACATCTGCTCTTTTTTGATATATCTAAATTCCTTTCTCTATTTCCTAATGGTAGCCATTTGGAGAATTTGTCTATATTTTATTCAACACATATTTATCAAGTGCCAAGTGGGATCCCAAAGTGGACAAAACAAAATCCCTGCCTTCCTGGGCATTGAGAAAAATTAACATAGAATAAAGTGAGATTACAACAAAAAATTATATTAAAAATATAGTATTTTAGATAGTGATGTGTTAAGGAGTAAAATAAAGCAAGAAAAGGATGGCATAAGGAATATGTGGGAGGGAATAGAATTAAAGAGCTGATGTATTTTAGTTCATTGCCACTTAATAATTGCCATTCAATAATGAGAGACAGAGAACTGAGGATTAGCCACTCCTAAAACATGCCTAATCATGTCAGTGAAATATCCGTCAGCTGTGTTATCTCCCTATGGAGCCTCCATTTTAATTATGCAACGCCACATTCAACCAGCAGGAAAACCTGCCTACGATCTGGAGAGGCATAGATGAAAACCAGATCTTAGTCAAAACACTTAGAAACTAGAAAATGGCAAGATGGTACTCAAAATTCTTTCAAATGTCACTCCTTTTTTTTTTTTTTACATTCTCTATTATTTTAAAAAATAATTTACTATTTTTTATTTACAATATTTTAAATTTTTTTACTTGCCTTAGTCTAAGCCTAGAGCACTGAACTAAATAGGTTTTTGATTGGGGACATTCTCCTGCCTTGACTGTACACTTGAATATTCTACAAAATGAAGACAAAATGTGGATATTCAGATAGCCAGTTCCTGAATGACTATTGTTTATTCTCCTTCAGAACTTTGAAAATGAGGTTTTAAGACTTCTTCACTCTTTTCTAACATTGTTCATTTTGATTACTATCTAACATTCATGACAGTATATATTTTCAATGCCAATCGGTATGACTCAATGTCACTGCACAATAGTGACTTCCCTGTGTAGGACAGAAAAACAGTTGAGAATGGGAATGCTTTGGTCTAAGACAGGACAAGAGAGTGGGGTCGCCCGTGCTGTCCTTGGTAAGTACATCAACAACGCTTTTGTTTGTTTCCTTGTTTTGTTTTTAATCTTCCCAAGAGCCCAGAAAGTGAGAAGGCATCTGGTAAGCTTATGAGACATTTATCCAGGACAAGCTTCTCCCTCTGAGTTCTGATGAGCACTTACTTTCAATTGCTTTGATTTTATTTTCCCATGGGATACAAGCAGCTTTGAAGTTCTCAAAATCACGGAGGAATTTTGCCCATTTCTGAAAAGGAAGCCAGGTACAACAGTAAAGCCCTGCCTCTTGGTTTGTCAAGATATTTATCCCTCACCCCAAAACAAATACGGAACTTAAGATATATGAACTCTATCCACAAAACTCTATCTTTATGGGAATACATTCAGCTTATAATTAGTATAACATTTGTAAAAGGGATAATACCACCCATGTTCCTACTTTACTGTGAGAATTAAATTTAACATCATAGGATTCAATTCAGTGCTTGGCACATAGTAAGTGCTAAATAAGTGTTAGTTTCTTTTGTATCTTTCCCAGAAACCTATATTTTTATCAGTATATCATTTTTTTTCTTATTATGTTCCTGATAGAGAAAAGCTACATGGCCCTGCAACTTACAGATATTTTGAGAAAGAAACCTTGACCAGTACCCCTTCACTTCCAGAGAGTGAAAATGAAAGAGGCCCAATCTTTTATATTTGGAAATGATAAAATTACACAAATAAGTCTTTTGTTATTAATTATTTTTCATTTTAACTTCTCTAAGGATGATTTTTTAATCACTCCTGCCAATTTTAATACCACAGATGTATTGTGTATATACGGTATTTGTATCTGTGCTTTATACATATGAAGTGTGAGATTTTTTTCACCCCTTCAGGACAGGGCTGACATTCTCCCTCTTGGGGGAAAAATGGCATAAACCAGCCTGAGTTATGAAAATACTTACCTTGGACATCATCATCTTAAATGCGAACCACCGTTTTCCTTTTCCTTTCCCAAGAGCGCCTTCATTTTCACTCACAAACTTTTTTGCTTCCCTGAGAAAATAAAACAAAATCAGAAATAGATGGAGGTGGGTTGAGATGAATAGAATATAGAGGTAGTGGACATTTAATCTTACTGAGTTTGCAGCCTTATTTCTTCTAGATCCTCTAGACCTTAACAAGTGAACCAAAGCTGTATTTCGTAACCTAGACACTTCTAACACATGCTTGAATTTTTTTAATTCTGGCCAGGAAGAGTAAGATATTTTAGTCTCACTTACTAATCAGCTGGAGTCATTGAAAAGCAAGGAATTTATGCTAAGTGTCAAAATAGAGAATCCTAGTTCTTCTCATTTTACCACATATGAAATTGAATCTGAAGTTTATGTCAGATTCTAGCAGTCAGAATATTTATTTTAAAATACTTTCTTTCCTTATTTTTCAGACTTCCTTTTGAAAGAAAAGAAGGCAGAGAATTTAGGACAAACTGACATAGAATGCTGTTACTGACCTGATATTCAATCCCTCAGAAGCAATTATGACTTAAAACAGAAAAATCACATTACAAAGCAAATGAGGTTGAGGGAAGAGAGGGAAAGGAAAGGAACACTTTGGGCCTCCCATTTAGAAAGGGCTTTAAATTTAAACTTTAATATGATTCCCAAATATTTATACCTTTACAGTAGTCACATTAGTATCTTTGTGCATGTGTTAAAACACATTAATTCAACAAATGAATAATGTGAACGTGTTAAATTTAGATGTAATTTTGTTTGGTCATTGTTATGCACTGAATGTCTGTGTCCCCCCAAAACGCACATGTTGAAATCTAATCCTCAATGTGATGGTATTTGGAGGCGGGGCCTTTAGGAGGTGATTAGGCCATGAGGGTGGAGTCTCACGGATAGGATCAGTGCCCTTATAAGAAGAGGCCAGGGAGCTAGCTAGCCGCTCTTCTACCATGTAAGGATACAAGCTGGCTGTCTACAACCATGCTAACACCTGATCTCGGACTTCCAGCCTCCAGAACTATGAGAAATAAATGTTTGTTGTTTAAAAGAATTTCAAAAATAGAGGTGGCCCAGGCTTCTCTTCACCACTCTGGGGCTGGAGAGCATATTATCTACATGATGGAGAGTATCCTCTATCGTGATAGAAACGGATACCCCCAACCTGGATTATGGTCCCCCAGGTGCAATGCTGTTGCCGTGGCTTGGCCCCTGGAATGTGTGGTTTTACAGAAAAGACCCCTCAACACACGACTATAAATAAACTTCTTATTAACACATGAAGTAAACCTTAAAAAATGAAGAGTCAGTGAAGAATTTTTTTTGTAAGATGTTCCTTAGTATCAGTGCTAAACTCAGGACTTTACAATCCATAATAATCAAAAAACAGCGCACACCTGTTGAGTTAACAGATACCAGGGAGTGGGGCCTCATTACTCGTCTGTGCACATGCACCCAACCCATATTCTGGCATAAAAACACAAGCACAATGGTGAAGATTGTCTTTAATCATCAAACAGAACCCCCAAATCAGTTCTTTGGTAGCAGGGACAATATTTTGTTTGTGCTTTTGTACCTCCCAAAGCGTTAACCACTGCTTTGACCATAGAGGGTGTTTAATTAAACATAAACCTTCTAGGAATAGAGCTGATTGGCAGGACTTGGGGATTATCTAATAATTGTATTTTCCACATCGATTAATGCTTGAAGGCACTACCATTTTCAGACTTTTGGATTGCACCCTTTATGGTTGATCTTCTCTGAAACTCAGCAGGCTGCCTCCCAGAAATGGAGAAGAGTTACTAGGTGGCCAGTTGTCACATGCCCTGATATTTGACACAACCTCTGGGCTGGGAAGATTAGATGAAAAACAGTTTTTAAAACATGCTAAAATGTTCCATAGAGCAATGTCAAAAATTATAAACTGAGTTCTCATGGCTGGGTTTTTAGATCCATGCAGTGAAGAAAACACATCCCATCTAAGCATTACCTATGTGTTGTAGAGGTGATAAGACTGGAGGTAGGGTGGCACCTAGTAAACACTATAAAATGTTCAACTGAAAATGGGGTAACTTGGGCTCTAATCCAGCCTCTGCAACCGATCTCTGTGACCTTGCCCCTGTGTTTGATGCCCTCTATACCCGTGTTCATGCACGTCCTGCTTTTAGGAGGAAAATGCACTTACCCAGGACTCACACAGACCTGGGCAAGGTCTGGCACAGGTTCCTTCAATTACTGCATGGCTTTTAACAGGCCAGGATTTCCCAACAAAAACAAAGGGTCCAGCAATTCCTTCCCCGCTTGCTGGAGCGGTGGCAAGAATAAGGTGGGCTCATGGATGTGTGTTAAAGGGATTATTTCACAGTCCATTCTACTGTGACACTTGTTTTGAAACTGAGAATTTGTTCTAACAGGATTGATACATTACGGAACAATTCGAGCATAACACAAATATGGGGTTTGCACACATGTGATTTTATCTACAAGAAATGCTAGATGAATGCAGAAAACTGCACTCAGCTAAACCAAGCAGTGTAGGAAAACACACAATGCACACACCTCATCTACTAGCTACCTCACTTCCTCATACAGATTAAAAAAGCCACACCTGTTCACAGCTGGTATTACGATGACCCTCCTTCCACATGCCACAAAAACTCACAAGCTGCAACCCTTTTGAAGGCTACTTCCACATGCAACTTCAGGTCTTTTCCAAAGTAAACTGCCATGTGTATTGTAATATTTATGTATTGCTTAACCATTAACATGTGTAAAACATTGCTGCCATTTTTATTAAATTTCTCTCTTTTTTGTAATGTGTCACTAATGATGTTTCTGAGTATTGTGCCCCATCCCCATTTTTTTCTATAAATCCTGTGTTTTTTATTGCCCAATATAGAATTCTATCTACACAGCATTAATAAGGTTTTTGTCAGTTATTATAAATATAATTTTCCTTTGAATAATATAAATACATTTTTATTTTATTTTTGTCCCTTCAATTGCTAATAGTTTTCCCTGATGCTAGGTAGGGTTTCATATTTCTCTTTGAATAACTATCCCATCCCACCCTCAACATATATTTCCTAACTCTGGACAAAAGTCCAAACTCTACTGTATATTAAATAATCTCCAGTATGAATTTCTTCTCATCCTGAATGCCCTACCCTCTCTTTCATTCTCTGAGAGATCCTTGCCCCAGGTTTCCTATCAAAGGTACTCCCTGCTCCTCACGTCCCCCCAGCAAGAATGACCGTTAGATTCAACTCACTGGAGTTGGAATAGCTTTAAAACAAAGCCAGGGGCCACGGGGTGGGCTGAGAATAATTATTTGGCAAGAAGAGATTCTTGAACCCCCAAATTTGATGCTTGTGGGATGTAAGGAAGTACACTTGCAGCTAGCAGGCCTAGAAGAAGGGACACTGGGCTAGAAGACATCAGTGACCCAGTGAGAGGACGTGCCGTAATACTCTTTTCAGGGCTGCCCTTTGCAATGATTTCAGGGTAGAAGAAAACTAGTATCACCAAATTCCATAATAACATATTTCTTAACCAATTACAAACAAGGTACAAAAAGAAAATATCCAATATGGAGATAAATGTTGATCAATATATAATACACTAAAGTACCCAGGACAGAGATCAGACTGTTAAGAAAATTAAGAACAGAGTCTTTAGAAAACTAAGAAGCAAAAAAACCTCTTTCTATTTTTCCCATAGTTAATTTATTTTCCTACCCATTTGTATTTATCTGGATAATGTAAAGGGATTTTTCTACATGGCTAAAATGAAATAGGCTTTTATGAATAAACTTTGAATATCTTTTGGCCTCAAACCATCCAAATATCTGACTGAAAAGGGTGCGTCAGCCCCTTGAATTGCATTCAACAAAAGCCGCCTGCCAAGACTGTAATCCGGTCTCCAGGCCTCAGAGATCAAGAAAACCCTGTACAATATGCACAGCTCTCTGAGCTGTAACCCCAGACCCTGGGATAAATAATTGAGCGAGGTCTATTTAATGACAATAATACCTGGACTCATCATTCATTTATCAACCTCTTGTGTTGGTAATTAGAATAATAAGGTTTCATGGGCTTTCAAGAATGCTTTCACAGTTAGTTGAAGGAGCACACTTTGCCCTAACTTACAAAATAGATAATTTACCCATAACACATGATACAACCCTGATCACACAGAGGAGTTAGGACATGCTATGCTGCCTTTGACACGTTCTCATCCCAGGAAACATGTTCCCCTTTTGGATTGGGTGAAGTTGACTTTTCTTTCCTCTTGTTTTCGGTTTGATAGTATAATTGAGCAACCAATTTCTTGCTCAAGTAAATGAAAGAGACATTTCAAAAGTGGTGTGTAGGGCAACTGTAATCAAAACTTGTACTCATGAGCACTTCCCAGTAAAGGGATTAGAAGAATGAGAAGTGTTTTCATAATAAGCATTGCCATTTAAAAAAAAAATTAATCAATTGTCCAGAGAACTTTCGACTTTTCCTAAAATCTTACTGTAATTGAAAGAGAATTGCAGAGGTGAGAAGCTACTTGAATGTACAGAGATTGAAAATAAGGGTTATAGACCTCCTAGATAACTCCATAATTAGGCTGGTAGAATTATTTAAAATCATCCCAATGCTGGAAGTAATGATTCAACACACATGTTTTTTTAAGAGGAATGCTGATATCAGTAGCTGGAATGGTTAAGATGCTCAGTTACTTCATCTATAAAGTGGAGACAATAATAGCTACTCTGTAGGATTGTCATATACATTATAGGAAATTATGTAATGTGTTTAGCTTAGTCCATGGCAAACTGCAAGAGCACTATAAATAATAAATATTATAGTAGTCCCGCCTTATGAGCAGTTTTGCTTTCCATGGTTTCAGATATCCATGGTCAACCACAGTGCAAAAAATATTAAATGGAAAATTCCAGAAATGAACAATTCATAAGTCTTAAATTGTACGCTGTTCTGAGTAGTGCCATGAAACGTCGCACCGTCTCACTCTGTCCCACCTGAGACATGAATCATCCCTTTGTCCATGTTATCTATGCTCCCCCACTCATTAGTCACTTAGCAGCTGTCTCAGTTATCAGATCAACTGTGGTTGTATCACAGTGCTTGTGTTCAAGTAAAACCCTTAGTTTACTTAATAATGGCCCAAAGCACAAAAGTAGTGATGCTGGCAATTTGGATATGCCAAGGAGAAGCCATAAAGGGCTTCCTTTAAATGAAAGGTGACATTCTTGACCTAAGAAGGAAAGGAAAAAAAATTGTAGACTGAGGTTGCTAAGATCTATGGTAAAAACAGATCTTCTATTCCTGACATTGTGAAGAAGGAATAAGAAATTTGTGCTAGTTTTGCTGTTACACCCAAAACTGCAAAAGTTATGACCATAGTGTGTGATGAGCGCTTTGTTAAGATGGAAAATGCATTAAATTTGTGAGTGGAAGACATGAACAGAAATGTGTTCCAACTGACAGCAATCAGATTGGTACAATCCATGGTTTCAGGCATCCACTGGAGATCTTAGAACATATCCCCAGTGGATAAGAGGGGACTACTATATATTAACGGCAATAGTACTAATAAGGCTGACTTCAATTTTTATATTGAGTCACCAAATTACAAAGTTGAGAAAGGACTAGATACTTCCAGGCAAAACCCCAGTTCATTTCCCCTCAGACTGTCACCTCAAGGAGAGTGGGAATTATTCCTGTTACTAAGTGGGCAGGAGAGGATTCAACCCTGCATTTGAGACCTTAGGGCAGGGCCCTGGTGTTAGGTTGCAGAAGCCCCAGTTATGACACAGACTGGGAGGAAGCAGCCAGGAATTCTAACCTGAGTCCTGTGCTGCTTCAGAGAGCTCAGACTCATGGGCAGCTGGAGAGTCTGAGATAAGAGACAAAAGAGGATCTCTCTCTCTTTTTCCCCTACCAGAGGATCATTTCTCCAATTGTGCTTTCCGTTAAAACTCTGCACACATTCTCTGTCTCACTAAATTGTAAAATGTTGTATTTGGACTACGTTCTATTAAATTCTGGGATCCCTATTTCACAACATAATTAATTGGGACATGGTTTGAATACTGGCTCTGTCACACACTAGCTGTGTGATCTTGGGAGAATTACTAGATGCCTTTAATCCCAAGTGTCCTCGCATGTAGAATGGGATAGCAGCAGTAACAACAGCAGTGACAGCCAACATACACTGAGTGTTTGCCATATGCCAAGCACTATTTCTGTCCCACTTAAATCCCTGCCAAATCCTGCAAGGTGGGAACTATTGTTATCCCCACCTCAGAAACAAGGAAACTGAGGATTAGATAAGTAAAATAAGTATCCAAGATCATCCAGTGAGTAAGTGGGAAACTCTACTGTTTTGAGCTCAGTGTCCTCAGTTTCCCCAGAATAACACCATTGTTTATCTCAGTGGATTGGGATAAAAACATACAAACGTTAAAATAGCATGAACAAAGCAGTTCCTGGCACACCATCGGTAAAGGGTGCGTTTGCCTAAAATTATCCAAAGATATTTATTATTTTTCTTAGGAAATATTGATAGTATCATGTCAGGTGAAACTTCAGAATACAGAACAATTTGTACCCTCTCCTTATAACTATGTAAAAGTAGGATGCATGGATGGCCAAAGACGAGGCAATTATGCAAATGTTAGTTACTCTATTTTCCAAACTCATTATTATAATATGGTCATCCAGTTTGTTCTCAGTAATAAAAATATAGGTTTTTGTTTATTTAAAGGCACTGTGCCATACGCAGAAAGAGGAAAAAAAAAAAGATTGTGGTTCTATGCCTGTCTGTGGAATGGAATTTACAATTCCATTAGAAAGTCAAGATGCAGATAAATATTTAGGGCATAACCTAGTTACTAAAAAATGAGTAGTAGTAAAAGTAAATGCTACAAGATTGAGATGAGAGAGTAGAGTGGTTTGAAGGAACCCCAAACAAAGGGAGGATTCAGCTATGTGGCCAAGGGACTAGGAAGGACATTTCAGTGCCAGGGAATGATGTGAGCAAAAGTGAAGAGACAGAAATGTACCTGGGGTCTTTAGATGGGCAATGAAGATGACAGTTTAACTGCTTTACGGGGGGAATTGGCATGCCCTAATGTCAGGTTGAGCAGTGCAAGATTCATTCTCATTTCAATAAAGACCCTGAGTATTTTTGAGCAGCAAACTAATATGTGTAATACAGTGCTGTAAAAAAATTAAATGTCATAGAAACTAAACAATGATATACAAGATGAATTAGAGGAAAACGAAATAAGAGGCTGGCTATAACTTGACTTCTACTGCATCCATGTCTTTATGCATGCTATTTCCTTTCTCTGGAATGTCCTTCCTCTTTGCCTCCACCTGTTTTCTTCCTTTTCTTAATTTTCAGTTCAAGAGTCAGGCCAAGATTACAGCTCCTCCATAAAACCTTTCCTGATTCTTTCTTTCCAACACTCCCCTCCACTCCAAGGTCAGGATGATTTAACCTCTGCCTTTTTTCTGTAGTAGTTTTCCCAGTGTATTGTTTTCTGGTTCATTTTAACCATTGCACTGGGATTTCCTGAGGGCAAGGTTTATGTCTTTTGTTCTGATTTCCCATATTTTTCTACATAATATAGCTCCTGGTGCAGAAGTGAATTTCAACAAATGCTAATTGAATAAATGAATACCAGTAAGAAAACCAGATGATAGCTAGGTCATGGTTCCTAAATTACTTATACCTCAGAATCACTGTGGGATCTTTGAAAGTTCCAAAGCCTAAGTCTTCTCACCCCCACATCATGTAAGTCACAATTACTAGTGGTGGGATATGGTATCAATATTTTTAAGCTCCACAAATGAATCCAATATGCAACAAGTGGGGGAAAAATTTGGAAATGTTGAGGCTCAGATCACGATCTCCCAAAGTACAGTGCTTCAGCACGCTGAGTACTTTGAACTGAAGGACATTGGAAGACCTCAGAAGTATCCTCAGAGTCAAGGTCTCTCTGACCTTCTCCTGCCTCCCTGCCTCTCACCCCTCATTCTCCCCTAAAACAAATCATAGAAACCATAATTTCTCTTCCCCGGGTAGGTCATGGAAACTAAAACCCTTTATCCCCAAGCCAGTCATAAAAACTAGAATTATTACTTTAACCTTCCTCCACCCTTCTGCCTAGGAGCTAGCCATAAAGAAATTCCCCGATCTGGCCTTGTCCAAGAGCAGCTCGGAAGACCCTCTTTCGATAGAGGTCCTGCTCCATATATGGGATAAAGAAATGCTGCACAGAGAAGCCAAGAAGAATTTGGACAGACAAGCCTTGCTGGGTGACCCCACTCAGTCTGTTACTACTAGATCATTCCCTTCTTGTCCAATCACATTTCTGCACAGTTGCACTCTTCTTTGAATCTAAGCATAAAAATGGACAGTGTTAATGGAAAAAACTACAAACTCTGTAAAATAACTTAAAGAGATTTATTCTGAACCAAATATTTGTGACCATGGCCAGGAGAATATGGTCTCAAGAGGTCTTGAGAAAACATTCCTAAGATGACAGGGTTACAGTTTGGTTTTATACATTCATGGAGACAGGAACTACAGATAAAGCCATAAATCAATACATGGAAGCTATACATTGGTTTGGTCTGAAAAGGCTAGACATCTCAAAGCAGGGCTGGGGGGCGTGGCTTATAAGTCATAGGTGGCTTTTAAGGATTCTTTAGTTGGCAATTGGTCAAAAAAGTTAACCTTTGTTTAAAGACATGAAGTCAGTAGAAAGGAATGCTTGAGTTAAGATAGGGGGTCTGCTAGGATGCTTCAGTTAAGATAGGGGGTCTTCTATCTGTCATGTGATGCTATACCAGAATCAGTTTGGAAAGTAAATCACATTATACCAGGTTAATAAAAACCTGTTTAATGGGATTTTATCATTTGTAGGAGTGACTCATCAGGCCTCTTAGAAAGGAATTTGAGCAAGAGGGAAAAAAAGGTCAGAGTTCAGTCCTCAGTAGCTTTTCCTTGGGTCTTTGGGTCTTCATTCTGAAAACTCTCATGTCACATAAAACTTTGGTTAAATATGTTATGTTTTTCTCTGTTAACCTGCTTTTTGTTACAAAAGTGTTAGCTGTGATCTTTATGATGGGGAGAAAAGGTATCACATCTTCCCACTCCTACAGTACTAAATCAAATTTTATTTGCCGGAACTACTAAATATAAGAGGTCTTCATATTGGTCAAGCAATTATTAGAGAGCTGGGCTACAAAAGCTACTATATCATATATAATTGTATTTCTGTTTCCTTGGATTTGCAGTACTCTACATATTAATATATTGAAGCTTGATACTTCACTTTTGTTAATAACTTCACTTTTCATGTCCATAGCTCACTCTTTATCTTATTTCCCTAAAGGGTAACTACTGACTGACCATCTGAAAACAAACAACAAATAAACAAATAACAAGCAAAAATTTGTGCATTTATATAACCTCTTTGTTTTCATGTCTGGCTTATTTTAGTGTAGTTCCTTTTAGATAGTACCACTTCACATATAAAATATATATTTCTTTTAGATTACCAAGATCTATAAATTTTTATCAGCAACAAATATTAGAGTGATCTGTGTACAAAGAGTTCTTAAGGAATTTTTTTCTGTGACTCTGATGATACTCATGGAGATGCGTTAAAGCCAGACGCTACTGTTGGTAAATAACTAAAGCAAAGCTTGAGCAGGTCAAATTTGTTACTACACAGAGAAATTCTTCATATTTAGTATGACTTCTTTGTTCTCTGGGGGTCTAAAACAATGCTAATTGTCATGGCTGGCTTAAATGTCAAATAAAGATTCAAAGGCATTTTAGTCATACCCTAGAGGTCAGTCTGGCATCTCAGGGTATTTTTAGACGAATTAAGGGAGAAACAACACGGCTGGGCTTGGTTGGTTTCACAAAATTTTTTCTAATTAAAATTCAAAAATACTAGACTCTCTTTCTACCTGCTGATTGAGTCTTTTTCTAGCTCTGCTCTGTATCTAGTTGCTTTAAGATTCAATGTATGTTTTTTTAAAAAAATCCTTCCTATTATATTATAGTAGCAGGCGAGAGGAGAGAGAAGACCATATGGATTTTCCCAGGAGCTAAAAGCTTGTGCTGATTTTTAACTATTGGTCACAGCACAATTGGCTTTCCTCCACAGAAAAAAACCAAAATATCTTAAGATTGTACTATTGTTAGCAGAGGCAATTAAAGGGTAGTAGAATATGACACTGTAAGATATGCCCAATAAGGATTGTGTGCCATATTATGCCAAAAATGTGCCAAAAAATATAACACAAAGATTATTTTGAACTAAAGGCAATTGAGAAGAAGTAGATACAAGAAAAGCTCTCTGCCCACCCGCTATTTGCCTAAAAGCAATACATTTGTAAAGGTGACCTACCTCCCCTCTCACCAGGAAGGACAGAAGTTAATCACTAGAGACAACACTAGACTCATCAGTCCAGAGAGGACACCAGAGAAATCTACATAACAAATCTTACTAACTAGATTTCTATACACAGCTATGAGGTAGACACATCCAAAATTCTGGTCAATAAACAAATTAATTTTATTTCTATCATTCTTTCATTTACTTAGTAATTTTTTTCCAAAATATTTACTGAGTGTGTTTTATGTTTTTAGCAATGTATTAAGTGTTTGAAAGAAATCAAAGAAATATGTAGATTCCTTTGTGAAGCCTAAATTCTACTAAGAAAAATGAGATATAGGCCCATAAAGAAGTTACATCACAATTCAAGCCAGCCTTGAAGTGAAAAGAAAGAGGACAATGGGGGGCTTGAGAGTTGGTGAAGATACTGTAGATGAGATAAGAGTTCAACGGTGTGATAAAGGGCTGATGGAATTCAGGTAGGCAGAGAAAGTCATTCCAAGGCATTGGATGCAGGAATTTCTCCGACGAAGGTGATATTTCCACCATGAATCACACACACAATCTCATATTCTTAGAGATATTAACATTCTGCTCTTCACAAGGCCATTTATGTGGCGTGGTAGACAGACTGTGCTAATTTTGCTTGGCTCATGTGCATTCTAGTCAAACATGTTCTAATGAATTCTGAATACTGCGAAACAGAAATTCACAGGGTGCTGCCTCAGAGCGAAGCAGCACTCTGCTTTGAAAGTTTGGGTACGATGTTTTTGTACAATACCTGTGTGTTGGTATTTATACTCTTAAATATTTCTAAGCATTATACATTTTGTTTTTCAAAATGTGTGGTGATATTATGCCAAATCTAAATTGTTCCAACAGAAAGCCTGAGTTTTCTGGTAGAACTGTGTGTTCTGCCTTTTGATCTATGAGTAGGCAAGAAATTTAAAAGGATGGTTTAAAATAATGGCAGTTCAGTCAGCTCTGCAAATTATCAGGACTACCTGGTAAATTTGGTTGTTTGCCACACTGTTCTAAGCACTTGGGAAACACAACTTAGGTGAGGTCACTCACAGAGCACTATGTTCCCTCTCTGAACTGCCTGTTCTGCCGAATTAACTAGAGTGTTAATATTTCACAGTGTCCTTCCGTAGCCTCTCTTCTAACCTTTCCTGATCCCTGTGACCAAGCACCAGTCAAGAAATACAATAACAGGGTATGCATAAAATATAAAAATTAATTCATCCAAAGAATCACCTTCTTTATGTAGATATGAGTGCCTTTGTATATATATACATTATATTAATATTTACACATACATATATATACACATGTGTATATGTAAACTCATGCATATATATATTGCAAAAACATCAACATAACTATTTGAAAGAAGTGGTTGATATTATTTAAAAATTTCCAATTTTTATGACTGCAGAAGAGAATCTTAGACTCATTCTATTGGAAACATAAAACTATTCCCCTTTCTTCCTCTTATGCAATTTGTTGTGATATCCTAATACAAGTTTCTCCAAAAATTTATTCTAATATGTGCATCTTAATAAAGCTTAACTAATTTTTATCTTACAGTATGTTTAAGCCCCCCCAAAAGTATCCCACTTGCCATTTCTTGGTCATATATATAAAGTCATCCTCAAAATGCCTCGATTGTTATCCTATTACAAACTTGATAAAACAAAGGATTATATTCACAAGAAATACCCTGCCTGAGATCTGGATAATCCTTCCTCAAAACAGCAAGGATCCATTTCTGTAATTAATCTCATTTTGTGCTTATTAGATGCATGTTTGCTTTGCTTTTACTGTTAATGTATTAAGTTAAATGTATTTAAGAGCATTCCTAGATAATTTTGTGATAACTAATGTGTTTTTCCTTTTAATTATCTTTCAAAGAAAATATTACAGATAGTCTAACAAAAGTTGTGAAAATTTGCTGTTACTGATAACTAAAATTCTAAAGAGTGCAAGCTTCATAAATTGTGATTTATCAACAATTGTTGGGAAGTAGTATGCTTCGGCAAGCTGAGTAAACTGATCCAGTGGATCTTACTGTATGTAATACATTGACTGGTATTACCGTAAGAAATAGGGTATGAAGAAATGCAATTAAGATGATAGTAATCACACTTTCTCTACTTGGAGAAAACTTTAGAACTTTCTTATGCCTAGTATCTATTTATTAATTATTATTATTATTTTGTACTGTACTGTAAAAAAAACCTCTGTTTATTTGAAGTTTAGGGTTTGCTATGGTTTGAATATGTCCTCCAAAGTTTATGTGTTAGAAACTTAATTACCACTGTAACAGTATTAAGAGGTAAGATCTTTAAGACTATTAGGCCATAAGGGCTCTATCCTCATGAATGGGTTAATGCTGCTATTGCAGGAGTGGGCTAGTTATATTGGGAGTGGTCTCCTGATAAAAGGATAAGTGTGGCCCCATTTCTCTCTGTCTCATGTGCTCACTCACCATGTGATGCCTGCCACCATGGGATGACCCTTACCAGATGCCAGCACTATGTTCTTGGACTTCCCAACCTCCAGAACTGTGGGCTAAATAAATCTATTTCTTTATAAATTATCCAGGCTGTGGTATTCTGTTATAGTAGCAGAAAACTAAGATAGGGTTATTTGAATTCTGGATAATTAAATGTTTGGGGAAGTTAGTGAATAAGCCTGATTGCCAAGAATGTTGGAAAACATCTTTGACTATTATCATTTTTAGACTCATTTTTCCAATGATTAATACACTTCCACTAACCATCTGGGCAGAACCTCAAGCTGATTTAACTAGGCCGTGTGTTTGAGATTTTGAGGTAGTTAGAAGAGTAATAAATGCCTCCACAACTTTCTAAAAGAAATAAGAACAATATCCCTATGGGCTACCTGCCAAGCCAAGGTGAAGATAAGAGCATCTCCAGGTAACTATGGTAAAATGGTGCAGTACAGCTAAGAAAGATTAACACATTGACATCCATGTGAGTTGTATTTAACTCAGGCTAGTTTTGAGCCCAGGGCAGCACGAAGCAAAATCCTGAAGTTGGTTCATGAAAATCTTACTTGTTGATGTTCTTATTGCTATAATTAATATTGATCATTTATAAAACATGGATTGCATTGCATATAACTCATGCACAGAAGACAATAAAAAATAATAAATTAGAAAGGATCGTTTTGTTTTAATAAAACACTGTGGCTCCAGGGAAACTTTTTTTTTCTAGTGTGGCAGTCAATGTGTTAAACAAGTCCTGACACAAGGAAGAAGAATTATTGGTAAACAAAAGTTATATTTATCCCATGTTTCAGAGCTGACTTCCTTAACAATTGAAAAAGTTTCTAAAACATGCAAATCCCAAGAAAAAATATTTTTTGAAAAGCATTACTAAAATTGATCACAATAATTTACTACACACTCATAATAATACAGGAAATATCAATAAGCTAAATTCTAATAAAGAAAATTGTCAGGAACATTGTTCTTATTTAGTAGAAATGTATAAGATGTGGACTAGTTATTAGCTGGAATGATGTATTTTAGTACAATGAAAATAATGAGGCAGGCAATTGTGGCAGATGAACTCTAATGTGAATGACAAGAGATTTCTGATCTCAAACAAGAATTGATTTTTGTTGAATAAAATTTTCCTCTTCAAGATGGATTTTAAAAAGAGGGAAATGGGCAGAAGAGGAGGAGGAGATAAGAGAAAGACTAAAATTCTCTATGCATGCTAACAGATTTGGGAGAAAATTCTAAAACATAGAATGAAAGACATTTAGCAGAGTGGTAAGATAGACTGGGATAAGAAGTCATTAATGCACTTTGGGCCTTTATCTGGAGTCCTGAAATTATAGAATATTATTTGTCCTTTTCACAGGCAGCTCTAAATCAAGAATTTCATAGTTGATTATAGATTAAATAACAAATAGTTCTTTTACTTTAACCTGTGCTCTCAGTTGTTCCAAATTAGTTCCCTCTAACATAAACCTAGTTAATCAAAGGGCATTATCAGATTCCTCCAAAGGGGTGCTGAAGTTGATCATACTGGCTCACACAAGCCACTGATTATTAAATTTCAGGAAGTTTATGAGCTGGCTCTTAACTGTTGATTGCTTGAAATTGGCCATAGTGGAAGTATTTATACCATGGAAATGGGCAAACCCTACAAATCAGGGCTTTTTACTAGTACATCCCTGCCTTTGACTCACCTATTCATGCAGGTGCTTTAAACAAACCAGTCATGTTAATTGTTCTCTTGCCTCAGGAGTGAGTGTCCAGCAAAAAAAGAGATCATCATTAACATTGTCACCCACACAGTTAATTACTGTTGATAATGTCCAGAGCACTATAATCGGCCCTGAAAAAATAAAGAGCTATAAGACACCTTTTATGTCCTGAGGAGCTCAAAATCTATTCTGAAAGGAAAAAGATTTACATGCAGTTTAAAAAATGCAACACAATGCAGCATAACAAGAAAGCCAAATGAATAATAAGGAGAACTTATTTGAATTTGATTTTTACAGGAGCTGGCAGAGAAAGAACCTCAGAGGGGAGATAAATTCAAGCCCGGAAGAAGCATAGGACACCAAAAAAATGGAGAGGAGATTGGAATGAAATGATAGAATGTACCTGGCATGCCCAGAGAAGATTAAATTCATGTCACTAGAAAACATGGTTCAAATGAGAAGTATGGCACTGTAGGACAAGCAGGAGGTTTTGGAAATGGAGAAATCAGGATTTTAATCTTTACCCTAATCATTATTAGCCATGTGAAGCTATTTTACCTCTGTCAGTCACAATTTTCTCATCTGTGAAATGGGAATAACTTTCTATCTTCAAGGTTAAATAAGGTAATAAGTTAAAGAAGGGTTAAATAAGTTCATGTGTACAACATCTAGCACAGAATCTGATCTGGAGTAAACAGTCAAAAAACTTTGGAGATGGTTTTGTCCATCTCCAAAAAATCTCATCGTCAAAATCATCAATAACAAATGAGAGGTCAATTTGGAAACGGAGTTGGAATTCAGGTTGTGCAGCTCACTGATCTTTTAAGCAAAAGCTTCTAAACTTTGTTAATTACTGGGCAGACATTGAAGGCTTTGAACATGGAGATCACATGTTCAAATAGTATTTAAAAAGAAAACCGTGGTTATAAGTGCATGAACACTGTCTTGGAGTTACATAGAGTTGCATTGTGTAATATGCATTTGCTAAATTATTTGAGACCATTGAATTCTGCTATTGGAATAAATGGAACTTATTAAAAGTAATCATTTATCAGCATAGATAATAAGTAAACTCTTGGCTCATAATATTCAGGCCAAACTCATAGGCAGAGACAATTTCATAGGCCTGTGACCTGTGCTGTCACACAGGGCCCCACACTGAGATGGGCCCTGTGCCTGGTTTACTGCTCTGCCGTTGCCACCACTGTTGAGGAGAAATTATAATTTTCCTCAACCCTCATAAGTTTGTAACTGGGACAGACGCCTGCAGCAAAAGACAGATTAACAAGAGAAAAACAAGCAAGTTTATTAATGTGCGTATCGTGTGGGAAAAAAGTGACTCAAGGCAGTGGCTTAGAGTCCCAGGTTACATAAAATCTTCAACAGAGAGAAATACATGGTAGAGAAGTGACAGGACAAAGAGGAAAACAGTCCCAGGCTTCCAAAGGAGGGAAAATGGTGGGAAGCAGTAAAGTTTGTTCCAGATCTTTCTGGTGCTGTCTCTGAGCTGATAAAGGTTGTAAAAGACAATTTACATATTGTCTTTAGGTGGGAAAGGGGAGGAGGATGGTAGGAAGATCTTTTGCTTTTGTAATTCTCTGTCCTGCTTTTAGGCAAACACAGCAGGCACAGAGATTTTCTGCATTTGCTTCTTAATTGCCTTTGGCTCAAAAATAATTATGTCAAAGAGGCATATTTAGAGGTAAGACATTCTGGTTTCCTTCACCATCTTGAAAATTATTTTTGAACAAGGAGCCCCACACTTAGAGTTTGCACTAGATCCTGCAAATTATGTTGCTGGTCTTGCACATAGGATGTGTTAAATATAGCTAACAAGTAAACATGCAACATGTGACACACAGGCATAATTGATGTGTCCAATACAGACAGTGGATGAGTTAGTAACCTGTAATACCTGCCAAAGAAAGACAGAAAATAGAAGATGTGATGAACAAATAAGAATATTATAGTTAGAAAGTGGTGGAAAGATCAAGTCATTATCCTTACACTTTGGGACCTATATACCTGTCACTGCCAACTTAACTACCCATTGATGTCATCCGGTTTGGTTCTTTTCCTCTCACATGTGCTCTGCCCAAGAAATGCAGATAAAACCTATGGCATTTCAACAGGCTAATCGACAAGCTACTGCTATGGTCCAGTGTACTTGTCTTGTGTCATTCCAATGCAGCAAGTACCTATCATTGGCTCAACTCATCTTCATTCTGTGGGCCCCTTTGGGACGTCAGTCCTCTTAGCCACACCATCAGCAGGATGAGACAGACAGAGAATGAACACTGCAAAACCCAGGATACAGAAATGTCATTCTATTGCCCACAATCTTACTCTATTGCCACATTCCCAAGTGTCTTAATGTACCTGTCTCCCCTCGCTTCTCACTGTGCTTTAAATAAACTTAATAAACCATATGATTTGAGCATTTTAATTTGGTCTGTGCACCTTTAGTCCTGTGACTTCTGGGAGCACTTGCCTGTTAAGGTACTTAGAGATGGCCGTCGTATCAAGGTAATTTTCCACACGACAAGTTTAAATCTTAGCTCTAGCACTTATTAGTTGTCTGACCATAAACAATCACCCACCTTCTCAGAGCTTCAGTTTCCTTACATGTAAAGTCAAAATAATAAAACCCACGTTAAAGGATGAGTTGAGAGGGATAAATTAAATTATGTTAGTAAAATAATAATAGCTAATGTGTATAAAATGATTACTATGTGCCAGGCACCATTTTATGTGCTTTATGTCTAACTGATTAAATCCTCTCACAATAACTCTAGGAAGAAATACTACTTTTACCTCTATTCATAGCAAGGAAACTCAAGGATGTCAGGGTTAAGAAACTTGCTCACAGCATGATGCTTGACACCCAGTATGGACTTATTCAATAGTAGAAAAATTGAATGTCAATGTTACATTTTGATTGACAAAATCCAGATGTACTGATCGACTACAGATTCTCCATTCTTCAGATAAAAAAGCACTATACTCAAGATACCTGTGCTGTACAAGAACTGAAGGCCTATGCTTTCATGAGTTATTGGTTAAAAGGAATCCAAAACGGCTGAAGGTTGTGCTGGTGGTGTGTTCACATGTTTAAAAGTCCTCTTGCGTGGAATCTCTCATTCCTTCCCAATGACAGATGAAAGAAAGAGCTTTGTGAGCTAAAGCATATACCACGAATCTTGCCCATGAACATCTTCGGCTGGAGATTGAAACTAGAGACGAAGGGGTGAGCATGGGAGCCAAAAGCATAGTTTTCCCAAAGTTTTCCCAGATGGCTCCATTAGAGGAAATCAACCATGGCCTGTTCTCACTTTCCTAGAAATGCATTAGTTCCCCCAACCAAAAATAAAAAAACAAAATAAAATTTAAAAACAAATCAAAAAAAAGAAGTGTGGAGGGATGAAGGGAGATTGAGTAAGGTGGAAAGTTACCTTAATGGCTGGCTGACAGTTTCAAGCACCTGCTTAAGTGTAAATGAAATCCTAAGGATAGCTTTCTTGGCCTTACTGGGTGTCTCATTAATAAATCACCAGGCCTAGTCCGCCAGTGGATAACTCCCAGAAACATCAGATCAGGGTGCTACAAAGCTCAGAAATTAAAGCAGTCAGTATAATAGCTAAATAAACATTTTTGTTATCAAAATAAAATCATTTTAAAATACTGTCTACCCAAGAGTCAATTCCATGCAAAGTATACTTGGAGTATGTCTCTATCCTAACTTGTGAACTCATGAAACGTTAGTACGTTCCCCTCTCCAAAATAAGCTTCTTTAAATATCCAGCTAAGTGGGTTTTTAAAGACTGGTCTTTATTTTAATAGCCACAGAAGCATTCTTTCTTGGAATGAATGCTTTATATGGAAGTGCATTGTGTAGGTCTGTTCCCAAAGCTGGCATCGTGGCTGGGTGGCCCTCCCTCTGAGCTCTACCTCCCTTGGTCTGAATTGACTTCACCAAACTACTTGACTTCAGAGTATAGCAGTTTGAAAAACAGGGGCCACAGTCTGGTCTATTGTTTTATAAATAAATAAACTGAGGCTCAAAGAGAAGTTCGAGGTAACGCTTCGGTCTAAGTCCAAGTCTTGATTTTCAGTCCAAAATCTATTCTAGTGTAACAAAACAAGGTGGTTGCTTATTTAGGTTCAGACATGGGGGCTTTTAATGTACCACATATAATGCTCTGATATAGTTAAAGTTAAAGGTTTAGGTTTCAAGATGAGTAATAAGTAGACCCGTCATTTTCCACCTGAGTGTTTTATTTTACCTGTGGTGGCTGCTACCAAGTTAGAGCTGCCGTCTCTTATAGGTAGGAAAGACCTGGTTAGTCATCCAACTTCTTAGTTAAACCCGTGAACAACTTAAAAACACATTATACTTAACATTCTCACGGATGGATATTTTAAAATTAGGTAATTAAGAAAAAATAGGAATTGACTTTTTTTCGCCCATATTCTCACCCATTTAATAAACCATCCCCAGAGCAGAATGTCCTGCTTAATGAAGTTTTCTGTTTCTTAAAATTGTAAACAGTGGCTCTCAATCCTGACTATTTATCAGTATTTTTAGAACAAAAAAAAAATACACACTTCTGGTCTGGACCATACACACCTGCCCCTCCACCCAAAGATTAGTATTCAATAGATTTAACGCTACATGAATGTGTGAAACTAGATTAACATACAGTGAAAAATAGAATGGTGATGGTAGCAGGGAGGTGGCTTCCTTTTGGTCCTCTAGAGCCAACTCTCCTACCTTGAAAATGCTGAACTCCAGCTCCTGAGCCATGTTTGAGAGTTCACATGGATTCACAACCAATTCCTAGAGCTTCTTGACTATACAGCAACAGCCTATAGTAACCCACTGTAGACCCTAAGCCCTGAGCATGCTCATGTTCCTAGTGGTACACACTCTTTAAAAATGTGAAAACCATCCTCAAGTGTCCCACAACATCCTCAGAACCATAAGCCATCATTCCTGAGGCTTTGTTCTAAAACATCTTTTAAAACCCTGACCCTCTCTAAAATCCATTTTAGATGTTCAGCAAGTTTTTATGGCTCCAGGACGAGAAGGGAAGCCTTGGAACCCAGACACAGATCCAAGCCTGTGATCAGAACATCTGTGCCAGTTATACTGAGCCGAGTGTCTTCAATTTCATAGGCAGCCAGGAGCAACGACTAGAAGCTAATTCTAAGAATAACATAATCCTTAGAAACACTCTCAGAGTTAGATATCTCTGAAATAAATAAAAGGTGGAGGGGAAAGCTGCCTGTTCCCATGCATTGGTAACATTTGGATAGAAAAACATTTACGTATCTGTACCATGAAGTACTGACCACTTGTTCTAATAATGTGATTGGAATCTATACGTGAGAAGCTCAATACAGTATTCAAACACCTACAAAGGGAGACAAGTCGGGCACTTTAGTACCAACAACTTCATCACAGAGGCTGACACCAAGAAAATTAGGCTGGTCATAGCCACTGGCACCAGCTGGAACCCACAGGTGCAGCCACAAAGCAGGAACCACTGATGGCCATAGAAAAACATCCTAAGATGGTGAACCTTGCTGATAGGTGAAAAGTCACAGTTGTTTCTCTTCTGGGCCTAACTTTCTGCTTCCATTCTGTAAGCTGACTTTGGCTTTGAAGGTCTGAATCGCTGTCTTAGTAACATACTGAGCTTGCCCCCTAGCTATCCTGGTAGGAGGTAGCAAATTCGAATGCCTGCAAGGTCCAGCCTTGTAGCATAAACAAGTGATATGGATTGTTTGTGAACGGTGCAAGCTGAAGAGTGAGTGCCCTGTTAACAGGGGCAGTTCTTGCTTAGCCCCAGCTGTCATTTTCTTGTAGGAATGTGGCACCAAATCTTCCACTTGCCCATGAGAAGCTGGACATCTGGATATTTTATGTAAAATCTCCCACTTTTAAAAGATTGACAAAAAAAGAAAAATTATTATAAAAATACATAAAATAGTTAAAATGGTAAATTTTACATTATGTATATTTTGCTACAAAAAAAAATAAACTTTTAAAAAGAAACAAAAAACGTACAATGTCTTTCTTTCTTTTGGTTATGAGGTAGCTGAGGCTCCAGGAGGTTAAGCGATTTCTTTAACATACAAGCTCTTGCAGTACTAAGACACAAAGTGAATTATCCTGCTAGCTACTCCAGTTCTTTTTTTCATCATCAGAGACTATAATATTATACTATCATTTTTACAGCATTATTAGTTAAATAGGCTCATAGGGGATAGTTTTGGAAACTTACCACTATTTGTAAAATTGGTTTATGGAAAAATGCAATCTAAGACAAAATTGAAAGATGCAAACATGGCTGTTATCACAGACATGTTCCCTTTTTTACGTCCCCTCATCCCCCAGCCACCAGGGCAAGGAAAGACAGTGTGATCCTCAGGGGTGAATCTGCTTCCCACAACGGGATAATCATTTGATTTTGCATATGAGGAATTCATACATCTGTGTGCTCTGAGTGTGTTTCCACCCACATCAGCATTCAACATAAGACTGAAATTGGGTCACTGACATGTTCAGGGAATAGCTATTAGCATAACCCTTAATTGGAATCCTATTTGTTGTTCTGTTGGCTTAGCATCCTCCCTGCGTTTTAATGTGAGCTGTCACTTGAAAAGATCATTTGAGACCGGGATCCTGCAGAGAAACAAGAGTATGCAATTCACACAAACTTGTAAAATTCAAATATATAATTTCCTTCAGAGAGATGGTAATGAATGTGTCAGACTAAGGAAACTCCAGTTTAAGGAACAAATGATTAAAGGTGACCACAGAAGTTATAAGACCCCCAACAATTTCTCATAGCTGTTTACAATTTATAATCATTAGCCCAGTATCTCTAGTGATATGAGACATATATATGTTTATACATGTATGTATGTATATATATGCAGAAATATGCTATATGTGTTCTTAAGACTATGAGCATTATAAATAATGATACGAGTATTTTATACATATGTGATATATACAGTGTTATCTATAATATATAAGACTCAGGGCACTTAGGAGATCAATATCAACGAAAGTGATTCTACTTATAAAAAAGGTGACACCATACTTGAGAACTTCAATTTTCTTCTCCATCTTCCAAGGTTTACATTTGACAGTAGCAATCATTTGTCTTTTCTCATCTAACTCGGCCTTCAATCTTTCCAATTCCTCTTCATCAATTTCTTCTTCTTCTTCCCTTTAAAAGAAAAAAAAATCTTAATAATGTTAAGCTTTGCTTGACTTTCAAACTTAAGGAAGATTGATATCAGATATTTATCCCATTTTTCAAAATTTGGCTGTATTTAGTCAGTGCTAAGACCTCATATAATCCTCATAAGCATTAGAACTGATATCTGAACACTGATGCAGGATTACTGGAATTATTATGACATTGAACAATAGTGTTTGCCTTCTGATTTGCTGGAACTAAGCTGTTCTTTTATGTCAAGAGCCTCAAACTCCCAGACAGGGAAAATCTATGGAAAGAATAATTACAGATCTATCAAGATATTTCCCTCTCTTCTCTGTTCCTCCACCAATTCTACACTTCATTTAAATGCTTTATTTTTCAATAGGGACAATAAATTGGAGGTGAAGATGTCTTTGAAGTACCCATAAAAATTTCGTTAGCCCTGTCTCAAGAGAGAGAGAAAAAAAAATTGAAATAGGGAAAAATAAAAATCTATTTCTCAAAGGTAAGCTAATCTGTTAATTAAACTCACAACTTCAAGTGATAAAATTCAATTTGAAATATATTTAGTGGCAGTGAATCCTTTGAAGAGACCTTCAAAGGAATTGGAGTTCCTTATTGAACATGAAGAAATGTATTTTTTCTCTTCTTTGTTCCTAGTATTACAAAAATACCATCAGGTCCAGAATTCAAAGAAAACAAAATCTAAGCATTAGCAACATAATTGTAAATTGAAGAAGGCTATACCATATTGTAGAGATCAATTTCTTTGGCAATGGATTGTCTCAGTTATTAAGCTATTGTCTCTTAACCTCAAACACATTCTTCTAGACCTAATATTGTGGTGCTGGGGCTGGGACTGGTGGGCTGGGTACCTGACTGATAAAGAAATTGTAATCCAGTTCAGTCTTACTCAGAAACATGTTTTGTTCTTCACTAAGCTCATGACTAGACACAGTTGGAATATGGTAAAAGCTATTTTTTAAAGTTCTAGCTGAGGATCAGGAGGACATGTCCACAGTCTTAAAGCCCACCCTACAAAATGACTTTCAATCCCCTTTGCCACCAATCCATAGTTTTTAATTATGCCATGATTACCAAAACAAAAATTCATATGAACCCTTTGAAACAGCACTTCCTATGGATGGTTTGTTTTTAGACAATTCAAATATTTTACTTAGAGTAATAATCCTAGTTCAAAAGAACTATGGAAGTACACTCTACTAGGACATAGCTCTGATTACCATTAGTTTGTTACTGTTTTAATTATTTGGTGTTCATTATATAAAAGCCTATGATGCTCAACAACATGGCATAAAATACTGGAGGATTTTTTTTTTTACTATTAATACATCTATATTCACGGGTTTTTTTTTTATTTGCCAATTAGAATGATATGTGGATTGGTTTGTCTAAGGGGAAAAGATATGTTTTAATAAAAATGATTAAAATTTTTTCCATGCAGATATAGGAGTAACTCTAAATTACATAGATAATTGTTTCACTAAAATCTTTACAGAACTAGCAAAAATAAAAGAAAATAAATGCCAAGAAATTATCAATAATGGAGTCAATTAGAAAGCAAAAAAAGCTTTAAGATTAATAATTGAATTGCTTGATATTTTAAGCCTTTAAATTACCCACCCTTTCAAAATAATTTGTGATATTTATATGTAAGTACCTTAAAACTTGACATTACTTAACTTCCATTAAGAATCATATATAAAGCAGCATCTCATTTAATCTAGCATCATCAAAGAATGAAACAGAGATGTATTTGATGTGTGGATTTGCCATGTAATTAAACCTACAATTATTTTTAGAAATCATGTAATGGAAACCTTTCTAAGACTAATTAAATACTGTGTCTGTTTAGCCTATACAAATTCAGATTCCTTTAAAATTCATATGAAGTGTCTTTAATAATCCCTTTTCTAATTATCCCTCTGAGAATAGTTTTCATTTCTCTGAGACACTAAACCACTTTGTTTGCACTTCTTCTCTGGCACATATATCCTGTCTTATTTCATAATAATTTATATCTAAGTGGCCTCTCTCTTACTATTAATATATTATGGACTTTCAGAGATTGCAGGCATATTCACATCCAAGTGTCCCAAATAAATTGGCAAAGACTACCTTCCACAGACGTGGACCTGGATAAATAATTATTGATTAAACATATACGTACAGAACTTTTCTGGGAGACTCAGGGTTATCATCACAAACCTAGTGCTCAAAGTATACTAAAATATAAACAATGCCCTCCAAGATTATCATAGTATGGAAAGACATTTATTCCTACAACAAATGATTCATAACTGTCTATTTTTTAAGTGGTTTTGTCAATTGTTGATTTCTCTAGGAGGATCATACTGTGCTACAGGGTATAGTTGTTGACAGATAAGTTACCTTCAAATATGCAAGTAATGAAACTATTACTCCCTCTAGCATTACAAGGACCCTGCTTTGCTAAAACCACTCAAAGAAAGGGCTAATCATATTAAAAGGATATAGTATAGGCATGCTTCATCTTCTAAAATTTCAGGCTAATCTGTGCAAGAATGACTTTCTATCTTAAGTTTGATTTATTTAAACAACAGTTGTTAGGAAAAAGAAGGCATAGTATGCTGAATTTCACACTGCTATGAATATTTTACTTATTCACTTAAAACTGGGTCAGCAAAAGCCTATAATATTACTGGAAATACTCCAAAATGTCTAACAAGGCAGTGTTTCTTAACTGTCTCCAAAGATAGTTAGCATTACAACCTTGGTTTTAGTTGGTTTCAAATGTTGTGTCAGTGCAAGGGAAATTCCCTGAGGCATTGTTTGAACATTTAAATAAAAAAGACCTTGAATTAATTAACCTAAATAAATGTGCCCTGATTTGCCTACAAATCTTCTTCAAAATATATTTGCTAATACATTTTCTTTTAAAAAAATGCATATCTTGAAAATGAACAATAGAAAGTAGACCCTAAAATAGAAAATAGAACTATCAATCATCACAAATAATTTATGATACAATTTAGAAAATATATCACCACAAATTGTGGCAGTAATAATATAATTTGCAAAACCTGTGGGGACAAAATTTGGTGATATGGAAGAGTGGGAGGTAAGAAGGCACAAGTGCCTGTGGATTTCTCAAAATCAGAATGAAAGTGAGCCCAGCTAAGGAGAGACACTGTCACAGAGATGGGACCCAGCTGGTTCACATGGCACCGTTTTCTAGAGATTGAGCAGTTGACAGGAGGTCCCTAAGCAGACCAAGAAGGCAGAAAAATTCTTGCCCGATTCACTTTTTTAGAAGGATTTTTCTGAGGCATAAGTGGAAAAGAAAAGCAAATTTGGAACATAACCTATATCATGCACACATGTCTATTGGTGATATTTTCTCAATGAAATACCACTGCAGAAAGCTTTGCTAATAAGGAACTATTACTACATAATAATAGAACTAACCATCATAATACACGGGACTTCAAATTGTGTTTCATCTTTTTTCTGAAAGGAAGAAAGCATAAAAATACTTGAAAAGAAGATATAAATAAAAAATTCCAGAGTCAAAATTTAAAAGCAAGTGATGTCTTGGTAATCAAAAGAGAAAGAAGAGGAGCTTGAGGAGGAAGTGGAGCAGGAGGAAAAGAAACAAGAGGAGGAGGAAAATTCAAAAATTAAAATAAACTAAAACAGGAAATGGATGGGGATACTCTATTATTCTAAAGGCAACCATCATCTGTTAATACCAAGTTTCTCCACCTGACAAAATTTTCATATAGTTGTTTTAAATAACAATCATTTATAAGGAATAATGTAATAGAGCTATTGAGTACTGAAGTATATCATTTTGGGGGGACATATGAGAAAGTTCTTCATCACTTAAAGTTTTAGAGTATTTAGAGGAGATTTCACCACCTCATGGTGATTCACATGGCCCTACTGTCTGTCAGTTGTGGACTAGCTGGCTGTCTCTTTAATCCTTTCCAGTGGGTCTAGGGTTTCTATTATTGGATGTGTTTTACATGCATACTTTTCCTACTTGCCTGCTATCTGCAAATTTCCAAAAAAATTGGAAAGCAAAGACAAGAAAATTATTATCTTGGATTTTTCCCAAAGAGCATTTAATATATTATTCCTCACAAAGTCAGTGTTCAGGAAAATGTTGTCCTGGTGGAACTGAATGATACTGGGTTTTATTAAAAAGGAAATGACAGTCCAAATCCTTTGTAACAGAGGCCAGAACACTTTCTTTCTGTAAAGGGCTAAATAGTAAATATTTTAGGCTTTGAGTGCTACATTACTCTGTCCCATATTCATCTTTTGTTTTTATTAATGACTCCTTAAAACTAATAAAAACCATTATTAGGGATTTAGCCATAGTTTGCCAACTCCTGCTCAGTAAGGTAAAGTAATATGAGATCATCATTTAGGAGTTTCCACTTAACCTAAATAACAATGTGCACAATTAATGGGATAATTTTAAGCTAACTATAATATCTTAATGACCTATGACAGTTTAGATCCTTCATAAGAGAATTTCTCATGGTCCATTTTTAATACATATTCATTTTTAATTCTAGTTCCATTATTAAAATATGTTTACTTAAGTGGAGAAAAATGGCAGCATCAAATTAAGGCTGTCTTTCTAAAAGTAGTTTTGACTGCTAATTTTAAAGTCACAGAGTGTCTGAAAGTTGTGGTCTTCTTTCAGCGTTGGAGCTTTTCAATGAGAAACACTATCAGATATATCTGAACTAACTTACGCTCCTCTCTTCAACCTCCTCCTTCTCTCTTTTTCTCTTGCCTTCCTTGTTTCTTCATCCTCTGGTTCAGGTTCTGGGTCATCCTCACTGATAACATCTCTGGTCCGTTTCCTCTTTGGTCTCAAGCTCTCTCTTCGAGGTAGTTTATCTTCCTCCTCTTCCTCTTCACCTAAACACAGCAGTTGATGATTCAGTGAGCTATACCAGAAAGCGCTCTCTGTCGCTACCAATTTTATTCTTACTTTTTTGTAACTAGTATCACACATCTGACACCACAATCTAACTAACAATTGTCCACATCACAATAAGATGCATCATGAAATATATATTTCATTGCCTGCCATTTAAATAAATTTATCTAGATTTTTCTTTCCTTTGTGGTTCACCTACTCAAATATGTGCATGTGGTTCCCCAAATTTTAATAATCCTTATAGTTCCAGTCTTCATTTACTTAGGTAACAAATTGGCTTAGAATTTAGTATCATACCATGAACTCTAAGACCATTCAAATCAAGTCCACATTTAGAGGTTACCATTGCAACATATAGTTGTTGGGTGATTAACCACTATGCATTTACTATTACTTCTATCTTAGAACAAAGGACAAGAATGACAAAAAAAATACTACAAACTAGAATAATTTTGGAGAAATTCATTCAGCCCTTGACATTTCTCTCAATTCAAATTTTCTTTATTCTTGACTCCAAATATTTATTTCTTTTATTTCCTAAATATTCTTGCTCCTTCCTTAAAAAAAGGGCCAGGCATGGTGGCTCATGTCTGTAATTCTAGCACTTTGGGAGGCCGAGGCAGGAGGATCACTTGAGCCCAGGAGTTTGAGACCAGCCTGAGCAACATAGCAAGACCTTATCTCTACAAAAAATAGGAAAATTAGCCAGACATAATAGCATGCACCTGTAGTCCCAGCTACCAGGGAAGCTGAGGCAGTAAGGCAGGATTGCTTGAGCCCAGGAGGTTGAGGTTGCAATGAGCTATCATGATGCCACTGCACTCTAGTCTGGGCAATAGAGTGAGACTTTGTCAGAAAAGGAAAGGAGAGGGGAGGGGAGGGGAGGGGAGGGGAGGGGAGGGGAGGGGAGAAGAGAAAAGGCAAGGCAAGGCAAAATACACATTTGCTTGATCATTCTATCCTTTATGAATAGAAATAGATAACATAAATTTAAGGTAAAATTGAGACTAATGGCAGCATTATTTTGTTTTATTCACCAAACTAATAATTAATGCCTACTATGTCTGCAACTTCTTAGGACGATTCCAGGTAAAGAGTAGAGAGATAATTCAGTCCCTTCCTTCACAAGGTCTGTAACATACATTCCTGCTTCACTTTCATTTCTCTTGCTCCTTAATGTCTTTTGCCATTTAGAATAAACTGTGATAAAAAATCAGATATTACTCACAGTTATTACTATCCTCTTAAATAGAAGCTACTGTAGGGGGAAAATGTACTTCATTGGAAAACTATGAATTGTCTGTAGCGTACCTGTCTGTGTTATCTGATTGTGATTTATGGCAGCTCTTTTACAACTCTGAAAATTATAGATATTTATTAACTAGCAATGCAAAACACTTATCTGTAGACATTGAACTCTATTCAATGGAGAGATAAGCCCCCTTCCAAAAAATGTTCTGCCTCCATTTGCACAATCATTTTAATATTTATGATCTATAAATGTCTGTTCTTTCAGTTTTCCTTTGAATGGATTATAACATCTCACAAGTTTCTTCATTAGTCAAATACATTATTCTTACATATGTGTTAGTCCTTTATTTTTTTAAAATTATCTTTTAATACCACTTATCAAAACTTTTTTTTTTCTGAGACAGAGTCTTGCTCTGTTCCCAGGGCTAGAGTGCCGTGGCATCAGCCTAGCTCTCAGCAACCTCAAACTCCTGGGCTCAAGAGATCCTCCTGCCTCAGCCTCCTTAGTAGCTGGGACTACAGGCATGTGCCACCATGCCCGGCTAATTTTTTCTATATATATTTTTAGCTGTCCAGATCATTTCTTTGTATTTTTAGTAGAGACAGGGTCTCGCTCTTGCTCAGGCTGGTCTGGAACTCCTGACCTCAAGCGATCCTCCTGCCTCGGCCTCCCAGAGTGCTAGGATTACAGGCGTGAGCCACTGCACCCAGTCATATCAAAACTTTTTAATTGATATTTCAGGTATAAGATCTAAATATTATCTATGTTACCAAATAACAGATAAATGGGGATAATTTTTCTAAGTGGGCTTTGAAAACTATATATACTATTTCATTCAAACTAAGAATGACTTTCTGCTTGTTAAATATTGTGGCAAATGTGGCATGTTATTTGCACACTCTGAAAATTTACCCAGCTTTTATCAGTCATATTAGTTACTAATTACAGAAAGGACAAGAGTCTGACAGGGGATGAGAAACAATTTCACCCAATAAAACCTCAAGCATCTACTTGGTACTCTGATTTCAGTATTTTTTGTATTAAGAATAAACTACTGGGATGACATCAGCAAGATGGCGGAATAGGAAGCCCTGGACCCTTTTTCCCTCCAAGGAATACAAAGGTTCAACAACAATATGGAG
>CM052443.1:70528527-70547632 GCA_028533085.1 Varecia variegata
TACAGAAAGGACAAGAGTCTGACAGGGGATGAGAAACAATTTCACCCAATAAAACCTCAAGCATCTACTTGGTACTCTGATTTCAGTATTTTTTGTATTAAGAATAAACTACTGGGATGACATCAGCAAGATGGCGGAATAGGAAGCCCTGGACCCTTTTTCCCTCCAAGGAATACAAAGGTTCAACAACAATATGGAGACAAATTCTCTTTGTGAGAAATCCAGAAACCAGTTGAAAGGTGCCTGCACCCTGGGTAAGCACAAAATCAGCAATGTAGCTGGTAGGAAAACCTGAGACCCCCTCTCATCATAATCTCTAACCCTGACAGCACCATACAATTAGGAGGAAACCATCAGCTCCCAGTTTTCCCCTGAGGAGGGAAGGAAAGGACTGGAGACTCCCAATTAAAAGGATTTGTTCTATAGAATTTGGATTCGGTCAAAAGGCTGCACTCAATGTTACAGAAGGCCACATGTGGCCACAAGATGGCTGGTTCCCCACCCCATATGTCCACCATTCTGATTTTTCTGAGGGTTACCTAAGGGACTAGTTTCTTTCTCTCTGGAATCTGAGTACTGACAGGAAAATATCCCTGGTTGGGAGCTAAGGAGAGCAAAGAGAGCAGTTAGGATAACATGCTACCACTCACAATAGCCATTCCTCAAGCTTAGCACAGAGTGAGAAGATAATAAACCCCAAATCTAAACTTCTCCCTGGGGGAAGAAAAGAGTTGGACAGTGCATCCAACATTTCAACACTTGGAGAGGCTGTTTTGAGAAACTGGCTTCTGTCTCACTTGTCTACCAAGGAGCCAATGGGACCCAGAATATTCTAGATGCCTCAGGACCATAAGGACCAAAGGTGAAGTTTTGTACTAGATTGCACTCAGTCACCAGAGTCCCACCCCCAGCTCAGCACAACATGATTGGCAAGACTTCCAGCCCCTGACTTACCCCTGGAAAGGGAAAAACAAGACTAAAATATATATCCAATGTTCAGACTTTTCAGGAAGATGCCTAAGGATATGGCCAGTCTCAGAGCATGAACAAGACCCAGCATACTTTTACACCTGAGAACCACTGAGAACCAAAAAAAGGAAAGAGAGAGAGAGTGCTCAGGACATGCTGCTGCCCCAGAAGATGTGTTACTGCAGATAGACACCAAAGGAAGGAAGGTATTATGACTTCTTGGGAGGAAAAAAGGAGGAAAACTGTCAAATCCCTCTAATTGAGAAGAATTTACATACAGAAGTTCAGAAAGGATACATACACAGGGAAGTTTTGAAAGACCCAAGAATCTATAGCCTGACAGATTAGTGAGAATCTTTTCCTGTAGAAGGCTGGTATATGAAGACTGGGAGAGGTGTGTTTTGTGACCACAATGGAATGAAACTAGAAATCAATAGCTGAAGGAAAACTGGAAAACTCACAAATACCTAAAAATTAAACAATATATTCTTAAATAATATATAAGTCAAAGAAGAAATCAAAAGGGAAATTATAAAATATCTTGAGAGAAATAAAAATGAATACACAACATACTAAAACTTATGTGATGCAGCAAAGCAGTACTAAGAGGGAAATTTATAGTAATAAATACCTATATTATAGAAGAAGAAAACTGTCAAGAAAATCACCTAACTTTACACCACAAGAAACTAGAAAAAGAAGAACAAACTAAGCCCAAGTTAGCCAAAGAGAAATAAAAAAGATTAGAGGAGAAATAAATAAAATAAGAACTAAAAACACACAATAGAAAAATTAATAAAACTAAGAGTTGGTTTTCTGAACATTGACAAAGTTGTCAGAGCTCTAGCCAGACTAAGAAAAAAGAGAGAAGATACAAATAAATACAATGAGAAATGAAAGAGACGTTAACAACTGATATCACAGAAATAAAAGGTTCATATGAGACTACTATGAACAATTAAATAACAACAAATTGGATAACATAAAAGAAATGGATAACTTCATAGAAACATACCATTTACCAAGAATGAATCATGAAAAAACAAAAAATCTGAACAGACCTATAACTACTAAGAAGATTAAATCAATAATCAAAAATCTCCCAAAAAGAAAAGTCCAGGAACTGATGTCTTTACTAGTGAAGTCTACCAAACATTTAAAGAGGAATTACTGCCAATCTTTCTCAAACTCTTCACTAAAATTGAAAAGGAACGAACACTTCCAAATTCATTATGTGAGGTCAGCATTACCCTGATACAAAAGCCAGCAAAGACACTACAAAAAAAGAAAACTACTAGTCAATATTCCTGATGAGCCTAGATGCAAAATTTCTCAACAAAATACTAGCAAACCAAACTCAACATACTAAAAGGATCATACACCTTGACCAAGTGAGATTTATCCCTAGGATGCAAGTACGGTTCGACATTAAAAAATCAAATAATATGATACACCACATTAACAGAACAAAGGATAAAAGTCACACAATCATCTCAATAGGTACAGAAATAGCATTTGACAAAATTGAACATCGTTTCATACAAAAACGTTAAGCAAACTAGAAATAGAAGGAAATTACCTCAACATAATAAAGACTATCTAAGAAAAGCCCAGAACTAATATTATACTCAACAGTGAAAAGATGTTCACTTTTTGCCACTTCTATTCAACATAGTACTGGAAGTCCTACCCAGAAAAATTAGGCAAGAAAAAGGAAAAAAAAAAAAAGGCATCCAAATCAGAAAAGAGGAAGTAAAATATCTGTTTGCAGATGACATGATCTTATCTGTAGACAATCCTAAAGACTCTACAAAAATCCATTAGAGCAAATAAGTGAATTCAGTAAAATTGCAGAATACAAAATCAACATACAAAAATAAGTTGCATTTCTATATACTAACAATGAATTATCAGAAAAGGAAATTAAGAAAACAATTCCTTTTATAACAGCATGAAAAAGAATAAAATATGTAGGAATAAACTTAACCCAGGAGATGAAAGACTTATACACTAAAAACTGTAAGACGTCGCTAAAATAAAGAAGACACAAATAAATGGAAATACATACTGTATTCATGGATTAGAAGACTTAATATAATTAAAATGTCCATACTATTCAAAGCAATCTACAGATTCAAAGCAATTCCTATCAAAATTCCAGTGGCATTTTCGTACAGAAATAGAAAAAAATAATCCTAAAAGTCATATGGAACCACAAAAGATTCCAAATAGCCAAAACGATCTTAAGAGAAAGAACAAAGCTGGTGGCATTATACTACCTGATTTCAAAATATTTCACAAATCTATAGTAATTAAAACAGTATGGTACTGGCATAAAAATAATATAGACCAATGGAACAGAACAAAGAGCCCACATTTATGCAGTCAACTGATCTTTCATAAGGTTGCCAAGAATACACAATGGGGAAAGAATAGTCTCTTCAAAAAATAGTGTTGGGAAAACTAGATATCTATATGTGAAAAAAAAAATTGGACCCTTATTTTAAACCATTCACAAAAATCAACTCAAAATGAATTAAAGACTTATAGGTAAGATATAAAACTGCAGAACTAGAAGAAAACATAAAGAAAGAACTTCATGATACTGGTCTTAGTAATGATTTCTTGAATATGACACCAAAAGTACAGGCAACAAAAGCAAAAATAAATAGGTGGGACCTTATCAAACTGAAATGTTTCTGCACGACAAAGGAAACAATCCGAGTGAAAAGGCAACCTATAGAATGAGAGTAAATATTTGCAAACCATATATTTGATAAAGAGTTAATATCCAATATATATAGGAAACTCCAACTCCAAAGCAAAATAGCAATAATAATAACTCAATTTAAAAAATGGGCAAAGGACTTGAATAGACGTTTCTCCAAAGAAGATGTACAAATGGCCAAAAAGTATATGAAAAGATGCTTGACATCATTAATCAACAGGGAAATGCAAATCAAAACCACAGTGAGATGATCCACTCATACCTGCTGGAATGGCTATTATCAAAAATACAAAATGCAACAAGTGTTGGCAAGGACGTGGAGAAATTGGGACCCTTGTACAATATTGGAATGTAAATAGTGCAGCTGCTATAGAAAACAGTATGGAAGTTCCTCAAAAAATTGAAAATAGAACCACTGTATGATCCAGCAGTCTGACTCTGAGGTATTTATCCAAAAGAATTGAAATCAGGATCATGACGAAATATTTTTACTCCATGTTCATTGCAGCATTATTCACAATAGCCAAGATGTGGGAACAACCTAAATGTTCATCAACAGATGAACAGATAAAGAAAATGTGGTATATACATACAATGCCATATTATTTAGACTTTAAAATGCAGGAAATCCTGCCATATGTGGACAATATGAATGAACTTTGAGGACATTGTGCTAAGTGAAATAAGTCACTGACAGAAGAACAGATACTGTGTGATTCCAAGTATATGAGGTATTTAAACTAGTCAAACTCATAGAAGGATAGAGTAGAATGGTGGTTACTAGGGGCCACGGGGAGAGAAAAATGGAGAGTTTTTATTCAATGGCTATAAAGTTACAATTATCCAAGAAGAATAAGTTCTAGAGATCTGCTCTAAACATTGTACCTATAGTTAACAGTACTATATTGTATTAATACACTCAAAAATGTATTGACAGTAGATCTCATGTTAAGTGTTCTTATCACAATAAAAAATTAAAGATATTGAAGACCTAACACTATTAACCAACTTAACCTAGTTAACATTTATAGAACACTCTACATAACAATAGCACATTTAGTGCACATCAACTATTCAGCAGAATAAATTATATTCTGGGCCATTAAAACAAGTGTCAATACATTTAAGAGGGCTGGCATCATACAAAGCATGATTTCAACCACAGTGGAATTAAATTTTAAAGTGGCTCTTAAAATTCTTTTTAAAGAGTTATTATAGATGTGTGATGAGGATGGGGGGTGGGCGGGGAGAGAGAGAGAATCCAGAAATAAATTCGTTTGAAGTCAATAAAAAAAATCTAAACTATTAAACTTGCATAGTTTTACCACGGACAAAATGTGTGTCATTAAATTTAGCTATCACCATTTAGAAACAAAAAGTCGTCTTTAGTCTTTGTCTAGTTTCCAAATATTCAAACTCTAAAAAAATGAACATTTTATAGTTGCCTGCTAAATGAACATTTGTGTACAAATCCTATCTTTTGGAATGGATTCAATTCACTATTCAAGTCATGAAACTCATGATCTGTGTGAGACTCTGGGCTGTTTTCATTTAGGAGGCATCAAATTAATGAAAACAATCGGCATTGTGAACGTTCATTTGGTGCCACATTGTGATCAGGGTATTAAATTGATAGGATCGATGTCCCTATATTGAACTCCTCTTTGTTCTTTTTTTCTCTTTCTTTCTTTCTTTTTTTTTTTTTTTTTTTTTTTTTTTTTTTTTTTTTTTTTTTTTTTTTTTTTTTTTTTTTTTGAGATGGGGTCTCACTCTGTAATCCAGGCAGGAGTGCAGTGGCACGATCATAGCCCACTGCAGCCTCGAAATCCTGGGCTCAAGTGATCCTCCCATCTCAGCCTCCCGAGCAGCTAGGACTATAGGCATGCATCAACCATGCCTGGCTAATTTCTTTTTTTTTAATTTATTTTTTGTAAAGACAGGGTCTCACTATGTTGCCCAGGCTGGTCTCTAACTCCTGGCCTCAAGTAATCCTCCCACCTTGGCCTCCCCCAGTGCTGGGATTACAAGAGTGAGCCACAGTGCCCAGCCCGAGCTCTTCTTTAGATGCTGTTCTTTCTTTCATTTTTGGTAAAATCAAAACTTTTGCTCATATAATGGTCTTTCTCATGTTCTTGAGTGGTCTGGGTGCCTAGAAAAAGGGCACAATTCAGTCTCTTGAGCTGAGCCTACAGAAAGGAAAAGCAACAGAGCAATTTGGACAAAGTACCCATGATTTGGCACAAAAGAACACATTTATTCATTTTCATTGAACCACCTGGTTGGCTCAGTCAAAACAGTCAATCTGTCCTATTATGTAGACTCAGTCTTGGAGAAAAGCTTTTAGAGTCAAAGGCTTTTGGGGGGGAAGTAGGAGAAAAATTAAAAAGCAAAATTTCCTAGACCACCATATAATTGATGATAGGCAACTTAACGGGGTGTGTATGTATGTCCCAACTGAATAGAAGCTAGAATGGGGATTCTATTTGCTGGATTGATCCCTTTTGTGAGACCATCAGAAATTATCTACACATCTACACCTGTGGTAGCTCAGGCCCACAAGCTAAGAGGATGAATTCCCTGAATTTACTGCTATTTCACAGGAAACATATCCCAAGTGGGCCCATCACCACTTACTTGAGCTTTCCTCCGTGTCATCTTCTTTTTCCTCCACTTGGATTTGTACTGTTGAAGAAAGAAAAAAAAAAAGTATGGCAATTATTTAAATGCTGTACCAATTGTTAGTAATTGGTTTTTACTTGTATTATTTTCCTCATCATGTTTTTGTGCAGTTAATAAAAATGTTTTTCAATAAACATGTCAAAATGAGCATTACTTATGAAAGATATACAGCTACAGCATACTATACAATACTATGTAAAGATTCTTCTGTTTCATTGCCTTCAAGGATTTGCAGCACATATCAGCTATAAGCCTATCAGCTCAATTCAAAATAACTTCAACCAAAATAAATTCTGTATTATAGTAGGTAGACTTGGGGTTTGTTGGGTCATTTCATTTTACAAAAAATTGAATTGTTAAGTAAAGTTGTAGCCACATGTCCAAATCAATTAGGTTATTATAACCAAATTAACTACTGAAAAATTGAGAATAATTCATTCCAACCAGTTTACCAAGCATCCAAAAGTCTTTAGAAAAAAGCTTAAAGTCTGAACTTTTCTATTTTAATCATTTTTGTAGGTAATATATTGATATAGCCTAAATTTCCCAATACATGCTTTCCCTTGACAGAGTGGAGACAGGTGATTTTACAGTTCTTTCCAAGACAAAGAACCCATCTTCTGTTTATTCCTCACCCTATATTTCTACAGAATCTTGTTTTTAGTTTTGCTTCATTTTTATAAAGGCATATAAAGGCTTTATAAAATTTTTAATGACACAGTAATATAGAAAAAATATATTAATTGGCAGACCTTCTGCCCTTGTCAACCTAATGTCCATTCACCACAGGTTTAGACACTTGAGTTTGTCTTAGTAAAAATTAGAATAGACTATTTCTTAAAAACCAAACTCATATCTAAAATATTAATTTTATCATATTTTTATTTAAGTTGGAATGGCATATGTCCAAAAAAGCAAAGATGACAAACAATGTTGCCATGAACAGATGAAACAATCTCTGGTTTTGTTTCTGCTCACACACTGTCAAGGGTTATTATTCAGAACTTGATGGGCATATTGAAAAGGCAACACATGCCAAGAGTGTAAATTTCATTCACAAAGCAGATTATTGTAAAACCACATTTTCGCTTTTAAACAGCAGCTGCATAAAAATTTTTAGGATGCAAAAATGTTATCACTCAACATCAGCCACAGAATGTGAAAATAAATGTTCTTTTGTTCAGAGTGGACATATGCCTTCTGTTGCTGGTTGTAACTCGATCCAGACAGAACAAAGATCTTTATGTCACTACTGAGAGTTTGCAATAATGAAGGCAGACACTTCTAAGAAGATATTCCACATTCTACAATAGGTCATGGTATTTTATTTGCAATTAATGCCACCACTAAGCTTCTTTAGTCAAAGAAGAATTCCCTAGGAAGGCATTTTAATGATATAAGATTAGCCTTGGAGCAGGGTCTTATCAGTTATGTAAAACACAGAAGCAGCTGAGGACAAATAGCAAATGCTCACCCACAGCCTATTTTGCAACATGCATAGTCAAAGCAAATTTACAACAAAATTTTGCACAGTATTTTATACTGACACATAATGATCAATTCACTGTAATGTGATTAAGTAAATTCAATAAAATAGGAAAACCTACTTAATGAACAAAAATAGAAGCAAATCTTTAGGAAGGATCATATATTAGATAAAAACAGTAGAATCAGAATTAAGCCAAGGAGATAAGCAGCAATTCAGTTTTCTCTAATAACCAGCAGAGAGTAACAGCAGGACTGATACCATGGATCATCATCTCTGGCACAGAAGTCATAGTTGTAAATGATCATTAAATAAAATCTAAAAATCCATAAGGGAAGCCATTCCCTGCAGTGGCAAATACAGAATTAAAACAGAGCTGTGATTTCTAAGTGATGCCATGAAGAGTGCTACAGAAATAGCCCACTCCCGCCTCTTGAGCTGGCTTTCCAATCACAATGCTGGTCTGAGCATGATCATCTCCACATGCCATTAGGTGCCTCCTTTGCTTAACAGCATTCCTTTGGCCACGGTACAGTCATTTTTTATAGCCATTGTGGTAACACTTGTTTTGTTCTTGATTCAAACCATCAGCAAAGGCATCATCAGCATCAAGAACTAAACAGCAGCACCGTGACCAGGAGATTTAAGACTCTATCACTATCCCCAGACCAAGTTTGATTTTAATGCAATATTATTTGGCCTGAAAAGTAATTATCAGCACTGATCTGTATCTCCTTCAACTCAAGGCAATGCTAAGGAACCAAGCTAAGAACCCCCTCAAAGACAAAACCCTGTGCAAAGGAATAACTCAGAATACTTGAATGGGAACTACAGACTGTCTTTCCTTTCTCCATCTTTGAGATGGCCCGTTGCCATCGCTTCTCTCTGCAATCCCTAGTAACTTATTCCCAATCATATGATCCCTCACGCTCTGGCTGCTTCCCAGTGCCTATTGATCATGCACTTTAAAAATAACCTTCTCTCCTGAGGAGTGATGGGAGGATAGTGAAAGAAGAGGAGGGAAGTCTGTCAAAATGTTGGAGGCAGCAAGCAAAACAACAGTGAAGTATGCGTATTTAAGAGAGAAATATGCAGTGGGAGCAGATGAACTCCTAGGCAACCCAGATCCTCATTTCATGCAAATAGACTCAGTAATTTAAAACAGTAAAAGGAAACAACAGCAAAATGTCCCATTTCAGAGGCATTGGAGTGGTTTGAAAAAGTGGATGTTGTTTCTTTTTTAATCTACAGTGCTGAAAGTGGTTTATGGTTCTTCAGGATCACACAATAGCCAAGTGGCCAGAAGAGTTGAATGGTATCACCTGTTCCTCTGACCCATATTTTGCTCTTGAAGCAACATCTGTATCATCAGGTTATTATTTTGGAAATTGAAAATTAATTTATTCAAATAGCACTGATTGTATACTCACAAAGGTATACAGAGCAAATGCTCTGGGATAAGAGTTTGTAGATTGTGAAAGAAAATACCACTGCCTTTACTGGATCTTGCTACTTGATGGAAAAGAATGACTTTCTAACAATAAGGTTCGAGATTAGATATGAATATATTAGCCAGCTTACTTGGGCTATAGCAGAAATCTATTAAATATGTTAACTAGGCTTTTTTGTGTGTTTCTTCTCAGGATTCCTTTTTGTGTGTGAGGAAATCAACCCTTCTCATACAAATGGGGTATCTTTTAACTCAGACCAAACTTCCTTGACAAGGATGTTAATTATGGCATGACAAGCACATTTCCAAATCTTAGGTAATAAACCCACGTCACCCTTGTCAGGTGTGACGTGGGATGTGAAAGAAAGAGAATAATCAAAGGAGAACCTGAAGGTTTGGGGCCTGGGCAGCTGGAAGGATGGAATTGCAAGAAATGAGGATGGGAGACCAGAGGGAGAATAGTTTAGGTGGAAGATATTCAAGGTCAGGAGTTTAATTTGATGTGGTGGATTTCAGATGCCTATTAGAGATGCAAGCATGATGTTAATTAGAGCCTGGAGTTCAGAAGAAAGGTCTGGGCTAGAAATACAAATTTGGGAATTATTAACAGATAGATGGTATTTAAAGCCGTAAGACCAGGTGAGATCACCAAGGAAATGAGCATAAACAAAGCAGAAAAAGGAGACTCCAAAATTGAGAGGACAGGGAGAAGAACCCACCAAAGTGACAGAATGAACAATCAGTTAAACAGATGGAAAATAAGAGATTGTAGAAGACAATTGATGTGCATCATAGAGATGTATCATAGGCTGCTAAGTCAAGTATGGTGAGGACTGAAAATGGACCACTGGAATTGACAATATGGAGATCAATGATAATCTTTGCAGGCATAGATTTGATGAAGTTTGTAGACAAAAGTCTGAATTTGTCCAGCTTCAAGAGAGAATGGGCAATGAGGAATAGAATGTTAGTTTTGCTAGTCAGAATGTTCTTGTATGCTGATAGGAAAGATCCAATGAGAATGAGAACTTGATGATGCAGGTTATAAAATGAACCCCTCATAATGTTATGCAAACAACGCAAGTTAGATTATTAATTCCTTAATTTCATAGTTGCTTTTGCTTTTGTTCCTGGGCTGTGCTTCTCTGACTGAGACTTTGTTAAAAGACTGAGCAACTTACTAATATATCCCCTTGCTTATATTTGGGTCCACCGTATACCAATTCAAAAGTCTGAAACTAAAGGATGGGAAATGGAAGAAGAAAAGAAAGAGAAAGAGGAATGGAAGGAATAAGGAGAGCAAGAGAAGAGTATACAAAAGAAAGGAAAGTAAAAGAATAAAAATGGGGTGAGAATTACAGTAAATGAATATAAAGCTAAATATAAAGAAAGCAAAAATTTGCATTTTTGTCTTTGCTACCTGTTATAAATAAATATTTTCTATTATATAAATTGTATTAAATGTATGTGTAACCTGAGGTTAACAAAAATTAGACCACCTTCAGCTTATCTATACTATCAACATTTTGTTTAGGCCAGGCATGGTGGCTCACGCCTGTAATCCTAGCACTCTGGGAGGCCGAGGCAGGAGGATCGCTCGAGGTCAGGAGTTTGAGACCAGCCTGAGCAAGAGCGAGACCCCATCTCTACTAAAAATAGAAAGAAATGATCTGGACAGCTAAAAACATATGTAGAAAAAAGTTAGCCAGGCATGGTGGTGCATGCCTGTAGTCCCAGCTACACGGGAGGTTGAGGCAGAAGGATCGCTTCAGCCCAGGAGTTTGAGGTTGCTGTGAGCTTGACGCCACGGCACTCACTCTAGCCTGGGCAAGAGAGCGAGACTCTGTCTCAAAAAAAAAAAAAAAAAAACATTTTGTTTAAACAAGAAGGTGAAGGTGAGGACCTAGAAAATGTGAATAAAATAAAGGTACTTTAAAAAACAAAAAGGTGTATTCCAAAGAAAAATTTGTCATGTTCTATAAGGAAGTAGATTATGAGCCCTTTAATAAAAACATGAAATCTCTTCTCTGGGGGGCGGGGAGGGAATAAAAGACAAGAGGGAAAACAGACCAGTGAAACTATAAAAAATAAGCTATGATTTAAAAATTAAAATCTCTTTAAAATTCAGCATCCTTATGAATAGACCCTGTGTGATTTTATGCTCTGAAAATTCTATGTCTGAAGCCATCCAATGCCCCTCACATTAAGTTTTGATTATAGCAATTTTAATGATGATGGTGATGCAGATTATAATATGGAGAAAATTATATATATATGTATACATATGTGTGTGTGCATGTGTGTAGAAGCTATACCCAAGAACAACATTTAGATTCTCTGCTTTTCTAAAAACCAAACAAAAAAGAAATAAATCCAAATTTCAAAAGGAATGATAAAGTTAACCGTAAAGAAGACTAAAGAATTATACAACAGGGAGCCACTTAGATGCCAGATTGAGTTACCAAACCACATTCAGGTAATCATCTCCATGTAGAGAATGGTCCACCTCTCTGCTTCCATTCGTTTATGATGAACACTGATAGTGAATGTGAAGTAGGGAACAGAAGCCACTGTCTACAAAATTGAATAAAAATGTTGGGGTGCAATTCTTTTTACTCTAGAATAATATCTACTCAATACAGTAAATCGGACTCCCAGTTAACAAAGCAGCTACTTTTATTTTTGCTACTTTTAGGTAAGAACAAGAAGATGCTCACAGCATTTGTTTATAACAATCTCAAGTACTTCAAATGATAGAATGAAACACGATATTTCAGAAGCCATTGCATGAAAAGAAGAATTATTTAGTTCTTTTATCAATCAAATACTTTAATAAATCTGTAAACTATAAAACATTTTAAAAAATATTAGGAATAGGAAACACAGAATGAAATCATGATACTTAAATACCATCAAAGTATCTGGGGGAAAGATTCGATCTGACAGACCTGGGCTGATATTCCTTCTGCATGTGCCACAATCTTTCTTATCATCCTTAAAAACAGTTGTTGAGAAAACGAGGGGGCACACGTATTCCAAAACATCCTAATGGAAACTTGCATAATACATGCCCAAAAAGCTGGTCATATTTTCAAACATTATAATTTCTTGGAGAAACTAAATAGTTATTTTCAATCTCTGTGGTTTTAAAATTGCAAAGAGAATAATAATTTTGGCTTTTGGTAAGACTCACCCACCCAAAAGAAGGGGGACAGGCAAAAATTACAACTGTTACAATACCTGTCATCCTCTAGTGTTTTTTCTTCTAGATTATACTCATTTCTGAGGCTCTAGGGCCCCTAAGAAGTAGGGAATAAATAGCTGCTGATGCCTGCTTTATTAAAAGCACAATATAAAATACTGTAGTTGACAAATGGAATAAGATGAAGTCTGTGGAGAAATACATTTTACTGTGTGTGAGGTCACAGAGAGGAATGACTAACTCTGAGCTGAACAGAAAGGAAATAAAAAGAAAATCCACACAAAATAAGAATCCCCATTCTCTCCTTTTACAATAGAAATAAATATTTTTTTATATACTTAAGAAGGAGGGGAAGGAGATGCACATCAAATTTTCTTGCATTTTTTTCCTTCTACTTTTATCGTGCATGAATTTATAATTAAACACAGGCTGAGCAAAGTGGGTAGCTGGTAGCTTTCCAAATTCTACCACCCCTGTGCTGGAAGAACAAACATGAAATGCTGAAGCATAGTTCTTCAAATGGCGAATTACAGGCTGGAGTATTGTGAGAAACTGCAATTAGGTATTTCACAACACCATTGGTCTACAGAAAGAACAAAAACAGCTCTTACTCTATAGGGTTTGGAGGGTTGGCTTTTTTTAAAAACTATACATATTCAATAAATAAATAGCTGTTTATAAAGGCATTTTAGAGCTCTCTGTAGTTACAAAATAAGTAAGTGGTGAGACTTGCATTTTCTTTGCATTTAGATTATTTGGGGGGAGGGAACATTTTTTTTATTTAACCATGTTGTCATAATATGTATTCAGGGTGTGTGCTCTCATCCTGCAATTACCACCATAAAGGGCAATCACTGTAAATAAGTGTGGTGAAATGAAAATACATTCTCTTGTGTGAGTTTTTGTGGTTAAAATCTTTTATAGTAATAGGATACCAAAATAACAACCAGATGAAAATATAAATGTGTGTTATAAACCCTTAGCAGCTAGGCTCATATCCTTGGATTATTTAGAACAAAAAAGAATCTTTCTGTCCTCCATAGCATTTCTGCCATATTCCAAGTCATGAAGAAGAATGGTTGTCAGGATACATGCATAAACAAACAAAATGAAACAAACAAAAAACACTAAAGAATTGTGAAACAACTGAAACAGAGGATTGTTCCTAAAGAATAAAGAAGCATAAAGAAGCATAAAAGGCTGGCTGAACTCTGTACACATCTCTACCCCTCCTTTGTAGCACTGCTTTTGTTCACATCAGAGATGCTAATGATTGCTCATTAGCATACATTAGCAAATGTTAATCAGTGTCTTCTAAAGAACAAAAGGTGGTGGGGGCAGGATAGAGGCACAATGAATGCTTAGTGGCGAAGGAAGGGCTGCCACAGAAGACAGAGACAAAGAAAATGAGAGCAATATAAGACTTGGATTTGTAGGTTCCTAAAATCTGGAAGATCTGTCTTCCTGACAAAATAGTAATGGCGCCAAGAAGGATGAAATTATTTACTTATTTTTTTTTTTCTAAAAAAAGGGAGAAGAAAAGAAAAATAAAAAGCAAAGCAAGTCCTTAAAGAAAATGAATCACTTTTTTCTGTTCTTTAGATCTTCAGGGAAAATCACACTTTGTAGGATCTGTTACCCAACTAGGGATATGAGTTCATGAAGTCATCACTTAAAGAAAATGAATTCTGAATTTTAGGTGTACTCAACCCATCCCAGTTTTTTTCTCTGGCAGAGTCAACTTACAATATTCAGGAAGACTAAACCTGTAAATAATTTGTGTATGATCTGTAATGTAATTAAAATAGATTACATAGAATGTGATATGTGTGTTAATTTATATGCCATAATTTTGTTATGGCAGCTAGTTAATATTTAAGTACTCTAGTTAGTAACCCACAATGTTAGAAAGACTCTAGTCAGAAGTACTTCAGCCATCTCTATCTCAGATTAACACCAGATGATTTATTAATGGGAATAATGCTTGTTAGAAGTAAGTTTTGTGAAATTAAATGTGATCAAGGTGTGTGGATTTGCTAGAAATATTATTCCTGCCCCTGTCTTTGTATACACAGGGTCAGAGAATATATTAGCCTCAATAATATTTTTTTTGGAATGGTATGCACTCTAGATGTAGGAGTCCCAAATGATTGTTTTGCCACTTAATGGAGGATTTTGTTATTTGATAATATCCCTATGAAATAGTATAAATTATTATCATTTTCCAAATGAGTTAAATCTGCCATCCCCAACCCCCAGTACTGGTCTGTAGCCTGTTAGGAACCAGGCCTCACACCAGGAGGCGAGCAGCAGGTGAGTGAGCAAAGCTTCCTCTGTATTTACAGCTGCTCCCTATTGCTCACATCACCACATAAGCTCCACCTCCTGTCAGATCAGCAGCCCAGGCACATCAGAGTCTCACAGAAGCGCCAACCCTACTGTAAACTGCACGTGCGAGAGATCTAGGTTGTGCACTCCTCATGAGGATCTAATGCCTGAGGATCTGCGGTGGAGCTGAGGCAGTGATGCTAGCGCTGGGGAGCAGCTGCAAATACAGATTGTGCTTAGCAGAGAGGTTTGACTGCACAATAAATGCAATGTGCTTGAATCATCCCAAAACCATTCCCCACCCCACCTCTGTCCGTGGAAAAATTGTCTTCCGTGAAACTGCTCCCTGGTCCCAAAAAGGTTGGAGACCACTAAGTTAGAGTGTGAGAGTGTGTAGATATTCTCAGCTCAAACAGATAGTAACTTAAAGATCTAAGGTTTGCCTTGAAGTCTGAAATTTCATCACAAAGTCCTATTGGTTTTACATCCTTGATCTCTCTGTTTTTCTCAGTCACTACTGTCAATGCCACAGAAAAACTACCATTTCCTTTTTCCAGGATATTGAATTAGCCCTTCTTGCCCCAGCCAATTCATTTTCCATGCTGTATCCATATAGAAATGAATACAATTTTACATTTACTTGTTAGATTGTGTTTAATTTTTTTATTTGTTTGGTCAGTATAGATACTACAAACTTTCAAGACAGCATCTTAAAAGCCACTTCATAACACCCAATAGGGTAAACATTATCATCTCTCTTTTTTTGGGATGCCTTGACAGAAGATTTAGAAATAAAATAAAACAGAAAATACCATAGAACATTGATATTCTCAAGGAAATATGAGGTTTTTCAAGAATCACCAAAATAACCATCCACTGTAGAATGTCATAAAATTTTTTTAAAAAATATTATGGCTATAGGTTGAATGTTTATGGCCCTTTGAAATTCATATTTTGCAACATAATCCCAATATAATGGTATTAGGAGGTGGGGCCCTGGGAGGTAATTAAATCATGAGTTGGAGCTCTCATGAATGGTTTAGTACCCTTATAAAAGAGATTCCAGAAACCTCCCTCACTCCTTCCACCATGAGGAGACACAACAAAAAGATGGCTGGTTGTGAACCAGAAAGTTCCCATCAGACACCAAATCTGCCAGTGCCTGGATCTTGGACTTCCCAGCCTCCAGAACTGTGAAAAATGAATTTCTGTTATTTATAAGCCACCTAGTCTGTGGTATTTTGTCACAGCAGCCAAACAGACTAAGACAATCATATATTGTACTGTGTACACACAACAAATGCTTTGGTTTAAGTGAAGCCAGAAGGGCAATAGGGAATAGAAGAAGGTAGATGAGATGGTCAGAGGAGAGAGAGAATGAAAGAGAAGGGGGCCCACATATCTAGGCAAATCTTCTAGAGTCAGGAAATAAAGGTCTAGAGACAAAGGGAGAAGAGAAAGCAGATAATTACATTTAATATCTTATGCTGAACATGATGAGATCTGAAACCCAAGGAAAAAAAAACCAACCCATTTGTCCCAATTAAAAGATCATTGTAAATGTAAGACAAAAATAGGAGTCATTCACTGGCATGAGTATGCTTCTGAATAGCAAGGACAAAATGAGAGCCTTTTGGGTGAAATATATTGGGAGCTTGAAATAGAATAACACTGATTAAAATATAATGAATTTTGCAGGAAAGAAAAAATAAGCAACTAAGCCAATATAGACTTTTCTTTAGTGGGATGGGAGTTGGGAATGCTACAAACAAATATACTAGTAATTTTTTTTTGTCCCAATACATATGTGCCTAGGATAGATACTAAGGGTAATATTATTGGAATAAAGAAAAGAATTTGTGTGTGTGATCCCATTCCTGGCATCATTTTACCCATGATTGTTAAATATTTTACATGAAGATTACAATCAGGGATTTCTAATTATTTTACTTTCCGAAGAATATCACAGTCAAAAGTGGTCAAACCATGTATTTCACTGGAGTTAACTATCTCCTGGGAAAAACTGATAACTCTATGGAAAACATAGTGGATATAGTCTGCACAAATGGAACTGAGAATATATATATAAACTCTATTATATATAAACATATACAGCTTTTATTTAAAGCTAAAATTAAGACCCTTTTTTGTGCCAAGTACTTTCTAACTATTCTCATTTCATATAATGCTTATAATAATATAATATGACAGTTACTACAAAAATTATTTTACTGGTGAGAAATCTGAGGCTTAGAAAAATTAACTGAATTGCTAAAGTCTGCACAGCAAGAAAGTAGCAGAACTAGAATTCAAACCCATAGGCATGAGTATGAACACTAAAACTCATGTTCTTGATGAATATGATTCATTATACCTCTAAGATGTAGCACTGCCTTCAATGTGGAAAGGGACAATCTAACTCAGGATACACATCCAAGATTTATCTGTGCCTAAAAAGGCTGATTATTGAGATCAATACATTCTCTCTCATTATTCTATCCAAGAAAGTCTGGATACACACAGGTCCAATGACTTGACAAAGATCATATAACCAATAAGTGGTAAAACCAAGATTTAAACTCTGATCTTCTATTTCCACAGTGTTGGTTTTACACCATGCTTCCTAAACCACATCCATTGCAAAAGTTTACCCAAAGATGCAAAAATCTCTGTTATAAATCAACAATGATGAACACAAGCCATTCATTATTTCATAGCAGGTCTGAAACAGGACACATACCTAGAACCAAATTCACGTTCCTGCCGTCAACTTTATTCTCTACACAGGTAAAAGCTGGTAAAAATTAAATGCACAGATGCCACACATTTGCCACACTTTATTCATTACACTAAACCCCATTCATCTCAGCAGCTCTCACAGGATCTTGTTCAGAGTGTTAACATAGCAGGTGCTCAGCGGATACTTGCTCCATCAATGATCTAGGCCAGAATGAATGCCAAAACAGAGACAAGGAAGGTCAAAACATCAGTCCATTTCTAAAGCAAACTGCACTGTGAAAAGAGGTAATCCCAACAATTTCCATCAATAGTGGTTGCAGGCAGAGTGGGAAACAAGGATCAGGTATCAATATTTGATTGTCTATATGTGAACCTGTTTTAAAGATAACCCCATTCAATGTCATTTAGTAAACTGACATTGCATCAGAGCATCTACTCTGTGCAAGGCCCAGTGCCTGGTACTGGAGGGGATGCATGGATTAATTTTGTATGTCAATTAGTCACAGAGTGCCCAGCTATTTGATTAAACATATTCTGGGTGTGTCTGTGAGGATGTTGCTGAATGATATTAACATTTGAATCAGTAGACTGATTAAAGAAGATTCCCTCCCTAACGTGGGTGAGCCTCCTCTAATCCACTGGAGGCCTGAATAGAACCAAAGGCTGAGCAAGAGAGAATTTGCTCTCTCTGCCTGAAGGTCTTCAAGCTGGGACATCAGTCTTCTCCTCCCTTCCAACTCTGAGTAGAGTTTACACCATTGGCTCTCCTGGTTTGCAGGCCTTTGGGGCTGCAGATCTTGGGATGTCTTAGACTCTCCATGAGCCAATTCCTTATTTTGTATATATAATTATTATTATTTCTGTTTCTCTGGAGAATACTGGCTAATACAGAGAGTCTCTGCCTTCAAGATTACCTCGATGGAATTAAACAAGTACAATAGAAACAAGACACAAGATATAATAATTTGGCAAAATTCCACCAGAGAAATACAGTCAAATGACATATGAGAGAGGAGAGAGAGAGAAAGAGATCAGGTTCATTAGGGAGTTTTAGGATATTTGCTTTTTGCTACACTTCTTCAAATATTTCTGTAAGCAAGCAGATTATTAAATACAAATAAATACATGTTTCAATACCTGATTTCCTTTGGATTAATCCCAATTTCTTCAAGATCATGGCCATGAAGAACAGAGTTTATTTCCATGACTGGCCTAGTACTAAGAAATATGAATAAGAAAGAAAAACTTTTGTTCATCTAGTTCCTAAGACTATTGCATTCATACCACAGAACAGAACTTGAAAAGACAACTCAGAGCTTTGGAGTTGGCAGCTGGCTCTGGTAGAAAGAGCCTGTGTTTTTGAGGCAGACAGAGCCATGTTTGAGTTTTGACCCTGACACAATTTTATGCTATCTTATACTTTAGATAATTTGTTTAAACTCTATGCCTTAGTGAAAGGAAGAAATTATTACCATCATATAGGGTTGCTGTGAGAACTAAATACAATAATAAATACATGCAATA
>CM052443.1:70548132-70656495 GCA_028533085.1 Varecia variegata
GACACAAGATATAATAATTTGGCAAAATTCCACCAGAGAAATACAGTCAAAAGACATATGAGAGAGGAGAGAGAGAGAAAGAGATCAGGTTCATTAGGGAGTTTTAGGATATTTGCTTTTTGCTACACTTCTTCAAATATTTCTGTAAGCAAGCAGATTATTAAATACAAAGAAATACATGTTTCAATACCTGATTTCCTTTGGATTAATCCCAATTTCTTCAAGATCATGGCCATGAAGAACAGAGTTTATTTCCATGACTGGCCTAGTACTAAGAAATATGAATAAGAAAGAAAAACTTTTGTTCATCTAGTTCCTAAGACTATTGCATTCATACCACAGAACAGAACTCGAAAAGACAACTCAGAGCTTTGGAGTTGGCAGCTGGCTCTGGTAGAAAGAGCCTGTGTTTTTGATGCAGACAGAGCCATGTTTGAGTTTTGACCCTGCCACAATTTTATGCTATCTTATACTTTAGATAATTTGTTTAAACTCTATGCCTTAGTGAAAGGAAGAAATTATTACCATCATATAGGGTTGCTGTGAGAACTAAATACAATAATAAATACATGCAATATATATAATACAGTACCTGGCATAGAGCAAAGGTTGTAATAGTCTACAAGGGCTGTTCAATGCTTTAACACATACCAACATACACGTTTTTGACATCTTCCATCTAAAATTCTAGGAAGATAAGATTAGTAGAGGTAAGCTCTACTTTGAGCTTTACCTTAATACCTTGGACTCTGCAGGTAGGAAAACTGCCGTAATATTTAGTGTGAGATGATCTTAAGAGCCATTTAACCAAAAGATAAAGACTAGAAACAAAATATTACTCTAAACTCTGTCTCCTGGTGCTCTTAGCTCCTCTGACACCCATGCCTGTTTATCATGCCAACCAACGTCGAAAGTAGATGCAGCCAAATTCAAACTTGTCATGCTGCTTGAGCCAATGGTCAGCTTCAACATCCAATTTTTTCTTGTTAGCAATTGGAGGAGCAATTGTAGCACAGCCTTTGGTTGACCAATAAACAAAGGACTGGCAGCCATTTAAGGTACTTATAAAATCAGTTCTATATATACAAAGAAAGAAACAGGAGTCAATAGAGTCAGGAATGAGAGATTTACATGATCACTCCCACCCACCTTCAGAATTCCTTTTCATGACAGTACTCAGTACTCTGGCATCCAGAGCACAAATTGTCATGACTGTGAGGCAATAGAAAAAAAAGTTGGGGGTAGGGTGGAGTCACTTAGTAAGAGCTTGACAGTCTGCCAAGTCCACTAAAAGTTGGGACTTTGTCCTTGCCAATGTATTTGGTATCCTGATTATAAGTGATTTTTTGTTTGCAGTTGAGGGTAATTAATTTAATCTTCATAAGTGCCAGAGGGTTGAGACTGTAATTGTAACTATCATATCCCGAAGGGAAGGACAGTGGTCTAAGATCTAAACCTAGTCTCCTAACAGCATGGTGGAAAGTAGAAAAGAAATCTGATGGAGAGAGACCCCTCTAAAGGAGCAACTAATAAGTGCAGGTGCTCATTATTTTTTAATTCCTCGTTATCCCTTCTTTGCCTGGGATGGAATCACTTTGATTATTGATTGGGACAAGCCATATGCTAATTCCAGAAAGTAAGATCAGACTACATTAAACCCAGTTTCCTAATGCAATGTAGTATATTTTTCCATTTGATAGGAAGTAGGAATAAAATTCTGATGGTAGCCTCAGAAGCTACTTGGTCTCCCTAACGTGTGCAAGAGTTCCCCAAGAAACTAGTTTATAGCTCAGACCCAGCTAGAATAGACCATCATCTGTAGCTGTTTAAGGTGATCTTATCACTCAGACATTCATTAGAACTCTTTAGCTCCACACCCTGTCTCATGTGTCATGAAATCTCACTGTGAATATGTGTGCATTTATTTGTGTCTGTGTGTCTGTATGTGAAAAAGAGAGGGACAGACAGACAAAGAGACCAAGAGAGACAAAAGAGAGACAGAAAGAGAGTATTTTAAAAGATCTAGTTGAAAGGTTTCAGAATCCTAGATTATTTTTTTCACAACTTCTGCATTCTTCTGAAGCATCTATGTACAGTAAGTTTGTTCCAAACAACAAATTGTGTCAAATGTCTGTGCTTGGTAAAGCCATTTGCTCACCCTAAAGCACAATTATCATCAAGAGCCTGACAGCTTGACATAAGGTTAGCTTATTTCTTATTCATCAGCTCAGCCTGCCTGCATTGAGAATATATTTTAATGGATTCCATGAACAAAGGCCATCAGAATTCCTCTTCATTCGGTGGTGTTGAATTCTGCCACTGTCTCCAAACCTTTTCACCTGTCTTTCCAATTCTGGAGGATTTCTAACAGGGAGAGGCCCAGGCAGTGCTTCCCAAACTTTAATGTGCACCATCATCACCTGGAGAGCTTGTGAAAACAGAGATTCCTGGCCTCACTCACAAAGCTTCTGGTTCAGTAGGTCTGGGATAGGCCCAATAATTGACTTTCCTAAAAAGCTTCCAGGTTATGCTAATACTGCTATTGGTTCTTTGGGAACCACTGCTTTAAGGCAGCCTGAGGCAGTGGGGACAGTTAATAAGCTCCTGCCACCTTCTTTTAGGAAACATAACTCTCATGACCTAGAAATTGTCTTTGTTTTTCTGCCAAACTCACACTGTCTGGATTACTATAGCTTTATAATAAGATTTGAGGACAAGTATATGTCTTTCAACTTTGTTCTTCTTTTTCAAAGATATTTTGCCTCTTGTAGGTCCTTTGTATTTTCATATAAATTTTAGGATCAACTTGTCAATCTTTGTGAGTATTTTTAAAAGTCTACTGGAATATTGATTGGGATTGTGTTGAATCTCCCATATACCAATGAATATATCAACTTGGGGAAAACTGGTATCTTAACAATATTGAATTATCCAATTCACAAATGAAGTTATCCATGTGTTTCTGCACTCTTTAAATTTCTTACAGCAATGTTTTGTAGTTTTCAGCGTTCTAGTTTCACATCACTTTTGTCATATTTGTTCCTAAATACTTTGTAATTCTTTTTTCTGACATCATAAATTATATTTTTAAAATTTTAATTTCTGATGGTTGTTTGCATACAATACATTAGTCTGTGGTTTTGTTTTCTTGGAATGTCTTTGTCTGGTTTAGGTAGTAGAGCAGCACTGACCTCAGAGAAACTTGGGAAATATTCCCTCCTCTTCAATTTTCTAGAAAAATTTGTGCAGAATTAGAATTACTTTTCCTTAAATACTTGATAGAATTCTCCAGGGAAGCAATCAGAGCTGGAAATATTATTTGTAGGATAATCTTTAAGTTTAATTTATTTAATAGATAAATGGCTATTAAGTTTATCAGTTTCTTCTTGAGTGAACTTTGGTAGATTGTATCATACAAGCAATTTGGGCAATTCATCTAAGTTCTCAAATTTATAGGCCTGAATTGTTCATCATATTTACTTATTATCCTTTAATTATATACAAAATTTATAGTGATGCCACTTCTCATATTTTTTTCTAGCATCTGTTATTAGGTGAATAAGTGTTTAATTAAAATTGTTATTTCTTCTTAATAAATTTCTGATCAGTCTGGCCAATGGTTTATCAATTTTATTGATTTCTAAGAACAAGTTTTTGGTGTTATTAATTTTCTCTATTATTTTTCTGTTTTCTACTTCATTGATTTCATCTCTGGTCTTTATTACTTACTTTCTTCTGCTTATTTTAAGTTTTATTTGCTCTTCTTTTTCTAGTTTCTTAAGGTAGAAACTGAGATCACTGATTTGAGACCTTCCTTCTTTTATAATATAGATGTATAATACTACTAATTTTCCTCTAAGTATTGCTCTTGCTGCATCTCAAAAATTTTTAAATGTGTATTTACTTTAAGTCAGTTAAAAACACTTTCTAATTTCTATTTTGATTTCTTATTTGACCCATGGATTATTTAGAAATATGATAGTTTCCAAATATTTGAGGATTTTTCAGATATCTTTTGCTATTGATTTCTAATTTAGTTCCATTATGGTTAAAAAGTATACTTTGGATTATTTGAATCCTTTTAAATTTATTGAGATTTGTTTTACAGCCTAGAGTAGAATATAGTCTATCATGCTAAATGTTCTGTGTGCACTTGGAGGGAATGTGTATTCTGCTGTTTTTAAGTACAGTGTTAAATAAATATCAATTAGTTCAAGGTGATTGATAACATTGTGGAGATTTTCATATGCTTACTGATATTTTGTGTTTGTTCTATCAATTATTGAGAAAAATGTCCTGAAATCTGACTTTAATAGTGGATTTGTCTATTTTTACTTACAATTATATTAGCATTTGCTTTATGTATTTTGAAGTTCTGGTATTAGGTGAATAAATGTTTAAATTTATTATTTCCTCTTGATAAATTTACCTCTATCGTTATGAAATGATGTTCTTTATTCCAGTAATATTCTTTCCTCTAAAATCTAATCTATTCAATATTAATAAAAAGAAAGCCACTCCAGCTTGCTTCAGGTTAGTTTAATGTAGGTCTTTTTCCATCCTTTTACCCTTTACCTATTTGTATCCTTATACTGAAAGTGTATTTCTTTTAGGGAAAATATGATTGGATCTTGCTTTTTTAACCAATTGTACCTTTTATAACTTTTAATTGGGGTGTTTAGACCATTTACATTTAATGTGAATATCTACATGGTTAGGTTTAAATCTATCTTCTTACTATTTAATTTTTATTTATCCCATCTCTTCTTTATTTTTGCTTTCCTCTTTTCCAGCCTTCTTTTGGATGAACTGACATTTCCAACAATTCCATTTTATCACTTTTTATGGCATACTATTCTATAACTCTTAGTGTTACTGTATTAAGTAGTTGGTTTAGGGTGATGGGAATCTAGATATACTACCCCAAAATATACCACCTTGGCATATTAAATATTTTAAGCTGTATGAATTTGAGAAAACTGCAGAAGCAGGTAGGTCATGCTCTTTTCCCCTGCCCTTCTCCCCTGAAGCAGGTCATAAATCCTAGCAATGATTTTTTGACCTTCCCCTGAAGCAACAAATATCCTTATCTCTGAAGACAAATGTCAAGGAAAAAAATCTGAACAAACAAATTGCTAAATTTTTCCCAGTTTATTACCATTAGATCATACCCCCTTTGTTCTATTATATTTTCTCGATGACTATCCACTTTTCATCAGACCTACTCAGGTTTGTTTCTTTGGGTCTTCTTTCCTTATGAAGCCTCCCATGTCACATAAAACATACTAAATAAATGTGTATGCTTTTCTCTTGTTAATCTGTTTTTTGTTATAGCGACCTCAGCCATGAACCTAGGAAAGGAAAAAAAAAATTTTATTTTTTTTCCTCCCCAATGAGGGTAAAGTTGTCTTTAGTCACAGTCTACCTTCAAGTGATATTATACCATGTTTTGTAGAGTATAAAACCTTTTATGGATATGTTTCCATTTCTTTTTGTCCAGACTTTGTGCTACTGTTGTCATACATGTTTTCATTAATCTTTTCTTCTCCTATTTCTAATCTGCTGCTAATTCCATGCTTCCTATGCCTTATCTCAGACATTGTAGTTTTCATCAGTAGAAGTTTGACTTTGTCTTTTTAATTTCTTCTATGTCCCTATTTAATTCCTCTAGCCTCTTGAACATGTGTATGCTATTATAATTAGCTGTTTGTCTACTAATTATATTATCTGTGTCATTGATGGGGCAATTATGTTTAATTGGTTTTTCCCCAAATTATGGGTATTTTCATGCTTTTTTATATTCATGGTAATGTTTGGTTGCATGATAGACATTAGGAATTTTACATTATTGGGTTCTAGATATCTTTATGTTCCTATAAGTATTTTCAGCTTTGTTCTGACATTCATTTAAATTATCTAGAAACAGTTTTATCCTTTAGGGTCTCACTGTTAAGATTTGTTAGGTAGGATCAGTGCAATACTTTGCACAACGGCTAAGTCTTCTTCATTGCTTGACCTTTGTATAGTACTCAGACAAGACCTTTCTGAGTACTATACCTGATGTCCCATGAATTATGAGGTTTTATACTCTTGCCAGTGAGGAGAGGAACTATTCCCAGACCTGTGTGAGTCTAGGGATTTGTCCCTCAAAAACTTTTGAGTAGTTCTTTCTCCAGCCACATGCATGCACTGATCATCACTCAGTTAAAGATTCAGCAGGAATGTTCTGCAGAGCCACAGAGTTTTCTCTTCTCTGGAACTCTTCCTTGTGAATTTTAGCTGCTTCAGTCTCCCCAGACTCTCAGTTCTCTCTCCTCAAGTCAGAAAAATCAATGGTTTCTGTTCGCATCCCTTCTCTCTGCACCTTGGTTTGGAAACTCTCCCTAGAGGTATGCTGGGGAAATCACAGGGTCACCCACTTTGTTTCCCATCTCTCAGAGGTCATCCTTTGTTGTCTGAACTATAAAGTCTTGAAAACTGTTGTTTCACATATTTTGTACAGTTTTTTTATTTGTTTCACACAGGAGAGTAAATTCAGTATCTGTACTCCAACTTGACCACAATGAGAAATCTATTTATGCTGAATGTTCTAGAGGTCTCTAAGTTCTTTTTTTCAAGCCACATAGGAAAAAAAAAACATTAGTCAAAAGTCTGGCTGCCTCCTACCCCCTCTCTTTTTTGTTTCACAGTTGATCATCTCCAAGTGTGTGGAATTACCAGTTTTAAGGGAAGGGTTATATCAATTAGTATGCATCATTAAATAAAAATAATGTTTATAAATATTTTAATGATATGCAGAAATGTTTATGATGTATATATCATGCAAAAAGATTATAAAAATTCTATAGATTAAAAATTAGGATATCTGAAATAAATGTCTTATGGGAAAATAAATACAAATACATGCCTACATAAAAAGCTGAGATGAAATATGCCAAAATGTTAGCAGCCACATCTCGATGATGAGATTGTGAGGTGTTATTTTCTTTTTCTTTGGACTTTTTTCTACATTTTCTAAATTGTTATAGTAGGTGTGTATTATCTTTTAAAAAAGGCAAAGTTGTGTTTTGTTTTTGTTTTTTAAGAATGAGTTGTAGGGAGACAAAAAATGAGGGAAAATTTTTACAAAAAGCTACAGAAAGAGGTTACTGCTTAACTCTCTCTCCTAGGAACTCAAACAAGCTCTTTTTCTCTTAACCCTTGCAGTTATAAAACATATCCCTGTGTCCCTGTAAAGAAGGCCTGGACTATAAAACATCATGAAAAAACAGGAATAGAACATCCAGAATTTAGCAAACATCATTTTAATCTCACAGTGTTAGGAAGAAAGAAGCCAACCTTCATAAAATGTTCATAGTGCTTTCTTCAATAGTGGCTAAAATGTTCTGTCTTGTAATGGAGCTCAGGACCAGGCTTTTGAAACATTCTGAAAGTTTAGAAAGAAGAGGGTTTTAGTTAATTAACTACGTTCTCTTGGTTGTCAAATTAAGGAAACTCAGTTGGACTGTTTTATTCTTAGATCAGGTTCCCATTATGATCCTCATTTTACAGAGAAGAAAACAGAAGCAGAAAAGGGGTCCAGATAATTCATTCATTAATTCACTCAACCAAGAAGAATACACTTAGTCTCTATGCAAACAAAGCACTTACGGCAGATGTGGCTCAGTTGAAGGAACACCATATTATTGTTCTCAGAAGCAGACAAACCTGAGTTCAAAGTCACCTCAAAGCTTGTGACCACAGACAACTTTTTAACCTCGCTAAGCATCAGCTTTCATTTCAACAAATTGTGAAGCAAATAATTTCATAGGAGTGTTGTGATAATTAATAAGTTAAATGTATGTGGCAGTGCCTGGTGTGTAGAAGGCACTCTAATCTATATTATTAATCCAACGAAATCTGGGGAGCTATAAAGTAAAAAAAAAAGATATTCACAAATAAAACAACTGATGTGAGGTAAAATACAATTAAGTACCCTGATATTTAATGTCAAAGAAGGGAGGCATTCCAGACAGCTGAAAATGGTCGGAGAAAGTGGCATGAAAGAGGTAGACTCAAATTAAGTCTCTAGATGGAAAGAGCTTAGCAGTTGTTGCTCCCATCCTAACAAGAACAAGCTGATCAAACTAAAAATCAATGACTTTTGTTAAATCTGTCAGCAGAATTGATAGAAAGGAAGGATAGTCCCATTGGGGTGGGTTGGGGGTGTATTTATAACAATAGGTGCTGTTGACTGACCATTTTACTGCTCAGCAGTTTAAATATTACAAGGGTTAAAAATTCCAGCATCCACAGAGAAAACCCAGTGGTAGCCTTGTTACTATCTCAGTTTTAAGCACACTACGTGGATAAGTCCATTTAAATATGGTGGATCGTATTTATGAGCTTGTCTACTACATCCCAAGATCCAACTACACATAGTAGGGAGAAATTTTAAAAGGTATAAACCCCCTAAGACAAAAAGAAGGAAGGAACATCAGCAGATGAGAGATTTCTACATCTTTTCAAAAATGAGAAGACAAAGAGAGGTTTCTGTTTTATCCGGGCAATAAAATGTAGTGAGGTGGCAACCAAGAGGAAAGAAGCTGAGTCGCATTGCAGAATCTGGGGACCGGATCTTAGAGGTCCTGGGAAGGGAGAGGGCGAAGATGAGACATGGAGTGGAAAACTGCCCTAGCCTGAAGGTCAACCTGGAAATGACCTTTGCCATTCTCACCTTACTAAGGATGCAAAAGCAGCCAGAGAGACAGAGAAACCAAAGCCTACCTGTTATCGCTAGTTCTCCTACCCTGCTTCAGTCTTTACAGCACTGTCACCATCTGACATTATGTTATCTAGTTATTTGTTAATTGATCCACTGTTTATTTTCCCCACAAGCAAGTAAGCACCAGGCAGGCAGGCCTTTGTTGGTCTTTAATTCTTTATTGTGTCAGTGCTTGGCAAATAATAAGCACTCAGTAAATATTTGTGGTATGGATGAATGAATGAGTGAACCAATCAATAATATTAATAGTGCATATTGCATAATAATTTCCTTCCAGTCTAGGATTTACCACATTTACCTCTGAGTCTTGGCGCCTTTGGATTAATATAGGAAACTGTTCTGAAAGGAAGGAAACTACATGAGCAGTCACAAGGAAAGAGGAAGCACAAGGCATGACAGGAATAATGCAGAGATGTGCCCACTGGGTTAGGACTCTGCTTCTGCAGGGTGTTGCCCTAATTTCCTCAGAGAAGATCCTATATTACTCCTCAATGTATCTCTCATGTCCTCAACATCAAAGCACTTTTTAATGTAAGTATTATAAATCTTTCTTTTGGAAATTTCTGATATTTTAAATTTGCTGCCTTCTCACTAAAGCCTTTGTGCAGTCTGGCAACTCTGCTTTCGCATAACCCCAGCCTCCTCCAGTCAGAGACGCAACCACAGGACAATGGAGAGGAACAGAGCAGGTAACTACAAGGCATGTTTGCCACTTCCGAAAGCCATGGTGCAGGTCATTCCTCTTCACAGAGAAGGCAAAGGTCACTTGCTTTGAGAGGGATAATTTTCCCTCCTAGCAAGGGGGAATCCAAGCATCTAGTGCCCTCACCTACATCGAGATATAGCCCCAGAGAAACTTAGTGGGGAACAAAAAGCTAAGCAGATTTTTAAAAGGAAACAAACTCATTGAAGACCAGTTAGATTAATCTCCAAGTCTGTAAACTAAGGTGGTATCACGGTGCCAGACATAACACATTCAAGTCTCCCAACCACAGCCTGAGTCACCAGTTGCCAGACTCATGAATTCCAGCAAGAAGCTTGCTCTGGCTTATTCCAATTTGCAGGTGCTTCTACCCATCCATCCCAGGCTATTTGAATGTAGTGCTAAAGCACCCTAGATGTGATATTCTACATGTGAAATATCTTTGTATCACTTTCTATGGCAACTTACCTAAGTCAGTCACCAAATCTAGAAATAGATCTACTTCCTTAAGTTCTGCCTTTGAGTCCACATAACCTATGAAGGAAGAAGTACAAAGACCAACCTCCTTTTCTAATAACCCCGCTAAACAGGAGCTAAGAAAAGGACCCAGACTAGAAATGCCTCTTAGTATACTCACCGGAAAGCAGGTCTCAGGTGGTGTCTCATAAAACCTAGGTTCACTCCACTCATCATTCATGTACCTATTCATACAGTTGACCATCCATTTAATAAACATAGTTATGCACAGTATAATGATGTTTCAGTCAAGGATGGACTGCATATACAGTGGCGGTCCCATAACATTATAATGGAGCTGAAAAATTCCTAGTGCCTAGTGACGTCATAGCCTTCATAGATATCATCACCATCTCAACATCATAGCACAATGCATTACTCACATGTGTGTGGTGACACTGGTGTAAACAAACCTACTGTGCTGCCAATCATATAAAAGTATAGCACATACAATTATGTACAGTACATAATATTAATAACGATAATAAATAATGTTGCTGATTTATGTATTTACTATATTATGCTTTTTATCATTATTTTGGAGTGTACTCCTCTTGCTTATAAAAAAAAAATTAACTGTAAAACAGCCTCAAGCAGGTCCTTCAGGAGGTATTACAGAAGAAGGCATTGTTATCACAGGAGATGACAATTCCATGTGTGTTTATTGCTCCTGAAGATCTTCCAGTGGGACAAGATGTGGAGGTGGAAGACAGTGACATTCATGATCCTGATCCTGTGGAAGCCTAGGCTAATGTGTGTGCTTGTGTCTTAGTTTTAACAAAAAAATTTAAGAAGTAAGAAAAAAAAGTTAAAAATAGAAAAAAACTTATGAATAAGTAAATAAAGAAAATGTTTATACAGTTGTACAGTGTGTGTTTTATGCTAAGTGCTATTATGAAAAAGTCAAAAGTTTAAAAAATTAAAATGTTTATCAAGCAAAGGAGTTATAGTAAGTTAAGGTGAATATGCTACTGAGGAAAACAAAATGTTGTTTATGCATTTAGTGTAGCCTAAGTGTATGTGTTTATAAAGTCTACAGCAGTTCAGTAATGTCCTAGGTCTTCACATTCACTCACCACTCACTCACTCACTCACCCAGAGCAACTTCCCGTCCTGCAAGCTCCATTCATGGTCAGTGCTCTATACAGGTGTACCATTTTTTATCTTTTATATTCTACTGGACATTTTCTGTGTTTAGGTATGTTTAGGTACACAAATACCATTGTGTTACAATTGCCTGTAATATTCAGTACAGTAACATGCTGTACAAGTTTGTAGCCTAGAAGCAACAGACTATATTAACAACAATAGCCTACGTGCATAGTAGGCTATACCATCTAGGTTTCTGTAAGTACACTCTATGATGTTCACACAACGACAAAATCGCCAGACGATGCATTTCTCAGAACGTATCCCAGTCGTTAAGCAATGCATGACTGTATTTACTAAGTCTTAATTAACTATTATTGTGGCAGTAGGGATATATGATTTAAAAGGTAAACTATATCCTTGCTTTCCTAGACTTTTCAGTATAAGCAGTAATCTAATGATACATCCTGAAATTTCTAGAGCATTCCTGATTACAAATATTTTATGGGTAAGATAAATTGTTGCAGAATTTTCTATTTTTCTTTCTTAAAAAAGGCAACAAGTTTTTAAATATGCAGTTTATTAATTGTTGAGCACACATATCATTTAAAAAAACAAAAACAAAACCTTTGAGTGCTATTAAACATCAAAACATAAAAGATGAGATTTGACACATGCAAAGACTTCCTAAACAGACAGAATATAGAAGAGCAATCCTGGCTAAGACCAGAAAAAGAATGCACAAAATGGTGACTGAGCCACCCTGTAAAATTCCTTCACTAACTTGCTTAAAGGTTCTAATTATTAATAGTTCTCTTAAGAAGAAGAGCTAGGTATTTTTATCAAAACCTATCATGTGCCCTACTAACTATGATTATAGTTCATTTCAATAAATGTAGGTCATTTGTTCAAAGAATAAACAAACACCACCTTCAATCTGGCCCCATTAAATTTCACTTTCCTACCCCTGGGTAAAGTGAAATCTCAGGAAATCCTGTAGTTTTCTGGTCATTTTCATTTGTAAGAACCACCTGATTTTGATACCTTGGATTCGTTTTCAGGCACCCAAACATACAATCCAGGCTGCATTAAAACTGCAATCTTACATCCTATTCCAAGCTTCTCTGCTCTACTTACTCATGCCAAGAACCAAGGCTTGGAGACCTATGTATGGAAGGGAACACAGGCATCTTTTTGACCATTTCTTCTGACTTATGCCTCCTTCTCCATTCATCATGTGGCTTCTGGTTCTTACATGGTCCAGACTAGTAAAATGAATATTAGAAGGAGAAGGGCAAAATGGTAAACACCTTTGCTCACATTGGATGGCCACCATGCCCTGTGTCTAGCATCCATGGCTATTGCCTGGGAAAATCTCTCAGTTCTTCAGAACCATTCCCTTTTGCCTTGAGGGAATCTTCCCAGTATGGTTTCTTGACTTGGATAATGAGTTCTCCTGGGGACCTTTTGTAACACTCCCACAGATACTACCCCAACAGCTCACCTCGCAGGCTGCCTCTGCACAACCCTCACCCCAGCAAGCAACCTTCATGGAAAAACAATCATCAAAACCACTTAATCTTCATTACTTTCTATTGCACACACTTGGCTCAGAAGGAATATACAAATCCTTGCCTTGAAAAAATGGCAGAAATGTAAGCTGTTTTCAGTCATTTAGTTCTACCAAAACATATTCCTATTTGTAGGTACTAAATATTATACACATTTCACAGAAAATTGTCTAGGACAGAGAGTGAAAATTACTGGAAAGAAAGTAAGAAAGAAGACAGTTACATGACAGAACCAAGGATTTATGGAGTTTCTCCTGTATGTTAGAACCTGCACTGCAAAACAGGTCTCCATTGTACAGGTGAGTTGGACTAAAAGAGAGGAAATGCTTAGTTATAGTGAACAACCATCATTTTGTTGTCCCAGTTATCCTGCTTTTCTGGGAACTTTTCTACTGCCTCCCCAACATTTTCTGTGAACTAGACCCTGACATAAACATACACATATGTATTTATCCAAATAGCTGGGAAAATGAAATCTTTGGGCACTCAGCCTCAGCCTTACCTGTCAGGTCTACCAAAAAAGAGAGAAAACATTATGCAGCCAGAAAGAAGAATGAAGCAGATTAGCAGAGGTAAGAGACACAGAACATTTCCTGGCTCTGCCAAAGTATTTTCTGGTTCTCGCTGATCCTGAGGCTCAATTTCATCCTTGCCTTTGGATTCCATGAGACATTTCCCACTGTCTTTTAGCTTAGGCTGGCTAGACTGGAATATATTGTTTTCAACCAAATTGCCCTTCACTAATATATCAGCTCAAGATCTAAAGCTTATAAGAAGTGAAACAAGGATTCAAACCTGGGTCTGCATGATTCCAACACGTGTTCCACTACCTACATTGCCAAGAGTGTGGCTGATCAAGAGCAAGCGCGGGTCTGGGACACATAAACAGAACTGTAGCAGCCAGAACTTTGAAGTAATCATCCAAACATAATCAGGACTGATTGGATTCATATCTACAGAGTGTTTCAGCTCTGCAACTAAGAGATGATCTGGATAAATTGAAAAATATTCACTAGAGAGTCATAGAAGAAGATTAAAGATTTGGAAATAAGTAAAGTACATAGTATGTATTGCCTCCGCAATTCAACCGATACTTCATATCCTGCATCCAAACATCTTCTTTTCTGTGGTCTGTACTGCTTATCTATTTTTCTATGTACTTGTTTCATCTGCCCCAATAGATTATGATCTTCTCAAGGAGTGTCTATTATGCTTTTTGCTGTATTCAATAATTAATGATATTGGATATTGTGCCAAATGAATTAAAATTAAAGGTATACAGCTTGTTCAAACACTAGGGGATAAGAAGATAATTTAAAAACAGTGTTTGTAGATATGAATCTGCATTGATGGGAACTGATTTTTCTCCATACCACAACTAGAAGAAGAAAAAGAATTCTCATATACTAATTGGAAATATTCAAATTAGTATTAAGAATAAATTTACAAATTGAAGCAATTGTTAAACTGTGGAATATGTTAAAGAGGGAAAAACCTAAAAGAATCAGCTTCTTCATTGGGATGTTTTTCATTGTGTAGGGAAACTTTAGTTTGGATTCTTTTTTAATGTTGTCTCACTTAAAATAGAGTTATGGACTTCATGACCCTTCTTCACATCTCTCCAAGACCTATGAAGACATGAGACAAAAGTGGAATTTCATCTTTCTTTTCCCATTATAACATACCATATGGATACACCCAAGACTTATGGATTTTGGCATAATGGAAGTCAGGTAATAAAAATCTATACTTTTGGCAAAACCAGTACTGAAAGAACTACCGCAAAGCAGAAAAATATGTTTGAAAGATATTCTCATTTACCTGTTTATATCATCTAAACGTTATGATAACTAAAGGGAATCCTTAAAAAATTATGTCAAAGCATATTATAAAAACAGTGTTGGAATTTTGCTTTTAGCCACAAGGCATTCACTAGGAATGCATTTACCTTCTTACGTTAAGCAACTAGAAAGCCAAACAAAATATATGAAACATCTCTTTTCAAACACTGTTCAATAGGCAACCCAAGACAGTGACCTCTAAAATGGAAGCAAATGAGATGAACCCTGATGTTGTTTGATCTTTTTGTCTGAGGAGAGTTTCTAGGCTGCAACACAGGCAGGAGAAACCCAAACAGCCGTGGTCTCACTGAGTTAAGGAGATATAGTTCTGATTTCAGGGATTCCAACACAGCTAGAATTTGTGGGATAAGATAATAGAAGGAGCTACGCAGAGAGAGAGCCCCAGAGATCTTCAAATCCTTTCAAGAATGAGTGTGACTAGCAAGGCCAGAGAAAGAACCACCAGAAAAGAGTGGACAGAACAGTTTCTGGAGCTCACAACAGTCAGGAATAATTTAGGTTATCTACCAGTCAGAGGAGAGAGACTTCCTAGTTCACAGAGCATTGGTTAGACTCCTCAGAAGGCTATCATTACCTAGACCAAATTAGCCCTGCTGTGAACTTGCCCTAACAAAGCTTAAAAGCACATCTCTACACTTCCGAGATCTCAAACTTAAAAAAAAAAGGAAAAAGAAAAAGAAAAGGCAAATCTCAAAAGCATCCAGCTAATTCCAAGTAACTTAACTACATTCCAGAAAAGAAACTCAACAATATTTAAGGGAATACAGAAAATTCTAGGACACAAAAATGTAAAATTCAGTATGACCAACAGTAAATATCAAGCTACCAGGTAAGGAAAGAAGTAGGGAATATAATGCCTCCCAACCAGGAGAACAATCAAACCAATCAATAGAAACAGATCTAGAAATGACACAGACAGTAGAATTAGCAGACAACAACAGTAAAACAGCTATTATAACTATACTCCATATGTTTAAGAACATGCTGAGAATAATAAAAAAAAATCTTTGAAAAATACGTATCAAACTCTATGGATAAAAAATACAGTAGTTAAAAGGAGAAATATACTGGATGGGATAAACTTTAGATTAGACATTGACAAATAAAAAAGCCCTAAACTTGAAGACAAATTTTATATAAAATGAAGTATAGGAGAAAAATAAAATTTAAAAAAAATGAAAAGAGCACCAGTGACCTTTGGGATGATATTAAGCTGTCTAGGATATCTGTAACTGAAGTCCCAGAAGGGAGAGTCAGGAAAAATGAGGAAATAATAACCAAAATGTTTTAACGTTTGATAGCAACTATAAATCAAAGATCTAAAAAGCTCAGTAAATTCCAAACGTGGAAACAAGATGACTAAAACTACATCAAGGCATGGCATAAACAAATTGCTAAGATGAACAATAATAATGGCACAAAGTTAGGCATGATCACAGATTTCTCATCAGAAACTATGGAATAGAGAAATCATTTAAGCACTGCAGGTAAAAAGACTATCAACTTATAATTCTATATCCATCAAAAATGTCTTTCAAAAATTAGGTAAAGACTTTCAGACATACAGAAGTTGAGAGAATCATTGTCAACAGACCTGTATTACAAAAAATATTAAAGGAAGTTATTTAGACAGAAGGAAAATGATAGAAGTTTGGATCTGAAAAATGGAAGAAAAAGTGGAAATGATAAATATATGAGTAAATATAAAAGACTTCTTATTTTTCAAAATCTCTTAAAAATAAGTGTATGTTTAAAGCAAAAATAATAATGATAGATTGGGGAGTTCATAATGTATAAGGAAGTAAAATATAAAAAAACAATAATTCAAAGTACAGGAAGGGGAGATGACATTTATACAATAGTAAGTTTCTTAAAATATATGTAAAGTAGTATGCCATGATTTGATGATAGACAGCGATAAGTTAAAGATTTACATTGTAAACTGGCTGAAATAGAATGACAACAAAAAATTATAGATCATATGCTGATAGCGGAGATGGAATGAAATAAATAAATACTTAATCTAAAAAAAGTTAAGAAAATAAAACAAAGGATAGATGGAGACAAAGGAAAAAAAATATAAAAACATGCTAAACATCATTGGTCATTAGGGAAATGCAAACAAAAACCACGGTGGGGTACCACCATACATTTTCTCAAAAGGCTAAAATTAAAAAGATTCACTCGTAATACCAACTTTTGGTGAGGATGTGGATCATCTGAAACTCTCATACGGTACTGATCAAAATGTAAAAATTATACAGCCACTTTGGAAAGGAATTTGTCAGTTTCTTATGAACTTAATCAAACATTCACCATGCAGTCTAGCAATTCCAATCCATATGTTGTTCACACAAAGACTTTTATTCAAATGTTCATAGCAGCTCTATTCACAATAGCCCCAAATTGAAAACAACACAAATGTTCATCAACGGGTGAACGGATAAACCAACTGTGAAACATCCGTACAATAGAATACTAATCAAGAAAAAAAAGAAACAGACTATTGATACCCCTAACAATGTGGATGAATCTCAAAAGCATTATGCTAAATGTAAGAAGGCATACACAAAAGAGCACTTATTGCATGTTTCTGTTAATATGAAATTCTAGAAAATGCAAACCAGCAATTGCTAAGGTCCAGAGATGGCGTATGGGGTGGAAAGGAATGCGTGGATTTATGCCAAAAGGGCATGAGGGAACATTTTGAGATACTGCAAATCTTTATTATAGTTGTGATTATAATGAATATACATTTGTCAAAACTTGTCAAACTGTACACTTTAAATGTGTGCAGTTTATTGTGCATAAAGTGTACCTTAATAAGGCTAATTGTAAAAATGGGATGAAAGAAAAGGAAATAAAGAAGTGTCAACATTTTATCAAAGGGATAGCATAATGCTTTTGAGATTCCCTGCTTTGTTAGGTGTAGCAGTAATTTGTTTATTTTTATTGCTTAGTAGTATTCTATTATATGGATGTTTCATGGTTTGTTCATCCATTCAACTGTAGACGTCCATTAGTCATTTCTGATGAAATGACTTCAAACCCAAGAAGTGCTGTCCTCTTCAGGGGAATCCTGAAAGCACAGAAACAAATGCATGAATGATCCTAATTTTCATAGGCCCTCTCTAGCTTGTACAGCAATGTTTAAAAAATTAAAAATTAAATTAAAAAATATCTCCAATGTGACCCAAAATCCACATTTTCTTTTCCCTTTTCATGACATCTGGGGGGCAAGAGGGAGGAGAGAAAGAGAGCATCAAAGACCCTCAGCTCTTCCCAAGACTCATCTCAGAATGCAGATTAATGAAAATACAGCATATGAGAATTCCAACTAGCCTTTCTGTGGACAATAGAAGCAGGTGAAGACTGGAGCCCTGGTTCCATTCCAGGAATGTAGAAACTTGTGAATTATTGTCTCTACTTTCATACAACTTTTAGCAATTCCTTCCTTTTGGGCTGAGCCCATGCTTTATAAATGGTAGCCCTTTCAACATAAATGAGAGATATGTAACTTATATATCACATGTATATGCTCCACTTGATTTTGCTATATGACTTGGCAACTTGTCCCCACAAAAGGAATGTCCATTTCCCTACCTCTTAAAGCTGGGCTCAACTTATGATTTGTTTTGTCAATAGAATCAATGGAAGTGTCACTGAAAAGTTTTGAGTCTCAAATGCCCTTGCTTGCTTCTATTCTCTCTCTTGAGACCTTGCCTCTGCCATTTAAACAAGTCTGGGTTAGACTGTTTAATGCTAGATGAAGAGAGCTCACCTGTCCTTAGCTGAGATCCCACAGATCTAAAAGAGTCCAGCCAAGATCAATAAAGCCACCTATTTGTCCCATGGCTGACCCTGAGTACCCTACTGACACCAAAAGAGCTGTCCATCAGAGCCCAGCCTAAATTGCCAACCCACAGACTTGTTAGGTTAAGCAATAGTTGTTGTTTGAACCCAGTAAGTTTGGGTGTTTTTTTTCACAGCTAATAGCTAACTGAGACAGAGCTATATGGAGATATTGATAATCTACCAAAACGAAAGAACGGGTTGGTTTGAGATCAGGGATTCAAGTATGTCTGAGTTTCTGCCCCATCTCTTGTGATACATTAAAAACTTAGATCTATATCGGGCATTAAATAAAATATTTTATAAAAACTTCAAAAACGAAAATACCTTATAGATAATCAAACTATATCCCAACCAAACTTTTTTCTGCTGCCTCCTTGTTTTATTTATTAGAATTTCCTTCTACTCAGTTGGCCAAGCCAGAAACTTGGCTGTCGTTCTTAACACCTTCTTCTCCCTCATCTTCCCACATTCAGTCTCACCAAATACTAGTTTCTATGTATAAAATGTTTTTGAAGTTCTTTTTTTCTGCACCAGACACAAACCTCATGCACATCATCGAATTCTCTTGGATGCTCCCTTTCTTCCTAAGGCTCTGGCCCAATCCCAGCCCCAACCAAACACTTGTCCTGAAGTGCCAAGTATACAGCAGGGGTGCCCACCCGCACGCCCAGAGTTTTTAGGGCTTCTGCCAACTTTCAGATTTGGCTAAAACACAACACCATGGAATGTGAGACCCGGCATCGTACAGTGATGCCCCACTGAAGGTGCTGTATAACACAATGCAGAGTGTATTATGTTGACTTTCCATGGGGTAAAAACAGGAGACAGGAGTGATCCAGGCAGACAAATTTGCCTTTCTTCATTTCTTCATGGACCACTCCAAACACAGTGTTTCCTTGTGTGCTGTGTGGGGTATTTCAACATATTGAGCAACGCACTTGCCAGTTGACTTGTTCTGTCCCTTCATAGCTTATTGAAAGTGTTAGCCATCGTGGTAAGACATCCCTTGTCATTGTGTCACAACTAGCTGTCATGGTGCCTCAGCATTGCACATTGTGCAGAGCCTAGCACATAGTAAGCACTCAGTAATGGAAGCTATTGTTAGGATACTATGACATTATATAAACCAAACCAGACAATGCTATTATTCTTTTCCGTTCTTATGAAGCCTAGACATTGTATAAAAAATTACATTTCTTATGTATCAATTGATTTTTATCCATTTTATCAAATATAAACCAAACATAACTCTCATATAAAAAGTTGGAAAGATATACCCAAATGTTAATAATGATCTTTCTGTGGTGGGATTCTGTGTTTTTGTTGGTACATCATTTAATATATTTTTTTGTAAAATGTATGCATTTTCTGCAGCAACATAGATTACATTCATAATTAGAATAAAGCTATTAAACTTTAAAATGCCTGTTATTATGAAGGCAATAAGATTAATAAATGATAACAGACAACATTAATAAACGGCAAGGATAATCAATTCTAATCTTACTTGTTTAATGAGGTGGTTGGCATTTAGGATAGCCTGAGCAGCTTTATTGCAAGTTTTTATAACAATTATTGGAAATTTAAAAAGATTTTCCCCAAACCATACATACCTAAATAGTCTGAGGAACTTGAAGACCCAGAGTTGAGAAATCCTAAAGATGTTAAACTCCAACATCATCCATAAGATCTGAACCCTATCCCCTTATTCATGGAAAACTACCCCACCCTGTTATGAACTAATATGCAATTTTCCAATAGCTTCTTTGGAAAGGTGTGTAATGCCTCAAAAGAAGTAGTTGCTTTTGTTTTTTGAAATCAATGACCTACTTTAATAATGATGTTCTTAAGACTCTCCAGATGTTTGAAGTTAATAAAATGACTGAGCATATTAAATAGGAACTGCTCAGATTCCCAAGATACAGGCCTGAAGCTGGATGGCTTTACTAGATTATCTCTAAATGAGGTCTCTGTCTCCACTTTCCATTCTAAGATTAAATAAGTCAGCTAAAGGAGTGACTGATAGCAAGACGATCTGGATTAGATGTTCTATACTGAAAACCAACTTTGTGTGTCCAGGTTTTTCCTATTTGAAAAACCTGGACTGAAATGTTTGTCTTTGAGGGACTTAAATGTTTTTGAAACTAGATCCAAATGTAAGCTACATAAATGTTACCGAATGACTGATAAAAGAACATGCTATAGATTATCCATGTGGTACCGAAAATGCACTCTCTGTCAAGCCACAATATGCAAAATTGCATTTCATCCCATTGCTCAGCTCTTCACATAAATACTCACCAAAATAGGGTTTGATGTCTCTTTTCTTCACTTCACTTGCCTTAACCCGTCTACTCTCCTCCTCAACTTTACTTAATTCAGAATTTTAATTCATAAAATGAAGCAGAACAGGTCCCCTTCTAAAAGCTGTCCCCCACACCAGTGTGACAACAGGTCACTGCTATGGGCAGAGGCCCATGTTTGAGTTGCTGTCCTGGAATCTCAGTGTATTTTACTTTCCTCTGTTGTCTTCCTGACTTAAAGAAAGGTAAATTTGACCACTTTCCAGTGAATAAAATCATACATCCATAAAAGAAAAGAAGTTGAAGAAATATTAAACCTGTCCCAATTTCTCAAGGAACAAAGGGACACAGAAAAATAAAAAAGAAGGAAAGTCCCCAAAGAGGGGACTAAAACTGTGAAACAAACTTCTCAAACTTTTCAAACAATCTTATACCCCTCAGAAAGGGATAATATCTTAGAAACAGTCTTTACTTTGAAATACCTTTTTTGGGCGGCATCGTGGGGGTGTCCTGTCTGCAGGTCTCTGTGGCTGGCTGGCTCGAAGAGGAATTGCAGGTTGAAGGGACAGATGTTTCAGGTTTGAGCTAGCGCGTCCACACACTTCTGCCTGACACTGAACGTGCTCCCCGGTGCCATTTCACAGCCTGAAACTTAAGAAGGTACTAATTTCCTCACCATTAAATTTTCATGAATGTTTAGTTTGCCATTTAAGGGATAGAGTACTCAGGTCAAAAGGGTTGTATTTGGGGCTCATGTTAGAAATAAAACTAAACTGATCGTGTAAGTGCTATTCAGAGCAAATCTGGTTTCATCCCACTCTGCATGTGCTTGCTGTCTTGTTTTTAGTGCCTTCCATTCTAGGGCTTTATCCTAATGACATATACTGAGGGCTGTGTGAGTGAGTGCTCTCTTAGAAAGGTGAGAAATACCAGCCACTAAGTATACTTGGTAAATTCAGTGAGTAAATAAGGAATATACTCCTACACCTGGAGTTTGGATTGAAGCAGCAAAGCTATAGGACATTCAACTTAGCAATCAATTTCCAATGAGGGGAAACCTGGAGACAGTTGTATTTATTTTCTCAACTTCTCTGAAAATAAAACTTGCTATAAGAAAATTTCTGTTTCTGGGGAAATACAACTTTTTTCCTCTCTGTTGAAATTTCTCATAGGAACGTAGTAATCTCTGCTTTAGAATGATAAACTAAAAAGATTTTCATCATTGAAAAGAAAGAAAGGGATGAAAAGCACTAGAATGTAATGTTGCAGAAGAGGCTGCCTTTTTGAGAGTGAGGACACTGGTATTCTCTGGTTACTTTAGTGATAGCAGGCATGGCTCCACTGACCTTGGCAAGAGGAAGCGATGTTTTGAAATGGATCCTGGTGGCACATTTACACCAGAGCAGCTTTTGGCTTTGCAAATCTATTTGTGCACATATCTGACCATTCTAGAATATACAGACTAGTAGATAGGTTTTAGCCAAATGTAGCACACTCCAAATTATGGCTCAAAATAAACCTCTGTAAAAGTGATGTTCACCAAGTTTTTCCGTATTCTAGGCACTAGATAGATCTTAACTGGAATAGTAAGATAAACGACAGCTCATATAAGTACTTATATTTAAAGATACCCAGAGTGTTTTATTAATTTGGGGATTTATAAAAAGACAACATTTTGTTGCAAATTACTGAATCCATAATTTAGAGCAAGAACAACATGTAATTTGATTTTTGTTAGCTTAATTATAAATATATAAAATAACCCAAACACTATTCTGACAAAAACCATAACAAACCTATGAATAAATTAACAATAGATGTTTTGCAAGCATTGTATCCAGAAAATTATAAAAACAATACTAAAAAATGGAAGACAAATCATAAAAAAGAATAGATGAATTAAACTGCATTAAAATAAAAAATTTCTATTTATTAAAAGATGTTTCAAAGAAAACTAAAGTTGAAGAAGATAATTGTAACTTATACAACACTTTATAGAATTACTATCAAAAATAAAGAACTTCTATACAGCAACAAGAAAAGGACAAACACACCTACAGAAAAAAAATGGCAAAAGATTTGAACGAATACTTTATACATTAGTATATAAAATGACCTGTAACCCAATAAAAAATGAGCAAAAACATGAACAGTAATTTCACAGAAGAGGGAAACATACAGGCATGAACATATGAAGAAAGTACAATCTCTTCTAAGGCAATGGAAATCAAGATCACTACAGGTTTGGATATCAATTTTCACCTATTTTTACGGCAAAATTAGTAAGTCTGCCAATACCAAATGTTGGAAAATGAGGGTAAATAGGATCTCTTATATATGACTGAAAGGAATACAAATTAGCTCAGCCACTTTGGAAAACAATCCAGCAGTGTCTTGTAAAGTTGAACTTTTGCTAAACAATGACTCAGCAAATTTAATACTAAGCATATACACAAGAAACTCTTGCACATCTTCATGAGGAAGTAAATACTATTGATGTTAGCAGCACTGTTTATGATAGGACAACAATAACAAAAACATTACAAAAAATCATAAATATATAAATTATGGAATAGTCACAAGAATAAAATTATGGCATATAAGAATTTTAGAAGGCCAGGTGTGGTAGCTCACGCCTGTAATCCTAGCACTCTGGGAGGCCGAGGCCGGTGGATCATTTGAGCTCAGAAGTTTGAGACCAGCCTGAGCAAGAGCAAGACTCCATCTCTACTAAAAATAGAAAGAAATGATCTGAACGGCTAAAAATATATATAGAAAAAATTAGCCAGGCATGGTGGTGCATGCCTGTAGTCCCAGCTGCTTGGGAGGCTGAGGCAGAAGGATCGCTTGAGCCCAGGAGTTTGAGGTTGCTCTGAGCTAGGCTGACATCACGGTACTCTAGCCCAGGCAACAGAGTAAGACTCTGTCTCAAAAAAAAAGAAAAAAAGAATTTTGGAATATTCACAAAACAGAATATTATACAACAATAAAAGTGATTAAATTGATAAGCTGATTCCAAACATTCATATTTATAAGGGAACTTCAAAACGTTCATGGAAAAATAAAACTAAAATAAAAAATACAAACTTTATTTCTCAACATAAGCTCCATCAAGTTCAAGACACTTTTGTAAGTGATGATACCAGCCATTTAGTCCATCCCTAAAGAACTGAGGGAGCTAAGAATTTAACCATGTCAATGCAGTCTCTTTTACATTATTAACTGAAGAAAAATGAGTGCCCTTCAAAGATTTTTTAAGACTAGGAAGCAAAAAGAAGTAGGAAGGAGCCAAATCAGGACTATGAGGTAAATACCTGATGATTTCCCTTTGAAACACTTACAAAATTGCCCTTGTTTGGTGAGAGCAATGGGCAGGAGCATTGTGGTGGAGAAGAATTCTCTGGTGACATTTTCCTGGGCATTTTTCTGCTAAAGCTGTGGCTAAATTTCTCAAAACACCCCATAATAAGCAGAGATTATCGCTCTTTGGCCCTCCAGAAAATCAATAAACATAATGCCTTGTGCATCCCCCCAAACTGACCCTGATCTTTGCTTTTGATCAGTCCACTCTTGCTTTGGCTGGACCACTTCCACCCCTTGGTAGCCATTGCTTTGTGCTTTGTCTTCAGGACCATGCTAGTAAAGCCATGTTTCATCTCCCTTTACGAGTCTTTGAAGAAATGCTTCAGGAGCTTGAGCCCACTTGTTTAAAAATTCCACTGAAAGCTCTGCTCTTGTCTGCAGCTGATCTGGGCACATTGGTTTTGGTACTCATAGAGTGGAAAGTTTACTCAACTCTAATTTTTCAGAATTGTGTAAGCTAAACTAATTGAGATGTCTTTGGTGTTAGCTTATTTCTGCTGTTAATTATCAGCCATAAGATGAATTTTTTTCTCACAAATTGATGTGGGTGGTCTGCCACTGTGGGCTTCATCTTAAAACTCATCTCATCCCTTCTTAAAATGATTTATTCGTTTGTAAACTGCTGATTTCTTTGGGGCATTGTTCCCATAAACTTTTTGTAAAGCATCGATGATTTCACCATTCTTCTACCCAAGCTTCACCATAAATTTGATATTTGTTCTTGCTTTAATTTTAGCAGAATTCATGTTGCTCTGATAAGGGGCTTCTTTCAAACTGATGCATTATCCTTAGTGCCTTAAACTAGATCCTGTTCAAATATGTTATAACAAGTTAGTACAAGTTTATTTTGGTGCAAAACATTTTGGAAAATTCTAAAATCCATGCATAGTTAATTCATAATACACATTTTCCATGAACTTTTTGATTAAAGCAAATTACTTAGAGTAGGTAAAATGACATTGAAAAAGAAGAAAAGAGTTGGCAGACCTACACTACCTAACTTCAAGACTTTACTCGAAAGCTATGATAATCAAGACAGTTGTAGTATTGGCACCAGCATAAACAAATGAATCACTGGAATAGAAGAGAGAATTCAGCAACAGACCTACATATATAGGGTCAAATGATTTTCAACAAAGGTACAAAGAAAATTTCATGGAGAAATGATAGTATTTTCAATAAATAGTGCTAGAACAATTGGTTTTCCACATATTTTAAAAATGATCTTTAATCAGCATCTTATAGCATATAAAAATATTAACTCAAAATGACCCATAGACCCAAATATAAAACCGAAAACTATAAAACCTCTAGAAGAAAATCCATGGCCATGGGTTAGGTAATTTTTTTTATATATAACATCAAATGTCCAATACATAAGAGAAAATAATGATAAATTAGACTTAATTAAAATTAAGAGCATCTACTCTTTAAAAGACTGTGTTAAGAAAATGAAATGACAATCCCAGACTGGGAGAAAATATTAATATTTTCAAATCACATATTTGATAAGGGACTCATATCCAGGACATATATGACAACTCTCAAAAGTCAATAATAAGAAAACAAACAGCCAAATAAAAAATATGCAAAAGATTTAAACAGATACTTGACCAAAGAAGATAATGATGGCAAATAAACCAAAGTAAAGATACTTAACATAATTAGTCATTAGGGGAATGCAAATTAAAACCACAAATGAGTTACCACTACACATTTATTAAAATGGCTAAAATTGGCCCAGCACAGTGGCTCACACCTGTAATCCTAGCACTCTGGGAAGCCGAGGCAGGAAGATCGCTTGAGGTCAGCAGTTCAAGACCAGCCTGAGCAAAAGTGAGACCCCCCCGTCTCTACTAAGAATAGAAGAAAATTAGCCAGGTGTGGTGGTACACATCTGTAGTCCCAGCTACTCAGGAGGCTGAGGCAGGAGGATCACTTGAGCCCAGGAGTTTGAGGTTGCAGTGAGCTATGATGATGCTACTGCACTCTACCCCAGGCAAGAGAGTAAGACTATGTCTCAAAAAAAAAAAAAAAAATGGCTAAAATTAAAAAGGCGCAAGTGTTGGAGAGGATGATGAAGAACTAGAACTCTCATTCACTGCTGGTAGGAATGTAAAATGGTACATACTTTGGAAAACAGTTTGGCAATGCCTTGAAAACTTAAACATACATCTACCATATGACTTAGCCATTCTACTCTAAGATATTTACCCAAGAGAAATGAAAGCATATGTCCCTATAAAGACTTTTACATGAATATTTATAGTAGCTCAAACTGGAAACAATCCAAATGGCCATTAACAAGTGAATAAATTGCAATGCATCCATACAATGGAATGCTATTTTATTATAACACAGAATGAACTATTGATACAAACAACAACATACATGAATGGCAAAATAATTATACTGATTGACAAAAGCCAGACCAAAAAAGAATACATGTTCTATTTAAGTTACATAAAATTCTAAAAAATGCAGTGACTGAAAGCAGATCAGATGGAGGGAGGAATTACAAAAAGGCACAAGGAAACTATAAGATATATTATTATCTTGAAGGTGTTGATGGTTCCATTGTGTATACAGATGGCAAACTTTTCAAGTTGTACACGAGTATGTGCAATTTACTGCATATCAATTCTATCTCAGTAAAACTATTAAAATAAAAGCCTTGCATGGGCCAAATGAAAATGAGTTATGAAATAAATGTCAAGATTAATTTACTTTTGTACACTTGATATCCAGAAAGGCAGGAAAATAAAAAGGATAAAGGAAAGAAGGAATGGGAGGAGGGAGGAAGGAAAATAAAGAAGGAAAAGGGAAATAGAGAAGGAAGGAGGAAGAGAAAGAGAAAGGAAGAAAAAAAACCTTTGAAAATTAGAAACAATCTAAATACATACAACAGGGATAAATCTCATATTCTTTATGCTAAGTGAAAGAAGCCTGTCTCAAAAGGCTATATACAGTATAATTCTACTTATATGACATTCTGGAAAAGGCAAAACTGTAAGGACAGAAAATGTATCTGTGATTTCCAGGAGTAGAAGGAATTAACTACAAAAAGGCTTGAGAGAATTAGGGGGTGGTGGAGGGTTGGATAAAAGAACTATTCTATATCTTGCCTGTGGTGGTTGTTACAATAATGTAGGTGTTTGTCAAAACTCATAGAACTGTACACTTAAATGGGGAATTTATTGCATGAGAATTATATCTCAATAAATCTTACTACAAAGAAAACTTAGAAAACTGACATTTCTTGGGTATCTTTCCCCTGCAGTTATTTTCTCTGCCTATATTGTCTTTTTAAAAATTGAATTAATTGACAACAGAAAAAGTTAGAAAATTCCATGTAATTTTTGCATTTCTAACTTTTCTTTAGAAGGTTTGACACCACCGTACCTGTGTTCTTCCATGGCAATAATTCTCTGTGGCTAAGTAGGCAGCTTCGCCTCTGCAGCAAGGCTGTCAATCCCTACAAGATGGATTTACTGTTTATGGCATATTGCCTGTCCAATCCCTAGAGATATTTGAGTTTAAGTCCTGCCTTAAACTCATGTCAACTAACACCTTTACTAGCATGATCTGTTCCCTAGCCATGAATAAATTTGTCTATAGGGATGAAGCGTTTGATGACAGTAGCACCAGGACATAGAGTGCTGGGGTCCTATACTATTGATATAGTTCGGATATTTGGCCCTCCCAAATCTCTTGTTGAAATTTGATCCTCAATTTTGGATGTGGGGTCAGGTGGGAGGTATTTGGGTCATGGGGGTGGATCCCTCATGAATGGCTTTTTACCCTTCCTGCAATAATGAGTGAGTTCTCATTTTGTTAGTTCATGCAGGAGCTGGTGGTTTAAAGGAGCTTGGTACCCCCTTTTCTGTCTCTCTCTCTCTCTCTCTCTCTCTCCCCCACCCCCCTGCAAGCCAGTGCCTTCTCTCACCATGTGATTTGCCTATTCCCTCTTCACCCCCTGCCTTCATTGGAAGATCCCTGAAGCCCTCACCAGAAGCAAATGCTGGCTCAGTGCTTTTTGTACAGCCTGCAGAACCATGAACCAGATAAACCTCTTTTTTAAATAAATTACCTAGCCTCAGGTATTCCTTTATAGCAACACAAAACAGACTAATGCAACTATGTATTCACTACACTGATCGTAAGAACCTGGAACAGAGGGTCTGTAGCTTGAGGCTAATATATAGAAACTTACAGCTGAGTGATCTTAAGGAGAGAAGAATATAGCCACATTTTGTGTGTTATTTCGTCTATCTCATGGAGGTCTGAATCACCAATATCTAAGAGTAGGGACCATGTTGTAAGCATATTTTTATTTCCAATAATGAGTATAGTACCCACACATAATAAACAGTCCATAATTATTAGCTGGGAAGAAAATGAAGGAGACCAATGATGAAAGATCTAAGCAGGGATGACTTCATGGGCACGAGATCTCTGCAGTTGTTCAGGGCTCCAGGGATAGAAGGTCTCTGTGCTTGATTAAATGTTCCACTGTTGCCATCCTGAAACTCTTTTAACAGTTTTTGAACAAGGGGCCCTACATTTTTAACTTGCACTAAGTCCCACAAATTATGTAGCCAGTACTAAATCCAGGAGCTTGTAGAGCCATCACTGAGTTTTCTCTAATGGAGGACAGTGAAGAGGCCTGTTTTTGACATCGTGTATACATTTGTCTTAAAGACGCGACACACAGTGAAGCACAATTTCAAGTTATAATACTCAGCTGGGGTGTCTTGACAAACCACAGCAGCAACAGATACACCAGCTTGGAGGGTGGCAATCAAACTCCATGGCTATTTTTGAGTTGATGGATTAGACAGTCACTAAAGAGAAAAAAAAAAAAAAAAGCAAGAAGCAAAAATAGTGCCTACAAGCTCAAAATAAATCACAAGTAGCTGGCATGGAAAAGACTGCCACAAAAGTGTCATTGGTTTAGGCTATGAGGCTATATCTACAAACATAATCATAACTACCACAATTCCAGCCTGTCTTGTCTGCCACATGAAAAGATGGACATGTCTGAAAATTTCTTTACATTTCATCCATAATCAAATCCCAACTAAAAACTATTTCTGGAGGCAAAGTAAAGGGAGATAAAGACTTGTAGTTTCATTTCCTTAAATGTTGCCTAATTTTTCATCTACACAATTTAAGAGAAGATAGGCATTGGAATAACTAAACTAATTTCAAGGGCTCCTCTCCACACTTGGAAACTACTGTCATTCAGGCTACTCACCTTCTCCTGAGGCTCAGATGGTCATGCCTAAGTCAAGAGATGAGTGATGACTCCACGGGGGACTTCCCATCACAGTTACTGATAGTGGGAATTGGTGACCAGACAATTCATGCTCCAAATCATGATACTTTTGAGTGCTAAAGTGTTAAGTTGGAAAAAACGAGAACAATACACATTAAACAGGATTCTCCCAGGCTAGCAATGACCTATAGTCACCTTAACTATAATATTATCACACCATAATGCCAGCATCCCATTAACAATATCCATTCGCGATAAAGACGAAAATCACAAAGACAGCCATATATCTAGTGCTGTATCTAGCCATGTATCTAGTGCTCTTTCTGTGCCGGACGCTATGTTAAGCACTTAAATTTTTTTTTCAATCTTATATTGACAATATCAGAAATATATTTTATTAATGCTCTATAGTGGTAGCATAATGCTTTTGAAAATTGAGCTATGAAAGTGGTTCTTTGATCTATTTCAAATTATTTTGATGCAAATTGGGATTAATTTTGATTGTTGGAGTGGAGGATGCATAGTGCCTAAACAATTAAGAGAGATGAACAATGAAAAACACTAAGATCACTTTAAAATGCAGATAATGGAAAATTAAATTACATTTGAAGGCAACTTGGGTATGACATGTAATTTTAAAATAAATACAGTCCTTCTTATTTAATTAAGAAAAGGGTAATTTTAGTGTTAGAGTTTTGTGTAAGAGTTCCTTTAATTTATTCCTCTTTGTATTAGGTAAGAATGCTTATTATAATAATAAATGACAGAGTCATAAAACAAATTTCAAGTGTTATTTCACATGAGTGACTCCGCCACCATATGTGAAGACCATGGATGAAACATACAAATTACCTTAGAGCTTTATACATATATCCAAAAACAACTTCTGCTAGAAAATCTTTAGAAAGGTGTTGAATAGTTTATATATAATATGTGTGTGTATATAGATATATATTTGTCTTTTAAAGATAGACATAGAGTTATGTGTTGCTATCTTTAATAAAAAATATGTAAAGTTTATTTTTCTTTTCCAAAGGATTTTTCTAAGAAATAATTAGGTTTCTAAAAATCTGTGAACATCTTGCAGTTCTTAAAAACAGTTGCTATAAAAATTTAAGGGATTAGAAGTAGAGCGCCAAATGTCTTATATTTATTAGTTGTATGGACCATGTTTAAAATTATGAAGTCTACTTTCTTAAAACCTATGGTTAGCATTTGCTAAAATATCCTTCCACATACTATGGAAATTCATATCACACAAATTGCAAATAAACTCCACAAAATATTAGAATAAATTACAGTACATTAAAATATCACCAACAGCTATTTCCCAGTAATGAAATTCTTTACACATCTATACAACTTTATATGTTTCCTGATTATAAAAATAAATACATACTTATGGTAAAAAATGTAACAAAATTATAAAAATGACAGTAAAAATTCCATGCATGGTGAGTTTATAAATTACTCCTTTATTTCTTTATTCTCTTCAGTAATTTAATATTTAGAGCAGTAAATAAGTATCAATTTTCCAGTCAAAATTAAAAATGATTGTGAAAGTAAAATGAGATACTACCAATTTATAGGGAATGAGAAGAAATGAAGAGATATGGCATAAACCAACACTTTTGGGAAGATTGCTTGAGGCCAGGAGTCAGGGACCAGCCTGAGCAAGTGAAACCCACCTCTATAAAAAAAATTTTTTTTGAATTAGCCAGGCATGGTGGTGCATGCCTGTAGTCCCAGATACTCAGGAGGCTAAGGCAGGAGGATCACTTGAGCCCAGGAGTTCAAGGTTACAGTGAGCTATGATCACGCCACTGCACTCCAACCTGGGCAACAGAGCAAAACCCCATCTTAAAAAAAAAAAAATTAAAAAGAGAGAAATGGCAGCTTGTTTTCTATTGACCAGTCTCAGAAAAAAATTGAGTTTTAGTCCTAAGTCTGACATCTGGTAGTTTTGTGACCTTTGCCAATTGTCATCACCCTCTCTGTAAGATATGGCTGAGGGAGGCTTTCTGTCAATTTCTTCTCTCTGCTCATTTCTTTCTTGCTGTTCATTGATTCAGCCAATACTCTAGAGAAGCCACATATGGCAGGCCCTGTGCAAGCAGGCAACAAACAGCATGATCTGCAGTCCAGCTCCTCTGTGCACAATGGGCTCTAGCAGGGGTGCAGTCCAAGTGGACTCACAGGCAGCCTGGACTAGAATGACGGCAGTGAACACTGTGAGAGGTGGATGAGTTCAAGACACATTTGGAATTCGAATAGTTGAGATTAGCCAATGAATCGGAAGAGAAGTTGGAGGAAACAGCCAAGAGAATTCGAAAGTAACTCCCTGGCTTCTAGGTTTCAGTTACTGAAGGCAGACATCACAGTATGTGGGGAGCAACAGATGATTAATATGTAAAGAAATAGATAAGATCCTTTTAAATAGAAAATAAAGCAGAGTAATAGGACAGAGAGGGACTGGGGCAGTATGGGCAGGTGATGGGGGAGGAGAGAAGGTATGTTGCTAACAGGAGACCAGGAAAGGACCATCTAAGTTATGTTTGAGCTGAAATCTAAAAGAGGTCTCTAGAATGAGAGAAAGGGGTGGTGAGGGAAGGAGTGATTACCGTGTACACATCATCAGGAGAACACTGAAAATTACAGCAATTCAAAAAATTGCCCTCAGACTCCTCTTTAAAACTTACTACGCAGCCGATTCTGTGCCAAACTATATGTTATTTTTCTAAAAAACCCAACAACACAGTCAGTGATTCCTTCTTATTGGAATACTCATTCTGTTGTTACTTTTCTGGTCCGGAAGAAATCTGAATCAACCACATCCAAGAATGTGGCTTGAACAACTTAGAATAAGCGAGATTTTGCCATTGACTTTCCAAGATTCTTTAGTAAAATAATATTTGTCAACTTATTTTCAGACAAACTGTCAAGACACATGTCTGATTTACTTCACCAGATGCTGGGTAGGAAACTATTTTCTATAGCAGGATATCCATGAGGCTTTCTTAGAGGTCTTTGAGAAATAAGTCTTCAATATTATAATAACATAGTCTTCTATACTGACAATGGAAGAATGACTAAGAGTTGAATGGTTATGACTAACTCTGCAGAAATTAACTTAAGAAATTGAACAGCTCAGAGAAATACAGTATTCTGTTCTACCTGTGAGACTGTTAGGAGCTCTTCCATCCAAGGGACACTGGTGAGCTTGTGGAAAGCCCACTTCCTGGGGTAGAACATGCACAAGGAGGTCACATTTGATGTGAGACTAGCTGTGGGGCACTGTACCCTGGGAGATATAGTTCACAAAATAGTGTCATACTATTTAATAGACCCTGTGATACATAGTAACTTGTAGATTGTAATTTTTCATGATTTCTGTCTTTCCATAAAGTCAAAAATAGAAATGGCTGTGGGGGAGAATATCTCATTCCAGTTCAGCAGAGCTATCCCAAGAGAAATCTTGCTAATATTGTTTTTTTTTTTTTAAAGAATTATCCATCTGCTGCCCTGTTGTAGATTTGAGAATAGGAATTTACTGGACATTGGAAAACAAAACAAAATTGGACTCTGCAATGCATCTTTTCTTATTCACTAACAAAAATATCTAGTCATTTTAATTTTCATTTGTAATTTTATTTGTAAAAGTTAAAAAACTAAAAATTTTTATTTTTAAAGTTAAAAAATCATTAAAAATGTGGAAAATGCAAAGAAGTAGAAAGAAAAAATTATCTATAGTCCTACCAACCAAACACAACTACTACCATTAACATCTGTAGATTTCTTCCCAGTTTCTTTTCTTAGTGTATAGTTTTAATTTATAGTTTTTAACTTATAGTTTTACAGGAAGGGGAAAATATATATATATATGGGTGTGTATATGTATATACATATAAGCACAAAAAAGTTTTAGTATTCTACTTTTTCAGCCAGAATTATATTAAATGCATCTTAAATGTTATTCATAAACATATTTTTAATGATACATTAAGCTGCATCAAGTGATGTATTGTGACTACGTAGGCTGATTCTCATGACTCACTATTAAAGAAACTCTGCAATAAATATTTATAATAACTTTCTTGTTATAGAGTTCCAAAACTAGTGCTATTGAATCAAAGGGCATAAATATTTAAAATAGCATATGTATAGCTTTACAATAATGTTGAACCAATTTATAGACCAATCAGCAAAATACAAATATGCTTATCTCATCTTGTTCTTATCAATATTGGATATTTTCATCAGTTTTAGTCTTTGGTGGGGTTAATTTTTCTTTCTTCACTTTGATTACCAATAAGACCTAGTTTTACCATACATTTGTGCACTAACTACATTTCTTCTTTGGGAAAATACTATGCTTATTGCAATATGTCTTTAAAAGATGGATACCCAAAAACAGAAGGAAAATATCTACCTTATCAAGGCAGTTTTGAAAGGTTATGATCATTCCAGAAAGTAGGATTTCTAATTGTACCATTCTCAAGGCCTTTTATTCTTATTTCTCACTCTGCCACTCGTGATCACTATTTTCTAGTTAAATCAAACAATTTGCTGTTTCTCATAGAAGCTTTATGCTCTTACCCCCTTGACTTTGCACATGCTGTTCTTGTGCCTGAAATGTCCTTCACCTTCTCCCAAACACACACACACACACACACACACGCACACACACAAACTGTGGCCTTTCTCAGACTCCAACAGTACCTTATTATTACCTCTTTGATAGCACCTAACATTCTGCATCATAATCTTTAGTATGTTTATTAGTCTTCCCCACTAGCAGTAGCTTCCTTGAGGGCAAGGACACCTCATCTTTGAGCTCTAGATTCTACATCATTTGTCACAGTGACTAGAGGAAAGTAGAAACTCAATAAACAGTTTTTTGAATATGGACAGTATTGAACGACAAACACAGTTGCCTTCCTAACAGAACTGAGTGCCATTCTTAGTTATTGCCATGACTTTGAGGGGCAGCTTGAGTAGAAAGACTACAAGCTTCATTGAGACTTAGTTTTAAACTCCTAAACTCTGCCACTCACAGGCTCTACATCCTTGGAATAATTACCTAGTATCTTTGAGTCTCTATAGCATATCTTATAGGATTGTTTTAAATATAAATGAGGAAATGAACATGTGTAAAGAATCTGGCATATAGTAATGGCTCAGTAAATAGTAGACATTTTTCTGGTTATTGCTAATTAACAAGACTATTTCCATAATAACAAATATTAACCAATTCAAATAATTTGATTCTTACATATTTTTCTTTGCATCATCAAGGCAAAGAGACAAGGCCAATTGTATTACATATATTTTTGCTGCCTAGACAAGGATATTCCTTTTAAGTAAATCTTAGGGAAGAATTAGATCTAATCACAATTTAGAAAAAGAAGTTTCATATTTTCCAAAGGAAAGAGAAATAAAGTTCTCTATAAAATAACACATGATCTAATCATCTTCTACTTAATTTTTTTTTGTTTGCCCCATTAATATTATTGAAGGTATTTGGGGACCTGAAATTACTATAAATGAAAGTACTACTATCCCTGGTGGCAGAAGAAAAGAACTTTTGGAACATGCTCTACTTTCCATTTCTAAAAATATATTCACTTGGACCACACTAAAGAAGCATGTGAAATCTGCCTAGTTGAAAATCAGGTTTGAATTGGTGGCACATTCACCACAAGGTTGTGCCCACACACATGCATGTGTGCACATACACACACCAGAAACTATCTGAAACATGGCTTCTCTATATACCACACAGCCATGATTCACATGTACTTCTGTGTGCCTTCCATGAGGCTAAAAGGCATTTTGCATCCATCTGCCAACCAGACGAACCTGGGGAAGAGTCACAAAGGCTACACAAATGAGGATGACACAAGTATTTGTGCAGAATATATTTGCCAAGATCTTTCTCCCTCTACCCCTACCCCAAACCCTACCACACATTGTTTTCAAGTCCCACATGCTGCAGTTTTCCCTTCTGATGACAGCTCAGACAATGTCCCTCAGGATTTCATGGTTCATTCTGTGCAATTCTGCATGACTAAATGTAGCATGTGAAAGTCCCTAATATAATGCTAGGCACCAAAATGTGCTCAATATGTAACTGCTTCGTTACTACCTTTCCAAACCCTTCTGAACATTCACCAGATTATCCTCGACCAGATAGCTCCCTCCCCAGAAGGTCAAAGTTGCTGCCCCAAGCAAGCCTTCTCTCATACTGAGAAGCACCCAGGATTTTTTCATTTTAGAGGTTTCTGGCATCCTAAAATATGAATAAATGCCAAAACAGATTTTCAAAAATACTAGTGCCTTTGAAATGTTTATACCTAACAAAAGAATGCTTTGAAATGCAATATACTCTATGATGATATTTACAAGGTAACTATGGAATTTGTAAAAAAGATGCCACAGACAGTGTAGCCCAGGAATGCAACATGAGTTTACAAGGCACACTACACGTCCTCTTCTAAATCTGTTTGTTGTGTTTCTGTCTGTGTGTACAGCCTCATTTGGAGGTGACATTTGAAATATAACTTTCAAGTCCTTTGAAATATTAATATAAACTCTTTGTTTAAAGGCCTTACTCCCACTCACTCCCATCTTTTCATAGTATTTGCCTCCACCCATTTATGGCAAGGAAACCACAAGCAAATAATGAAAAACATGGGGTAAGACTTGCCCTGAAAAGAGGTGGAAGGAGAGGCTTAGAGAAGCCAAAAGAGCCATTGTAAGTGGATCTACTTTTGGGTTGAGCAGAGAGAAATTTCTCTCTACAACCCCCTAGCAACTCATTCATGTTGCCAAGGAGGCCTTGACCCCATGTGGAAAAGCAGAGTCTCACACCAACCTCCCAGGAGAGTGACTGGGATGAGAGCCCTGACAATCAAGCCAATGAATTAACTGGGTATGACCAGAACAATGTTCCCCAGACATCTCTGGCAAGAGCAAACTATTCCTCCTGCAGAGAGGCATCAAGAGTTTATAACTTTTAAACTGAGACTGTTTTTCTGAAGACATGACAAGGCACCAATGAACACTGAATACTGGGTAGGATTTTAGATGATGAACTATTTTAATTGCAAAAGAAATAAACAATAAGAGATTTAAAGTGATTGCTATAATGACAGACTCAAAAAACCCAACAACACAGTAATACATTTATAACTGGAAACTGCAGATTAAAGTATAACATTAAATATACACCAGGATATGATTTACCCATGCTTTTGTAGAATTGTAGGGTTCATGACATGATGTGACTGTTTTGTGGGTTATTAAATTGTAGAAAAAGAATTATATATACACAAATAGTATGGAGAAAGGCCCCCGATGTAGTAAAACAGTACAGGCTCTGGCATCCTTCTCATCTTTGATTCCCTCCTTAAGCCCCTGCCATCTGGCTTCTGCCCCCATCACTCCCTAGCTCCCAATTCCCTGAACCTGCTTTTGCCAACAATGAAAATTCATTTTTGCTAACTCCAAAGGATACTTTTCAGTCTTGCCTTATTTGATCTTCGTCCATAGTACTTAACTCTGGACAATACTCTCCTTTCTAAAATACTCTCTTCTTGGCTTCCTGGACATCATCTCTTGGATGTCACCTGATCACCTTATCCAGTCCCCTTGCAAATGCCAAATGCTTCTTTCTTTCTTTCTGGTCCCTTTAGTGTTGTTACTAAAGGTGCTACTGTCGTCACTTCTGTTTTTTTTTTTTTTTTCTTCCTCAATTTACTTTTTTTTTTAAGATAGAGTCTCTCTCTATTGCCACGGTTAGAGTGCCATGGCATCATCATAGCTCACTGCAACCTCAAACTCCCAGGCTCAAGTGATCCTCTTGCCTCAGCCTCCCAAGTAGCTGGGACTACAGGCATGCACCACCACGATGGGCTAATTCTTCTATTTTTAGTAGAGATGAGGTCTTGCTCTTGCTCAGGCTGATCTCAAATTCCTGACTTCAAGTGATCCTCCCACCTCGGCCTCCCAGAATGCTAGGATTACAGGCATGAGCCACTGCACCCCGCCCTCTCAATATACTTTATCTCTCCGGTAATGACATCTATTCAAATGACTTCATGTGCTTTCTCCTTGCTGAAGGACTTCCTGATCTATGCCTCCCAGCCACATCTTTCTCCTGAGCTCCAGACCTTGGAGCCAACAGCCTGCCAGACATGTGTATCAGTGATCTATTACTATGTAACAAACCATCATCCCCAGAACAGTGACTTCAGTCAATGATAATTATTTATGTTGCTTATAAATTTGGAGGTTAACTGGGTTCGGCAAGGCAGTTCTCACTCAGGGTCTCTCATGCAGTTGTGGTCAGACAGCAACTGAGCCTGAGACTATTTCAAAGTTTTCTTCATTCAAACGTCTGTCACCTGCGCTGGGAAGATGTGATTAGCTGGTGACTTGAACTCCGGGCCATCTCTCTATGTATGAGTATGTGGTCACTCCATGCAGTGGCCTCGGAGTAGGCAGCCTTCTTACATGACAGCTGAAAGCTCTGAAAAAGAAAGAAGCAGACCCTTATGTTCAGAACTGATCTGACATTCACAGCTAAGACATGTTATTCTCCTGTTGGACATAAACAATCTTATAAAATACCAATCTCAGACAAAGTTACTTTGAAACCATGATAAAATGAAACAAAATAAGCCTACTTCATAACTGTGTGTAAGCACAAAGGTCACTATACCACCTACTAAATAGCCAGTCCTACCTAGAATTCATCCCACTTTCTGACAGCATCCAATCTAGACCAAACCTCTGCTTCCTTAAACCTTCTCCCAAATCACCCAACCAAGGTCCAGATCTTCTAACAGGTTCTTTCTAATACCATCTTACTGATTCATCCCCTGGTTCCCCCAGATGTGTATACTGCTTTGCTACCGTGAGCAATAAATCCAATTTGTTTAACTACAGGAGTGGCCCTGGAGGGCTTTGGTTGAAGGCCACTGACAGCTCCCAAAGCAAGAGTCTCTAGAGAAACCAACACGGCCTTTTCTAAACCAGCCTCGGACATCACACAGCATCACTTCTGCTGTATTCTGCTCTCAGGGTTGCCACAAAGGCCAGCCCAGCCCAGATTCAAGGGGAGACAAAGACTCCACCTCTTGATACAAGGAGGGCCAAAGAATTTGCAGACATGTTTTAAAACCACCATAACAGCTATATTCAGATGCCCTACATGCACCCAGTAGTCATCATTTCCAGTATGGAATTCATGCCCCATTCTCCTGTTTCTGTGCTTTCCCTCAACATTCACTCAGCCCCACCTGTCCCCAAGTCTTGGTCACTTTCTGACCAAGTGGAAAATCCGGGTCATTCTCACTATTTTCCAGTCATCTCATCACTCACCAAATTGGCTTTTCAGGGTAGATGCACTTAAGCCATATATAGGTGCTGTCGTCAGAACACACTGCAGGTAAGTTATGGGTTTGGGCAGCTACACCACCTGGGCCTACTCCTGTGGTTCATAGGAAGCTGCTGCAACAGCTACCTACAAACAATCGATGGTGGAGGAAACAGCTCAGGCCTGGTTCATAACTGGGCTAGTGTGATTTATTGCCTCTAGCCAGAAATAGACTGCTGTTGCATTACATCCCCACTCTGGTGGCCCTGAGAAAGAGAGGTGAAGATAAATCCTCCCAGTGGGCAAAACTATGAGCAACACACTTGGTTGTCCACATGATATGGAAGAAAAGATCAGATCTTCAAACATATGCTAGCTTCTAAGTAGTAGTGAATGGGTTGACCACTGGATAGGATAAAACAGATTTGAGGATCAGAGAAAAAGAAATCTGGACAAGAAGTATGTGGATGAACCTATGGAAATAAACACAAGGCAGATCTGACATTAATGCTTCACTGCAAAGGAGACTGTCAACAACCATGTGCTCAGGATGGTTCATCCTGTGACTTTCAGCCAGTCTCTCTATAGCCACCCCAGTGCTTGTGCAGAAAAGCCCATCAACAGTGTCTTTAGTGCTGCAATGGAGGCTAAGCATGGCCCAGAAATTCGGGCTCCCTCTCACAAAATTTGATCTAGCTACTGCCAATGCTGAATTCCCAACCTGTCAGCAGTGGAGTCTGATGCCAAGCCCTTGATACAGCACCATTCCTCTGGGAGGCTAGCCATACAAGCCACCTGGTGGAATATTAATTTTATCAGAACCATCTACCTTGGAGGTGACAACAATTTATCTTCACCAGAATCAACACATACTCTGCTTATGGATTTGCTTTTCTTTCCCACAGTTCCTCTAATAGTACCACCACCCAATGTCTTATGCAACACCTGGTCTATCAATATGGTATTCCTTAAAGTATTAACTAGGACCAAGGCACCATGTTATAGCAAAGGAAGTGCACCAAGGTGCTCATTATCATGGGAGTCACTGGTTTGTCATTTACTCTGTATCTCAGACATACCTAAAATGATTGGAATAGCCTGATAAAGTTTCAGCTAAGGCACCAGGTTGGGAAAAAAACCTTGTGGGGCTGGGAAGTGTCCTTCAGGATATGGTATGTATACAAAACTAATAGCTGATGTACGGCTCTTTGTCCAAGAGCTAAAATACCTGGGTCCAGGAGCTAAAGGGTAGATAAATGATCCAACCTGCTCATTAGAACTCCCAGTGAACCACTACAAAAGTTTGTGTTTTCTGTCCCTGAAAACTCAAATTTTTCTGGATTAGAGATCTTATTTTCTGGAGTAGGGTGATATTTCTACCAAGAAACACATTAATGTCCTCACTGACCTGGAAGCTGAAATTACCAACTGATGACTTTGAGTTTCTTAAGCCAATGAACCAGCAAGCACAGAAAGGAATTACTGCTTGGAAGAGGTCATAGACCATGATTTCCTTAAGGAGCCAGGGTTGCAATACCATAAAGGCAAGAAAGAATATGTCTAAAACCCAGGGAATTTCCCAAGGCACCTCTTGGTATTTCTGTGTCCAACGACACTAATAAATGGGCAATTGCAGCAAATAGGAGCCGTAAAAGAGAAGACAAAACCCTTTTAAACAAGGGTCTGGCTCACTTCACCAAGAAATCAATAGATAATCAAAACAACACTACACCAATATATGGATATATCCTCATTTATTTAGCTAGTCCTTTATTGTTGAGCCTTTAACTTCTGCATCATTCAAGGTCCTGGTGGGAGACAAAAACAATGACAGTTATTTGAACAGGGAAAATTTAATACCACAAAAGTTTAACTACTAAAAGAGATAAAAGAGGACTCTAAGGGATCCCTAGACATCACAAGCTTAAAGAGCAGCTACTATCTCTAGGCTGAGGAAGGACGATAAAGGCCCTAAGGAATAGGAGATGCCCTCCTTGACCCAAGCTGAGATTCAAAACCTCTTCAAAGAGGTAGTAGTTAACACAGACAGCCTGAATTAGCAAAGAAACTTGACTGAGAGCACAGTCTGGCACTGGTCTGTAAGAGCAGCTTATCCCTGCTGTTGAGTGTGGGTGGGTGGGAGCTAGCCTGCCATGGTGACCTTCCTTTGCTGGGTGCTATGGGTGGGCCAGACTAAGCTGGTCTGTAGAAGGGCCCACCATTGCTGGAGGGTAATGGTTTGCCTGAGGCTGCTCTGAAGTGACTGGTGGTAGGGAGTATGGCCTGTGGGTGCAGCCGGAGCCTCTATTGCATTGCAAAGGTCTCTCCAGTGTCCTCTATTGGTGGAGCTGAATATCCTACCCTGGTAAAAGAGAAATGTCTATATAGGCTCCAGCTCCAGTAACATCAAGCAGGACAAGGAAGGGAGATTTGGAACTCAAAGACAAAAAACTGGTAACTGCCACCATGCAAATTTTCATTGTTATAAATAATGTTATTATCAATGTTCACATATTTCTCTGTGGATAGCTTATGATTATTTTCCTTAGGGTAGATTCTAAGAGATAGAATTAATGAATCAATAGATTCTAAGAGGTAGAATTAATGAATCAATAGATTCAAATAGTTTAAAAAACTTTGGAAGTATAATTTAAAAATTTCTCCATAAATGCTGTTCCAATTCATGTTTACCCCAGCATAGTATGAATACCTGAAGCTTAAGTACAATCTGGGAGATTCTAGGAGAGTGATTTACTAGAACAAATTGTCAGACAGTGAGTGATCTTAGTTGACGGCCCAGTTTAGCTTACTCCTGTTCTCTGCTCATTTCCTGGATAGTCTTTCTGTAAAGACATTTTATTATAGTTTGCTTATTAAAATCACTATCAAAGCAGAGATAAAACTAAAGTTCTAATGGTTGAGAAAAAAATTTTTAATGTAGCATGAGAATATCCACCAGCAACATCCAGTTCTTGAAAACAATACAATCCAGAAAAACCAACAGCTATGTCCACACTTTTGACTTTACATGGGAAATACTCAAAATGTTCCCTTGCAAATGTCAAAGTTCTCCTCTAATACACTAACTTGCAGGGTTGCTGTGAGGATCAGTGATAACATGTTTAAGGCACACAGGGGAGCCAATAGATAGTAGCTTTATTCCCTGGGAGCACTGCTATTAAATTGCTAAGAATCTAGGCATATATGTTTTCCATTTTCCCAAAGTTTTTTTTTTTTTTTCATTATGTATGTAAATATGCTCTCCATGGCAGCTAAAACTGTGTTAAAGTGTTCTGCCTGGTGACTACTGGTCACAGATTGCATTGCACCTCCAGAGTTATTTTCTATACCTTGATGTAATTAGCTTTGAAAGGACGTAGGGGATTAAGGCAACTCACCATTGTAAAGAAATTGACCTCAGAGGGGGATTCTTCTGCTAAGTGTCTCTCACTTGGTTGTCAAGGAGACTGACATCAGTTTATCCTGACCCAGCCAAGGAAAAGTGCTTTGGCACAAGGGGGCGGGTGCAAGTATTTACACCAGGCATATTAACCTCATTTTCAGCTAACTCAAATCATAAAGCAAAAGTATTTGCAGGATCCCCTTCTAAGATCCTTTTCTTTAAAATGGTGAATTGCCCTTATTCTTTACACGCTTTCATAGCTAATTACACCAAAGTATAGAAAATCCCTCTTGAGATGCAATGCAATCACTCTAAATCTACACTGGTCAGATCTTGAGATCTTTGGAGGTCAATCTTTAGTCACTAATTAATCAGCCCATGATAAATTCACCTGTACCCAATTTGGCCATTTTTCTCCAGGTTTAGGAGGTAAGTACAAAACTTTGCACACATAGATGAAGTACCAAGTTAAAAACAAAATAATAAAAATCTAGTTTTTAAAATATAACTGTTTTGTACTTTTGGCTTTTTTTTTTATTTTCTTGGTCAAGATGGCCTTCGGAAAGTCACCTCACTTTTTTAGTGAGTTTAAAATGAAAAAAGTTGGCCGGGCGCGGTGGCTCACGCCTGTAATCCTAGCACTCTGGGAGGCCGAGGCGGGCGGATTGTTTGAGCTCAGGAGTTCGAGACCAGCCTGAGTAAGAGCGAGACCCCGTCTCTACTAAAAATAGAAAGAAATGATTTGGACAGCTAAAAATATATATATATATATATAAAAAATTAGCCGGGCATGGTGGCGCATGCCTGTAGTCCCAGCTACTTGGGAGGCTGAGGCAGGAGGATCGCTTGAGTCCAGGAGTGTGAGGTTGCTGTGAGCTAGGCTGACGCCACGGCACTCTAGCCAGGGCAAAAAGAGCGAGACTCTGTCTCAAATTATTTAAAAATAAATAAATAAATAAAAATAAAATGAAAAAAGTTGAACTAGATCAGTAGTTTCCTACTCTGGGCATCAAATCCTTGAACAAAGGCACAAGCATTGTCTATAGTCTGAAAAATAATATATCCTTCCATTCATATGCTATCATTCAAAAAAATTTGAATTCTTAATTTTTTTGTTTAATAAATATATGTTAAATAATATCTTTATTATTATTATAAGAAATATAAAATTATACATGTTAACTGTAGAATATGGGAAAATAAAGAGAAGATAAAATAAAACTAAACACCTGTAATCCTGCTGCACAGATATAGTAACTATTCAAATTTCACTGGATATTCATCCAGTTTTCTTTCTATGCATATTTATACCTAGTTCATTTTTAACAAACTGGAATATAATGCATGCATAATATTTTATGATTCGTGTTTTTGTTTTTTTTACTTAATAACATATTGTAAACATCTTTCTAAATCATGAACTTTATTCCTACAACATGGTTTAAATGACATTCCTACATATGCGTACATACTGCTATTTTTGCATATTTAGGTTGTTTCTAATATTTCATTATTTTAAATAATGCTGCTATGAACATCTATGATATGATCAAATTTATATCATTATGAATTAAGAATTATCCTTTTAATGCTCAAATTATTCCATCTCTGGACAAAGGGAGACTCTTCATGGTGGCTCCTGAGTTCTTTTGATAAAATCACTATATCCTTTTATAGCATCCCTGCTTTCTAGTATGATAAATGTTCCAGGCACTTTTTGTGTTCTGCTCTGTATCTGAAAACAGCTAATTCTCCAAGGAGCCCTCATTGCTTTTAGTGGAAAATGGTATTTAGAGAGTACCATCTGGGCACTAGCACTGCTCATTGCTATTGCTACTGGCTTGGTAATTGTTGCTAGGACTTTTCAGGAGACTGAAATGGAAAATAAATTTTTAAAAGAAAAAATATGATGATGAGTTTATAGTGATGTTTCCAGTTTCAATTTAAGATAATAAAGTTTGTACTAATTTCTTTAATTTTATATTTTCTTTCTCTTTTTTTTACTCTGAAATCTTGGTCCCTAATAACATTAACATACTCACGCTTGTACATTATCCTAATATCTATATATCCATATGTTAGGATAAAGTATAAACATGATTATGTTAATTTATGTATTATATAAATAATAGTTTTAGGATAATTATACCAAAACTATTATTAACAGTATAATTATTGAAAGTTATTTAGGATTGTTGCAGTTCTTTTTATCTTTCTGTGCCTCTCACTAGGAATGCACAGTCAAATCACTATGTTTTAAAGTCACTTGAAATAACTCCCCTTTGTGTGTGATTATGCTATCAACTCAAAGTTAGGTTAATGTGTTTATTTTTACTTCCTTTTTAGAAATTCTTCCTTTTTTATTCTATCTTCTTCTTTTAAATTATGGACAACCTGCTTGCAAAGTCAAATGGACTAAAAATTTACACCCGGAGAAGTCTTGCTCCCATTTCTGTCTTCTTCATCCTATTCTCTCTATCCCTCTGGACATAATCTTTTTTTAAAAATAAATAGTGATGTATCCTTCTTTTGTTTCTTTTTACTATACACACCCCTACACACACCTACTCCCCCCACACACACACACACACACACACGGATAAACGGTAACCAGTATTCACATGTCTTCCATCTTGCTCTTTCATTTAACAATCCGTCCTGGAGATGACTCCAGTCAGTGTATAGAAATAGATCTTGTTCCTTCTCTCAGCTGCGTTACGTGGATATAACATCCTGGGTTCATGCAGTTTCTATCGGTGGACATTTGGGTTGCTTCCAGTCTTTTGCTCTTAAAAATCATCCTGTAATAAATAGCCGTGCATTCACTTATTTTCATCTTTTCAGGCGATATCGCTTTTAAATGTATGTAAATACATACGTTATGAATAAAATACAAGCTATTTTTGAACATTACTGAATTCACAGCGTTCTCTTTTACCATTTGGCATTATCTCGTTTAATACATTCAACACTTGCAGCTCCCATCATGTGAGGGGAAGAAAAAGTCTCTAACAGAGGGGTGGCGAACCTGTGGCCTTAATGTGTGGCCTTCTAGGTCCTTAAGTGCAGCCTTTTGAGTGAATCTAAATTTTACAGAACAAAGCCTTTTATTTTTATTAATGCATTTTTGTTTGTCTTTTATATGTTTATTTTATTTTAAAAATGAACATATTTAAAATACCAAAGAATCAAATAAGTTTCAATGAAATAATCCTCGCAGATTGACTGGCACAACTAGAACATTAGTAAGCCATACATAAGAGCTAAATTGACAGCTGCTACGCTCATGATTTAGTTCTAACTTCTCCAGCCTGCCTGGTGCCACTACCACAGGAGGCTGGTTGGGAAAGTTTATGGGGGTCAAGTACACCAGTCTGTTATCAGCTTTTGACAAAGGTGCATTGTGTTTGTGTTTGAAGTGGAATTTGTGAATAGTTGCACAGCTCAACAGTATTTCTTAATTCTGTCCTGCTTAACAGCTCATCATGTCAAAGAAGACGAGGAGAATGCTGAAGGAAGAAGACAGATTTTTTAGTAAGGATTGGGAATTGCAATATTATCTTGTTTCTGCTAAAGATAAAATGATTTGCTTGCTTTGCGATACTGCGATTTCAACATTAAAGAAATTCAATGCTCATGGGCATTATAACACTCATAAGGACCACAAATATTTTAAATTAGAGGGAGAGATGTGAAAGGCTATATTGCAGAAATGAAAAGATGAAAAGCAAAAGCAAAGACAATTTTTTCAAGCAGCAATAAGACCTGGAAATAATGCCACTGAAGCAACTTATAAAGTAGCTTCTATACACCGGAAAAAAGGGAAACCTTTCAGTGACGCAGAAATTGTGAAAGAATGCATTGTCGAAGTTGTAGGATGCTTAGACCCAGGTAACGTTTCAAAGTATGATAAAAAACACTGCCTCTTTCAAGGAGAACCATAACTGATCCACAGGGTGAATCAGCTTTCAACCTAACAGAACTTCACTCAATACTTCAAAATGAAAACATATATTATTCAATTGCTTTGGATGAATCAACTGATACTACTGACTCAGTGCAGGTTTTATACTTCATTTGGGTCATAACAGATTTTCTTTGCTACAAAGAGTTACCATTCCTGTGAACAGAACACAGGGAATAGATACATTCAACAACTTTCAAGATAAACATCGTGAAATTGGACTGAATTTGGTAAACTTAGTGAGTGTATGTACAGACAGCGCATCTTCCATGACAGGAAAACATGAAGGTTTTATAGCACAGATTAAAAAAAAGTATTAACGGATCCAGATGCTCTCATTTCTTTTCATTGTATTTTGCATCAGCAAAATCTCTGTGCTAAAGTTACTATTTTAAGTCACAATTTGTAACAAGTTATAAGTATTTTTAACTATATTTATGCATATCCAACACGGCATCATGGCTAAAGTAGAATGATGAGGTATTCAATGTGCATTTGCCATGTCATTCTAAAGTGCATTGGCTATCACAGGGACAGGTGTTAACCAAAATTTTATCTCTGTGAGAACAAATAGTTAAATTTTATGAAGAACAGAATCATCAATGTGAATTACTAAAAGATTTCTATAGGAATGCAGCATTTCTGTGTGATATGTCAAATCAAAACAACTTGAATATTTCTTTGCAATGTAAAACTAAGTCTATGTATTATATGTAGCAAAAAATGCAAGCATTTTGAAAAAAAACTATCTTTTCAAAACACTTCTTCAAAAGAAAATTTCAGATGAACATTTTCCCCATTTATCAAAGGTCATTGATGAGCAGGATGATATATGCAAATCATTTTAAGAATATGCAGCTGTTATAGACCTATTAATTGGAGAATGCAATGAAAAGTTCGATGGCTTTGAGAATCATGACATCACACTCAAATTAGCATTTCAGCCTCACCTAGTTGATGTCACCAAGGCACCTAAAGAACTACAGATGGAATTGATTGAGCTCTCAGTAGATGACATTTAAAGTCATTGTCTGATGCTAAGAAAGATCCAACTGAAATATGAAAAAATGCAGAATACCCATGCCTTCAGCAATATGCCCAAAAAATGCTTTCTTGCTTTTCAATGACTTATTGTTGCTAATCTACATTCTCCTACCTAACCCAAATCAAGATGCCCTTAAAGTCACATATGACTGCTACCCCTCTAGAAAACCAACTGAAACTGTGAACCTCCACGCTGCAACCAAATATTCAAATGCTTTCCAACAAAAAGCAGACACAACAAAGTCATTAAAAGGTTATTTAACTTTAAAATTAACAAACAGTTTTCATTTTATGAAATTATTGAGTGCATAGTAGTTAGATTTTTACAAAATAATGTACATTTTTAAGTATATCTAATTTAATTTTCTAGATGTGGCCTTATTTGATTATAGATAAATTAATGCAGACTTACAATATGAAAAAGTCCCCCACCCCTGCTCTAACATTTCAAAAGAGACCTCATACCAGACTACATAAGCATTTTTCATACCCAAAAGAAAATATATATAAATGCCTCTTAAAGGAAAAAAATTCTATATCTCTCTAATTTTTTACTTAATTTTACTTAAATATATAACACAAAATGAAATATAAATGCTTTACAATTATAGTCCTTATAAAATTGAAATACTAAACAATTTTACAAAGTCAAAACAAACAGACCTACAAAGGTAATAACATTCAAATCAGCAATGTTAATTTGATTTGAGGGATGATGTGGCTCTTGTTAAAGGTAGCCAGGTCCTTCATTGTGAACGTGGTAGTGATCACAGGCTGGGGGGGGAAACCACAGTGGTGGGCAAGGATCAGGTTTTTTGGAATCTGGTTCATTCATACTCTTGGGATGCCCTTGTATTGATTCATTCTCCAACTACTTTCCTCCATCTAAAGTACTGTCAAACTCTAACATTACACTCCATTCCATTATCTGACCTTTAGTTTAGGAAAATGCATCCATTCCAAATTAGATTGACTTCTGCTCTGTTCCTATTGAACGTCAACAATTAAAGATAAACTGCTCGATATTAACACAATGTCCATTGTACATTAATACTAAGTTCTGAGATTCAGTCTGATGATCTTGAACATTGTATGTCTGTCTGTATGTGTGTGTATACATATTCATTTGAGATTTCCCCAGCATTTCACTTCTAGTAAACAGTAGAGCTGAGATTCACACCCAGGTGTTTCTGTTCTACTACACCATCCAGACTAAAACAGGCCGGTGGTCTTTCATGGTTTGGAGATATGAAGACGGAAGTGATTCATTAGGAGGGGCCTCGGATCTGAACCCAGACAATTATAGCACAGCTTTGCTACAAATCAGCTTTGTGATCTTGGACATGTCCCTGAACCTCTCAGGGTTTCAACTTCCTCATCTGTAGTGTGAGGGGGGTGCATTAGGGCATTGCTAGTGCCCTTCACAGTTCTAACTTCTGTGAATTTTGTATACTGGCAAAATATCCTATATATGACAGAGGAATGACTCAAGTGACAGTCTCCCTTTTTTCCATGGAGTTTCTGATTTCATCATTAAGCATAAACAAATGGGGTTAAAGCAAAGGGAAAGACTGGGAAATTTTTCTGTGAATTTGGAAAGCATGTATTCCAAATAATTTAGTGCTAAAAGGATGACCATTTAATTGAAGGAAATGTTTTTTTTTTAACTCCTATACATTATTATAGACCCACCACACAGAAATAGCTTTGTGATTTCTCTAAGATCAACAGCTTATTTGTATTATAGATAGGATTTATTACCTGGGTTATTAAGATTCGACATATCATGTGCCCTTAAAATTATCTTCTCATATTTACCATCAAAAATAAAGAAAAGGTTGGACTTGACAGTCTCTGCAAAATGAAAAAAAAAGAAAAAGAAAAAAAAATACAGAAAAGGAAAGCAGTGTAAGAAAGTGGTTAAAAATAGGCTCTGAAATGAAACTGGGTGCAAATTCTAGCAGCACCACAGGCTGTGTGATTTTGAGCCAATTGCATAATTTCTTTATGCCTCAGTTTTCTTCATCTCTAAAATGGGGGTAACAATAATTGCACATACCTTTAATTTATCAGGAGAATTAAAATAGTAATCCACATAAATTGTTTAGTACACTGCCTAGAACATAAAAAATAATAAATATTAACTAGAATTAAGATTAGACTGTATATTTAATACACCTGCTAGATTTGTATTAATTTTTCAATGACACTTCTTTCACCGATATGCAGGACCAGAATTATTCTAAAATGATCACTCAAGGATTGCCAGACCAGATGTTAGATTATGATTTTAAAAAATACCCACTAGCAAAAAGGAACTGTAAAATTAATTTTAAGAAACTTGGACCCAGGTATAAAGCTGTTTTCCACTGAAGTATTCTAAGAGCAATTTATTCCCTTGAAAATCCTGCAAAATATAATCACAAATCACATGTAGGTAACATTTCATTCACTGCTTTTCTCAAGATTTTTGTCCCTCATTAAGCAGCTGATGATTTGATTTTTGCCAGGGTATGGACATTGCTTTAACATCTCCGTATTTAACTGACAGCAATTAAGTCCATTTAACACACTGTGTATGAATTTCAAAATGCCTTTATAACTGTTTATCTCATCTTTATGGACCTTTAAACTTAATAGCTTTGGTTGCAATAAAGAAGTGATTTCCAGAAGTTAAGCATCTCTTCAAGGCCACTGCCAGGCTGTCCAGTTGATCAAAATTATGATGTCATCCAGGCACAGACCTCCACGTGTCCTTGCTCTTCAACTTGTACACCAAGTAACAATGTGTGAGGGTGGAGGTGGGAAGTGTCATGGTCCCCTGTCATCAAACAAGGACATTAGTCAACGGAAATACCAGTTCAGTTCAAGAAATACTCATGTTGCAATTTTGCTCAGGTTTGATAGTTTTAGGATAATTATATAGGTTCACTTAAAACTCACAGTACAGTATCCCCCGTCAGAGTTATCACCCATTTCTCTCCCTCCCCTTTTGAAATGTTAAGGTATCCAGTCTTAACCCCAGAGCTCTAGAAGAATATAATGAAAAGGACTAGCTCAGGGGCACATTCCTCAACCTACCTTTCCCAGCCACGCACTTTCTCAGCTCTCCCCATCAGTGAAATGTCCCCATCTCTCCCAACTCCTCAGACTTTCATTAATCCCATCTAGCCACACAGCTCACTCCTCTCCCACCACACACACACACACACACACACACACACACACACAGAGAAAGCATCCATAGATTATAGTAAGTGAATGAGTGTCGCTGTGTTCCAATAAAACTTTATTTGCAAAAACAGGCATCAGGCTTTCCTTTAGGTTCATGGGCAATACCTTAAAGACCCTTTACCTAGGGCAAGCAGTTTTCTGTTTATCTATGACAGTGGTTCCCAACCTGGGATAATTTTGCCCCCTAGGGGACACTGCCAAATGTTATTTTCAGTATTCTTATTTTTCTCAGGTTCAGTCCCTCATCCTCCACTCCACAGGACCCACCATACACACTCATACCAAACTCACATCCATTCCATTGGGCCAAATCTATTTCATTCGCCAACTAGTCCTTCTTAACCAGTAAGTCAAGGAAATCCGAGAAGACACAGCTTTTTGCTAAAAGAGGAGTGAATACTTTCACTATCCACACAAAAGATACTTAGGGGGCAAAAGAGTAAGTTAAGGTGGATTAACATAACTAATGATTTGAGGGATGACAAAATTGCTGAGGAAACCACCAGATTTCCTAGTACACACAACTTAACCCACTTTTTAAAAATGTATCATTAAAAAAAAAATTTTTAAATAAGAACTAGAAAAAAAAACAGCTTTTAACAGTCCTTAACAGTGATAAAATTAATTCTGTGATTCTTTACATCAAGCCACGGGGACATGACAAACAAACTGACGATCTACTTAAATATCTTCAAGACCAGCGTTTCTCTACCTCAGCCCTATGGAAATTTTGGGCAGGATACTATTTTGTTGTGGGGGCCGTCTTATGCATTGCAGGATGTTTAGCAGTATCCCTGGACTCTACTCACTAGATGCTAGTAGCATCGTGCTCCAGTTTTGACAACCAAAATGTCTCCAGACATTGCCAAATGTCCCCTAGGGGACAAAATTATCCCAGGTTGAGAACCACTCTCATAGATAAAACAGAAAACTGCTTGCCCTAGGTAATGAGTCTTTAAGGTATTGCCCATGAACCAAGAGTAAAGCCTGCCGCCTGTTTTTGCAAATAAAGTTTTATTGGAACACAGCTACACTCATTCACTTACTATAGTCTACGGCTGCTTTCTCACTAAGACAGCAGGGTTGAGTAGTGGTAACAAAGATTGTATGATCCACAAAACCAAAAATATTTACTGAAATATTTTGAAAAATCTATATGGAAAAATATGGCTACTTACAAAAAAAAAAGTTTGACAGCCTCTGTCCTAGTCTACTAGTTTCAAACATTTTTTTTAAGTGATGAGAACTTTTTATAATAAAAGCTCACATAAAATGTATGTCAGAGAGGGTCCAAATGGAACCTTAAGCTTGGGTAATTTGAGGAAGTAAAGCACATGCTGAATACTTTATGTCGGCGATATCAAAGGTGTGGCAGGGCACAGAGAAATCACCAGGGGCTAAGAAAGCTGGGTATTATGAGCATCCCTAGGCCTCAAGGGCAGAGGGTCCTCAGTACCCTGTGGGAAGGAGCCAGTGGAATGACACCCCCTGTTCTCCTGCCTTCCAATCCCATGCTAGTGGTCCCCAAGGGTCAAATCCAAACAGAAGCAGGAGGGCAGAAGAGCCCACTGATGTGGTCCCTACAGGTCAGCCTCCCAGTCACAGAGCAGAGGGGAGGAGGAAGGAGAGCGCAGCTGGGAGCGGGGAGGGGCAAATAGAAGACGTCCAGCACAGAGTCTGCATAGACAACACTGCTCAAGGCAAAGGTTCTGTGACGTTTAGTGGAAAAGGTTTGGAGATCAGTACTGATGGGCCTTTTCTCTAACCCACCCACCCAAGACTCCAGGAAACGCAGTTTGAAAATCCTGTCCTAGATCCTCTTCTGGATTTTAACTTCACGTGTATCTTTTTCCAAAACAAAATCCCACGATCAGGTATTTTACTGCTTTCTTTTCTAACAAACCACAATCCTTAAACCCATTCCCACCATTCAAGCCTTCAACCCAAGTCACCAGACATGGCCCCCATCCTTTCCTGCCCTCTACGTTCTCTGCTCATGTCCTCAAGCCGCTAAGCATTAGGAGAAAATTTTACAAGACTCTGATTACTGGATCTACTACAATGTCATAATTATCAGAAAACAAGGGACTAACTACTGCTCAACTTCCCATGACTTTTAGCCCATGGCCGACACCTCCCTGAATATCCTGATCATCAAATATGATGGCCTCTTCTCCAAGTCTTATCAACCTTCACTTCTGTAGCAAAAATTTTTCCATCATTTCTTCCCTCTTGATTTCCTTCTTCCTCTGGCTCCCATAGAGCCACATAGTCTATGATTTCCTCACAGTTCCCTGACCAGCTCGTCTTCATCTCCTCCACAGGTGCTTCTAATTGACGGAAGGAAGTTTCTCCAAAGGACCTAGTAATAAATCATGATCCCCAACAGTTCAATTAAAGCTGTATATTGTAGAAAGCCAATAATGTTTCCTGGAGGAATATACATAGAATTAAAAATTTTATGAATAAGTAGTTTCCATGCCACTAGTAAGTAATAAGACATCAATCCCCTCGAAATCTTCTTACACAATCCATGCCTCTTAGCGTCCCCATTTACCCAGTCTTGAAACCCTGACATGAAAAGAGAATAGAAATTTTACAACTCAAAGGATCTTCAAAATCTGTTCATTCTCACCCCTCTGTGGCTGAGAACATTAACTTCTTCACTTCCTTGGCCTTCAGATGAGGATTCTAGGAAAATATCCCAGCTTTTGCTTTTGCTAGCCTTTCTCTCTTGGCCTTAGAGACATTATCATAGTTTTAACTTGCTCCTCTGTGAGATGCTACCAGATCTTTACGTACAAGCTTTAGTCTTTGTGATGTTTAATTTTATGTGTCCACTTGATGGGGCAACAGGGTTCCCAGACATCTAGTTGAACATTATTCTGGGTGTGTCTGTGAGGGTGTTTCTGGAAGAGATTAATATCTAAATTGGTAAACTGAGCAAAGCAGATTGCCCTCCCTAACATGGGTGGGCTACATCCAATCTATTGAAAGCCTGGATAGAACAAAAAGGCTGAGTAAGAGAGAATTCCTCTGCCTGACTCCTTTGAGCTGGGACACTGGTTTTTTTCCCTGCCTTTGAACTTGAACTGAAACATCAGCTCCTTCCTGTGTCTGAAGCCTGCTGCTTTTCAGACTGGAACTACATCCTCGGCTCTCCTGGGTCTCCAGCTTGCTCATTGGAGTCCAAAACCACATAAGCCAATTCCTTATAAGGAACTACATAATAAATGTATATATCCTATTGGTTCTGTTTCTCTGGAGAACTCTGACTAATACAGTCTTCTCTGAAGCTCTAGTCTAACATTTTTAAAACCAAGTTTAAAATTTCCAACAAGGTGTACTGCAGGGAGTGTCAATCAAATGCAAAATGGATTGTTAAAAAAAATTTTACTCACCCATTGATTTATTCAGTCAATAAGGGATTATACGAGGTGTACTATGTGCTAGGCATTCCGCCAGGCATGCAAAAGGGGTCCTGGTCTCCAATAGTTCACTGAGTAATAGGGTCAACAGACATGGAACAAAAAATAAAAGTCACAATTTCACGGAAATGTACAAGGCAAAGTGGTAGTCCAGAGGGCATGAAGGTGGGTTTGGGGGCTGCTATTAAGGAAGGCTTCCTGGGAAGTAAGACTTGAAAAAGAGAGGGTTGCCATGTGGACAGGCACGTTGATTTGATGGAAGGAAATAATATTTCAGGCAAAGGAAAAAAAACGTACCAAGGAAGTGTATGGAACAGATGTGGAAATGAAAATAGGTGTTCAAGAAGAGCAAGAGTTAATCTTGATTTCCAAGTGTTATTAGAATAAAATTATTGGTGTATAAAGTTTCACAATTTTTTTTCCTGTGTGCCTATTAAAAAGCATCTTGCTGTAACTGTCCTTGGTCTTTTCCCTTCCCTGCCTTTTAAGGAAGTTTTGCCTTGCTGCTCCATTTTGTGGGATTTTTAATAGAAGGAATGTCCATGTGTCATACAAAAACATTTATTGAGGACCTACAATGTATATTGGGCATTGCACCAGGTTTGGGATTAAAGAGGAAACAACTCGTTTTTCTCAGCATGCCCTTTATGCCAGGAGCTATTCTAGGCATTTTGTATGTATTAACTCATTTAATCTTCACAACAACCATATGAAGCAGATATTATTTGCTTTTCCAGTTTTACATATGAGAAAATTAGGGAACAGAGATTGAAAAAATTGTTCAAGTTGTCCCAACTTGTATATAACAAGTAAAGATTCAAACCCAAGCAGTCTAGTACCAGAGGCTGGAGTCAATCATTATACTAACTCTTGGTGTTTTTTGTTTAGAGGAATAGATCATCAGGCACTAATATTTGCAACATTTATAAATTTGTTTGACAAAAAAAATTCAAATGTCTCTTTGGTAAATATAACTCAATCTCAGAAAACTCTCCTACTCAGTTATCACAGTAGCTGAAAATATTTCAATGCCATATTTCACTAATTAGTTAAAATATTTAAGTAACATAAATGTATAAATTTTTGCAGTCTGAATTTTTATTGTTGACCTATTTGCTGTGGCCAATCTCAAAAATCACCACTAGTCATCTCATTTCCTGGTATTTATGTCCGTGTAGGGTTCTTTCCTGCATTTTACCAGGATTGGTTTGTGTGACCAATAGAATATGGCAGAAGTAATGATATGTCACTTCTAAAACTAAGTTATAAAAAGACTGTGCAGGCCGGGTGCGGTGGCCCACTCCTGTAATCCTAGCACTCTGGGAGGCCGAGGCGGGCGGATCGCTCGAGGTCAGGAGTTTGAGACCAGCCTGAGCAAGAGCGAGACCCCGTCTCTACTAAAAATAGAAAGAAATTATCTGGGCAACCATAAACATATATATAGAAAAAATTAGCCGGGCATGGTGGCACATGCCTGTAGTCCCAGCTACTCGGGAGGCTGAGGAAGGAGGATCGCTTAAGCCCAGGAGTTTGAGGTTGCTGTGAGCTAGGCTGACGCCACGGCACTCACTCTAGCCCGGACAACAGAGAGAGACTCTGTCTCAAAAATAAATAAATAAATAAAAAGACTGTGCATTCTGTCTTGGGTTCTCTCTCCCTCTCTCTCTCTCACACACATATCACTTTTTCTGGGAGAAACCAGCTGCTACTGTCATGAGGTAATTTGGGAAGCCTGTGGAGGAGCCCACATGGCAAGAACTGAAGTCTGCAGCCATCAGGCAGAAGGAACTGCCTACAATCATGTGAGTGAGCTAGGAAGCTCATCCTTCCCCAGTCGATCCGTCGGATGAGACTGCAGCCCCAACTGACAGCTTACTACAACTCATGAGAGACCTCCATGGGCTGAATTTTGTCCCCCAAAATTTCCTATGTTGAAATCCTAGCCCCCACTACCTCAGAATGTGGCTGCATTTAGAGATAGGGTCTCTAAAGAGATAATTAAGGTTAAATGAGGTCATATGGATGGGCCCGAATCCATGTGACTGTATTTGGAGATAGCCTTCAAAGAGGTGATTCAGCTGAGTTGAAATCTAATCTCACTGGTATCCTTATGAAAAGAGGAAATTTGAATTCAAAAAGAGACACTGGAGCTGGTCACTGTGGCACATGCCTGTAGTCTCAGCTACTTGGGAGGCTGAGGCAGGAAGATGGTTTGAGCCCAAGAGTTTGAGACCAGCCAGGGTGATACAGCAAGACCTAGTCTCAAAAAAAATAAATAAAATTAAAAATTAAAAAAAAAAAAATAAAGAGACTCCAGGGTGCATGTTCACAGAGGGAAGACTATGTGAAAAGGCAGCAAGAGGGTGGCTATCTGAAAGCCACGGAGAAAGGCCTCAGAGGAAACCTTGATCTTGGACTTCCGGCCTCCAGAACTGTGAGAAAACAGATCTAAGCCACCGAGGCTGTGGGATTCTGCTATGGCAGCCCCAGCAAACTAATACACAGCCCTTGAGCCAGAACCACCCAGTCCATCTGCTCCTGGATTCCTGACCCACAGAAACTCTGAGATAATAAATTATTGTTGTTTTAAGATACTAAATGTTGGGGCAATTTGTTATGCAGCAATAGATAAGTTGCTTAGATTCCTTGTGATATGTCAATAACTGATTTGTCTTTCTGAGTCCATGCCACGATTAAATGCCATATTGTTTTTGGCATAATTAGAGATGATTTTTTTGTTGTTGTTTGAATTGTCCAGAAACTTATTTATTCATAAAGTTTATTTTTCCCATCCACAGTATTTCATTTTAAAGGGAAGAAAATAACATAAACAAGAATTAAACCATATGTATTTTGGAAACAATCTAGAATTTTACAAAATTTCCATTTAATATGTGTTGAATATTTTCGATACTGTCAGTCTTTTCCGATATTGAGCAGAGCATGTATAAGTACTTTTTATTCTATTTACCTCATGAAATGGAAGGTCTCAGAGATACAGAAGAATTACCTTTGACTCTTATTACTATTCATTGTACATAACTCAGTAGAGGTTCTTTAAACTGTTTTTCAGTTCTGATGATGAATATTAAACCAAGATACTTCATCTAGTCACTAATTCATTTGTTATTCATTCATTCAGCAAGCATTTATTTAATGTCTGCCATATGTTAGGCACTGTTATAAACAATGAGAACATAGCAGTACACAAAGCACATGAAAAATCTCTGCTCATGAAGCTTATGGAAAGAGGGAGCAATAAACAAGACAAATAAGTCAAATATATAACAAGCGAGGTGGTGATAAGTGCAGGAAACCTGCAACACAAGAGCCTAGAAATGTTTCTGGCTGCAGCCAACTACCCTTAGGTGGTAGAAGTATAAAGACATTTGGCTGGTAAACAGTGGAGTCTCTTGTAAACAATTCCACATTAATAATTTTTATTAAATCTTACAAAGTTTCCAGGGTGTGGGATATATTCTTGTTTTAGTTTGGCTCATTTTTAAGCTAATTTTCATGGTTTTTTTTTAATATGTAGTTCGTTTTTGCAGTTATGGTCAGGATTATAATAAAGAGCATCTTTATTATATATAAAGCTTATCAGCAGAAAAATTATATACATTTGAAACATCTTCGATTGTGACAAATTGGCATTAAAGTTATTATAAAAGGATATTAAGTATCAATGTTTTCCCTTTGAGGATAAGATTATAGTTACAGGAAACCTTATCACCAAGTGATGATAGTCCTTTCTCTTGTCATATTCTAAAGTAACAGCTTTAAAACTAAACACGACTCCGTGTGTGTGTGTGTGTGTGTGTGTGTGTGTGAGAGAGAGAGAGAGAGAGAGAGAGAGAGAAAGTTACATTGCTGGACATTATACTTGCATGGTTATGGGTAGGGAGAGGGAAACAGGCAAAGAGCCAGAAAAGCAAGCAATAAAAAGGCCTTGGTGTGTGGTCAAGTATGAAGTTGTAGCTTGGGCCTTCGGTGACTCCAGCATCAAGTTAATAAGCCAATAAAATATGTGTCCACTTTAGGTGTTCAGAGGCCAAAGCACTTGAAATAAAGTCATTTACATGACCAATTTCCCCTGAGTCAGGATCATACTCTTGTTTCCCAAGATGCCTTAAATATTTATCAGGGCCATCTGTACTATTGAAAAAATAATCTTCACAAAGCGCTCAAGACCACCTCCATACACACTACTGTAAATGGCATTGAATAAAATGATCTTTAGTGGGTGGTAATCTATTTTTCCTCCCACCACCTCCCAAAACTAAAAGCCATAAACTGAATAGTAGATGCTCTTTATTTTTGTTATGAGTCAGCAGGTTTGGCAATTTCTCTATAGTCAGAAATATTCGCAGGAGATGAAGTAAGTTTCTATCTAAAAATACGAATGTTTTCACAAAGAACAACATTCATCTCCAAACAAGGCAATATTGGTTACAAAACACACCAACAAAATGTTCTCAGGGTTCCAAAGTTTCTGGATAGGTGGCACACTTAGGAGACAAGAATTCACCAACAGGGAAATCACAGCAAGTCATTCGCATGTAGAATTCTGGGTTCAATCCTCACCCACCACTTATTGGTTGCATGACCTGGAATGTGTTGCCTCACTTTCTCAAGTCTCAGTTTCATTTGTAATAATAAGATACTAAAAGTGCCTGCGTCCTACGATTGCTGTGAGCATTAAATGAGGTAGCACGAGCAACGCAAAGGTTGAGCATCTCTAATCTGAAAATCTGAAATCTGAAATGCCCCAAAATCTGAAAATTTTGAGCACTGTCATGACTCCACACATGGAAAATTCCGCATCTGACCTCATGTCTGCAAACTTTGTTTCATGCACAAAAATATTTAAAATATAGTATAAAATTTTCTTCAGGATATGTGCACACAGTGTATATGGAACATAGATAAATTTGGTGTTTAGACTTGGGTCCCATCACCAAGCTATCTCATTATGTATATGCAAATATTCCAAAATCCAAAAAAGTCTGAAATCTGAAACACTTCTGGTCCCAAGAAGTATGGATAAGGGATACTCAACCTGTATTTGGAACACAACATGGAAAGTGCCCAATGAAAGTTAGTTATTATTATTTCAGAGCAATAGTTCTCAATGTGTGGTCTCTAGACCAGTGTCTAAGCATCCCCTGGGAACTTGTCAGAAATGTAAATTCTCAAATTCCACCAAATAAGTTAGAACTTTGGGGTGGAATCCAGAATTCTGTTTTGACAAACTTTCCAGGTGATTCTGGCACACGCTGATGTTGAGAACCACACTTATAGAATATAGGGCAAAACAGAGAATAAGTTCTAACACAATTTGTTATTAAGAACTTCTGTTTTGTGACTATTTAAATGTAAGAGAATGGTTGATTTTATTTTTTTCTAAATAACTAAAAAAAAAAAAACTTTAAAAAGTAACTTGAGAACATTAGGATTTTTGTAGGATAACTTTTACCATCTTATTTTTGACTTTGCCAGATAGGACACTTAATGCTACATGATTGTGTTCTGAGAGATCTATTGTTAAATTGTGGTAGTATACTTTGCAAAACCAAAGATACGGTGGAATAACCCATTTAAAAGATGGAACACCTATAGGATGGGTGATAATCATGAGATTGTACATTTGAACACAGCCTATTATTCCTCAGCCTTCAGTGTTTCCATAGACAACATTGAGTGACAAGCCAGTTGAGGCATGTAACACGGGATTTCCAAGTGTGCATTTTGTTGCTTGAGTCTAATCAGTAAGATGTGTAGACAGTTAAAGGTAAAATTACAATGTAGAACAAAGTGAACCAAAGTGTATATTTTTGTCACTTCATCCTCCACATTGCTGCCACAGAGATTTTTCTAAAGTACATATGTAATCATGTCGCTGTACAGCTTAAAAGACTTAAATGGCTCCCTTAAACCTGGCACGTGAGAGCATTTGTAATCTGGCACCTGCCAACCTATTACATGGACCCTAATTCTGCAATTACACCGCCTCCATGAAGCCCTCCTTGACAGCCAACCCCCCGTCACTGGGGAGTTGGTTCCTCCTTCCTCTAAGCTTCCCAAGCACTGTATGTATACCTCTCATAGTAATTTTTACGAGCCATTATAATAGTTATTTAAATGGCAGTTTCTCAACAAGACTTTTGCTTAACTTTTACTGACAGCAAGAAGTGCATTTTCATTTTTAGGTTCCCCGCAGTTGGCATAAAGCCCAGCATAAAAGAGACACTTAGTAAATAAATAAAGACTTTTCATGGGTCTAAAATGTGAGATGTATGCATGAACCAGAGATCAGGCCAGGAAAACACAGCAATCACCTGCCTCTCCACCCATATAAGGACCAAAATCTTTGAATTTTGGGAAAAGCTCTGCCACTTCTAAGGTTCTGGTGGCATTCTCCTTATAGTGGACATGCTCTCCAAGACAGAGCATCCTACCTGTTGTCACTGTCTTCTGACAGCCACTAAAACTCTCATTTCATTTAAGATATTTTGATCCCAAAAGTTGACATTGGACTGAAACTCCCTGATTTTTATCCTGGGGTTTACGTCATGAACTTTGTAGCTTCAAGACTTCAGTCAAAACAAAATAAGCTGAGTGTAGCAGTTTAAAAGCAGCCTCCCCCACATTGTCCCACTCAGAAATCCTCCTGGCCTCTGCACTCAAGGATCACGATGATCATTCCCTCATCCACCACCCACCACCCTCCATCTGACTTCCCTCACAGCCCTGCCACCATTTCACACCCTCTCAGATTGGCAGCGTAGAATATTGTTCCTTCACAAGTTGGCTCTGCTCTGTGCCCTGGTATTTTATTCTTGCTAAATCATTTAGCCGGAAGCATTTGGCCCCGGGTAGCTGGAACACCCAGCCAGCTATGTATCTAAGCCAGTTCCCTCCCTGGAGCACTCAAGGCTTAAGAGTTACCCCACCGTGACTCAATTGCAAACTGTTTGAGATTGTCCTGTTTGTTTGGTTGTGCATGCTTATCTCCCTTTCTACTGTCATGTTCCTTAGACCTGCGGTCCTAAACCCTCGGGCTGTGGACCAGTACCGTTCTGTGGCCTATTAGGAACTGAGCCACACAGTAGCAGTGAGTGGTGGGTGAGCAAGCAAAGTTTCATCTGTATTTACAGCCGCTCCCCATCACTTGCATCACCGCATAAGCTCCGCCTCCTGTCAGATCAGCAGCGGCATTAGATTCTCATAGGAGCACAAACCCTATTGTAAACTGTGCATGTGAGGGATCTAGGTTGCACACTCCTTCTGAGAATCTAATGCCTGATGATCTGGTGGAGCTAAGGCGGTGATGCTAGTGCTGCGGAGTGGATGGAAATACAGGATATCATTAGCAGAGAGGTTTGACTGCACAATAAATGTAATGTGCTTGAATCACCCTGAAACCCCACTACCACCACCGGTCCATGGAAAAATTGTCTTCCACGGAAACAGTCCCTGGTGCCAAAAAGGGTCACCACCTCAGACCAAAAGATACATTTCTAGTTTTTAAGTGAACCAGAGCAGTGCATGAGTACAGATGGAATTATAGTAAGTTCTCCAAGTACTCAGCTTTTCAAGTTCTGTCTTGAGAAATTTATTGACAGTTCCCTGTTACTGATTCTGAGATGTCTGAGGCTCCTCCTTCCCTGAAGCTCTTTTCTGATGCACAATGGAAGATTTGCCCTTGCAGGACTTCTGTAAGGATTAATTCCCATAATATAAAAAAGCACTTGACACACACCACACACATTGTAAATACCTAATAAATGGTATTTATGATTGTAGTTGGATTTTGGAGGCTGTATTAGTTTCCTGGAACTGCCATAACAAGTACCAAAAACTAGCTTAAAGCAACAGAAATATATTGTCTCACAGTTCTGGAGGCCAGAAGTTCAAGATCAAGTAGCTCTAGAGGAGGGTCCTTCCAGGCTCTTCTAGAGTCTGGGAGTTGCTGGCAATCCTCGGCATTCCTTATAGATACAACACTCAGTTATGCAACTGTCTTCTCCCTGTGTCTTCACATTGTCTTCCCTTTGTGCATGTCCATCTCTGTGTCCAAGTTTCTCCCTTAACAGGACACCAGTCATATCGGATTAGGGCCTAATGACTTCATTTTAACTTTATTATAATGATATCACATTCTTAGGTGCTGAGTTGGGATTTCAGCATAGCTTTTTGGGGGGACCCAATTTGATCCTTCACAGAGGCATAGCAACCCATTTCGGTAAAAATATAGAATGGTATTTTGTTTTTCTGACAACTGAAACAATTTTTTGTTGCCCTCCCTTTTCTTGCTGAGAAGCAGGATTTCCTTGTTATATATCAGTTTAGTGTTAAGATTTTTCAATCCTCTTTGGTTATTAAGACAGTCCAGACAAGTTGCCACCTCAGGTTCTTAGTGTCTCCCAAGAGCAACTGCCTGGGGTGGGGAGAAAGCAGCGGTGTGCTACTAAACCGACTCTCTAGGGGAGAAAAAGTTAAAAGGCCCTGATTTGTAGCATTTGCTGTTTCCCAGTGTATATCGAATGCTATATTGAGTACTCCCACCCCGGCTGACTCAGGCTACCAATGTAACAACTGGCAAAATTCCCGAGTATGAACCGTTTCCAGCACATCACTCGAGGCAAGATCTACTTTCTCACTACTGCCTCCTCCCTTTCTCCTCTCCAACTCTCAAACTGTGCCTACCCCCAGAACTTCAGGCAATGGGTAAGAGAGGGAAGAGCAACGTGAACTTATTTGAGAAACCACAAGCTGCTGATGGCAACTCTGATATCTCCTTTCTGGTGCTTTCTGCTGCTTGTCCTGCACCACCATGACAAGGCCCTTGGTCCTCGAAGTGTGGCAGGTGTCCAGGTGCTGGACTTGCATGTGTTGGTTCATTAGAGGCTGCTGAGGGGGTCTTCCTCTGTACAGTCTCTGATGTGGAAATTTAGCTTCTACTTGGCCTCCTTGTACCCTCTCCTCAGCCCTTTCTTTAGAAAATTCAACCTACTGGGTTTTTGTAACTGAGATCCACTGGCCCACTGGTCAACTTTGGGAGGTATCTGCAGGAGGGTTTTCATCCCATCCATCTTCCTCAGCATCTACCAAATGGAGAGAAATCCCAATATCTTTGCCAATCAAATGGTGGGAAATAAAATATCTCCCTTGTAGCCCTTCTCTTATTTAAGCCCTGTATTGCCTACAACTTTCTCCTTGTACTTGTTTAATCATTACCAAACACTCTGCTGACCTAGTAGTGGGCAACTTTATTTTTATTTTTATTTTTATTTATTTATTTATTTTTTTAATGTTTTGAGACAGAGTCTCACTCTGTTGTCCAGGATAGAGTGCCATGGTGTCAGCCTAGTTAGCTCACAGCAACCTCAAGCTCCTGGGCTCAAGTGATCCTCCTGTCTCAGCCTCCTGAGTAGCTGGGATTACAGGCATGCACCATCATGCCTGGCTAATTTTTTCTATATATATGTTTTTAGTTGTCCATATAATTTCTTTCTATTTTTAGTAGAGACAGGGTCTCGCTCTTGCTCAGGCTGGTCTCGAACTCCTGAGCTCGAGCAATTCTTCCACCTCCACCTCCCAGAGCGCTAAGATTATAGGCATGAGCCACCTTGCCTGGCCGTGGGCAACTTTAAGACAAGAGATCATTGTCAGAACCTAACTAAGTGGAGATGAGAGAACAGACAGTTCTGAGGTTCCCAAATATACAGGAAATGGAAAGGGACAAGTCCAGAGTTTTTCTCCCCCATGGGAAGAAGAGTAGGAAGGAATACTTTCCACAGTGTGATTTCTGCATTTTCCCAAAAGATATCATTTTCTCTCCTGGTCCCCCTTTAATATGGTTCTCTGATAAAGATTCTGAAATTAGTTTGGCCTTTCTAGCAGACAGAAGGCAAGGATCAGGAATCTCATGGCCTAAAACCAGACCCTTGACCTTGGAAAATTTAGTAATTTTATAATCAGGATTCTGTGTCCACTGTATATGCTACATTATTCAGCAACCCATGGGGGCAAAAAAAGATATTAGTAATAAGAGATACCATTATGAAACAGAGAACAGTCAGTACCTCACAATGTTCTGTTACATTGTTATTCTAGTAAAAGAGGAAAAAACTTGTTTTTAATCAAAACTGACTATAATCAAGTCTGCCTTCCAAGGTAAAGGAACAGAAGAGGGGTGTAATTCACATCACTGGGAAAAGAAATCACTTATATAGCCTCCTTTCTATCACAGAGATGTGGGTGAGGAGGGATGAGACCCAGAGTTGATGGTTTATCAGAGCAAGAGCACATTAATTTTGCCTTTGGATATGTGAGAAGGTCCCCAGCACAGAGACTGAGAATAGGATCTATTTCCATTCCCAAGGGGGGAGCTATAGAAGTATAGGGAGAGCAAAAGATAATAGTAAGCAGGCCAGGTGTGGTGGCTCAACCCTATAATACTAGCACTCTGGGAGGCCAAGGCAGGAGGATCACTTGAGGTCAGGAGTTTGAGACCAGCCTGAGCAACAACAAGCCCCTGTCTCCACAAAAAAATAAAAAAAATTAGCCAGGTGTGGTGGCACACACCTGTGGTCCCAGCTACTTGGGAGACTGAGGCAGAAGGATCACTTGAACCCAGGAGTTTGAGATTACAGTGAGCTATGATGATGCCACCACACTCTAGCTGGGGTGACAGAGCGAGACTCTGTCTGAAAAATAAATAAATAAATAAATAAATAACTAGATTAAAGCAAAGTTGTGGTGGCTGAAGATTGGTTTTTGTATTTTGTTCTGTTTCCATTTCCCATTTACGATGTCTGCTCTGCTAGGATACAAACCTCCACCAGTGTTCTCAAACATGCAGTGAAGACTGTTACACATATATGCCCCAGGAGGGTATTGTTTTTGTTTTGGTATAATTTAAAGAAAAGGGGATGAGTACGGCGCTGGGTTCAGCAGGAGGTACAAGAAGGGAACTGTCCCGGGAGCTGAGAGGCGAGCGAGGTATGTGGCGTGAGTTCTCCCACGAGCAGGAGCTAGAAGCCAGCCCTGATCCGACATTAATCCCCGGGACAGTATAGAAATCTTAGAGAAGACAGAGAACAGAGGGCCTGTGCTGACATCTGGGTTCTATTGCTAACGCTGCTGTTATTGTTCTTATTCCCGTCAGGGAGCCAACAGAACACAGACAGCACAGTTCCCCGCGGCATCAAAGGCATGGTGGCCCCCTCTGTCTGGGCGAGGCACTTGTGCGAGGTATCTTGCAAGCTCTGTGTGCACCCCTAAGAATCACTTGCCTTTATTCCTACTCAGGGCCATGGGGTGAGGAGCTTGGAAAATGCTGCCATTTCCTGGGGCTGGCACGTGGGCAGCCAGGATCACCTCATGCCAGCTGCTACAAATGGCCACTCTGGCTTCAGCCTGATTCTAATAGAGGGTGACCAGCAGGAGCCCTGAAGGTGGCCCTTCTTTTTCCAGAAACTGAAATCTGTCACAGAGCACCGTGACTCCGCAGAGTGTAGTGAATCGGAGCCAATCTGCACTATTGGGAGGAATGCGGTCTTTGTGCCCCGCTGACCCGCTTGGCAAGAGCGCTTTTCCTGCCCGACGTGAACAGCACTTGCATCACTCTTTCTTTTCTGTGGGTGAACAAATCTTGGCTAGAACTCTGGACGATTACACATGTAAAATGTGCTTCTCTAAAGAGGCAGCGTTAGAAAGTCTTTCGTAATAAACTTTTCTTATTGGGAATTGCGTATCTCCTTGTCTAAGAAGTCTCCCGCGTGCGGTTTTGTGATAGCTGCCCCAGCCCTTTGATGTTAGCAGCAAAGCCCTCAGCAGGCTGTGTTTCAATCTGTGAAATTCAAATCTGCAAATATTTACTAGGGTTGCCCGTGGCCAAGTGCCTTCCACACTGTTAGAAAACAAAGTGGGAATGAGAGATTTTCATGGTACATACATACAAGCCACTGATAGTCAAGTATGTCACACACTTCTTAGCAGAGATCCTAGTGGGCTTTCTTTTCCTTTGTTCTTTTTCTGTACTTTTTTTTTTATTCCTTTAGTTATTTATGTATTTTCCTCAAGGTGGAATGAAAGCCTTTAACATTTGAGTGCCACAGAGGCTTGCAGATATACACCTCTTAACTGCTTAAAGATGCCCAAAGCAACGAAGTTAAATACACAGTATACTCCATTACCAGAAAGAACAGCATGTACAATTCCTTATCAGATGTTCTTGCACTATGTGCCTTTGACCATTTTTCTTCTTGGTTGAGAAAGCAAGTAGCCTTCATCATTAAGGACACAACCTGGGGTGGTCAATAGCTCTCTTCACCAAATATTTCCCCTTCCTTTCTTCTGGGCCCATGGTTGGATTGCATATGGCCTTGTGTTGGGTGGGGCAACAGGACTAGTTCTGGCCACTGAGTTAAGAGTGAAATAAGATGTATCGCTTCAAGGCCGGAGCATTGACTCGCTCATGAAAAACCTTCCAGAGCCATTGTTCCCTCTGCCTTAGTGTCCAGCACCTTTTTCTGGTTGTATGTGTGCTCCATCCAACTGGGTCCTGGAAGGAAGGTGACACAGATGGATAAGTAGTAGGAGCAGGAAACAAACCCTTGGTGTCTTAAGCCACTAAATGTTGAAAGTTGTGTGTTATCATAATATAATCTAGTTTATCCTGACGGACACAAAACCTATGACATAAAGGAAGACAATGTTAGGATGAAGCCAACACTGTCATAGGCAAAATGGAAAAGATAAACAGGGTTCTTGCTACGACTGGATCAACACTCATCTGAAGGCCAATTGAATGCCAGACTTGCCATTTATATAAAACATAAATTCCCTTGTAACTTAAGCCTATTTCAATCAAAACCACTTGAACTAATACAGTGGCTATGTCATGTATTATGTGACCCCCTACAAGAACCATCTCTGATTGGAATAAGACAGGGCACCAGGTCATTGAGCAAACAGCATGTAGGCTAGTCAGTGGTCTATGAAGTAACCAGACACAAAAGCTCTGTCCAATGGGGACATCAGAAGCAGGGAAATGACTGGCCAAAATCATTATCATTTGGTTTCAAATCCTTCAGTCAGTCTATTGGCAGCAGCGAGTATAGTTGAATCAGAAGCAGAGGATGGAATTGGGGAGCATGTCTCTCTCCTCCCCAAGTTGTAGCATGTCCTCAAGTCATTTCAAAATTTCCCCAACATTCCAGGGAAAAATTAGTTGAAAAAGTTTAATCGAATATGAAACAGACATGATAGCACATTAAATTAGTCACAGAAATTGTGGGACATAGTCAAAGTTTGTGTTTTCTATCACAGAGTTAAAAAATCACATTTCTTTCCCATCATGAACAGGCCACACTGCCCCAAAAGATGCTTATTTGACATATTGATTATTTTGAGCAAAAGGCACTAGAGAAACAGCAGATGCAGCAAGGGCCATCTGACCTGCCCCCTTCTACATGGAGTGAGCCATAAAAATGCCTTTGAGAAAGATGCCCTGCACCAGGACAAGAAAATAACCCGTATTCAGAGACTGGGAATTGATGCTGCAATGGACCTGCACAAATAAGCTTGCTAAACCAACCCTGTCTTCCACTGTCTTTACACCTCCCTAGTGACTTTCCCACAATTTACTGCCCCTAGTGCAAACCCCTTTGTCTTGTCCTTTCTTCACAAATGCATCATTTCTTTGTCTAAAAGATACTGAAGCTTTCTGCTTTTGCTGTTTCTTTGGGTCTTCACTCTCTTGTGAGGGTCCCCATCCACATGTAAAAATTAATACAAGTCTCATGTTTTTTCCCTGTTAACCGGTCTTATGGTAATTTAATTCTTAGACCCAGCCGGAGATCCCAAGGGGGCAGAGGAGAATGTATCCTTCTCCCCAAAAAGAGAAATTAGAAGCAAATATTATGAGTATGCTCTGGTGCCCCCACCCCGTCATATTGCGCAGCCCCTGCCCCTGCCATCGCCATGTTAGGAACCTGGGTGGGGGCGGGGGTGCTTAATGGAAGGGCAGTAAGGAGTAAGTGACTAAGGTCTGCACCTGCCACCAACAGGGCTACAAGACAACCAGCCAGAGATAAGCGATGTCCTCTCTGGCTAGTCAGTTCAAAAATACAAATCAGTCTCTGGGAAGCCCAGCTTTTTACCTGTTCCTGTTTTTCTGAGAGGCTGGCTTTGGGTGAAGATCTCCAACTTCCTCATTCCACGTGTCCTTTCAATAAACCCCTCTTAATTACAGTGATTCAAATGTCTTTCTCTTCTTTGAAAACTGAACACTATTTTAAATAAATATCCAATTTTTCCAACTAACTGTCTCAAAAGAAAATATATCTTCCCTCTAAAGAACTTTACTCATATTTTTTCAGTGTAAAAAAAAAAAAGTCTTTTCTCCCAAAGCAACATTGTTTAAACTACCATGATCCTAGTCTGCAAGATAATAGTTGTATTGTTTGTTTCCACCAGATGGCGCTGTTGCCAGTTCACACACCAAGTGTCCCGGGAAATTTAATCTCATTCCTGAATAAACATCAACCAGCTGCTTCACAAAGGCAACTTGTTTCTACTCCTTCCTGAGAAGTCACCACTGTTTTAACAACTACCATCCCCCTGACAGACCGACTGGACACTTCACTGTCTTTACGGGTTCATGAAGTGTCAGACGTTAAGCTAAGCCCTAGGGATGCAATGTGGTTCTCCAGTCACTCCAGGCACTAAAATCTACTAGCTTATTAAGTATGGAATGTCCGATTTCCTTAAGTGCTAAGTTTGACAGTTGATATCTCTGGCATTTCACTTTGACACGTCTTGGTTTTTTGTTTCTTTTTTTATTATTGTGAAGGTACATCCTTATTTTTTCAAATGCACATTTTGGCTTGTGATTGTCTTTCAATTTTTTTTTTTTTTTGAGCAAGCTTTATGAAACCATGTATAAGTCAAAAATTCGTGTCATTTTTTAATATGAGTTCTGTCGTGGAACTAATGCAGCGAAGACAGCTCAAAATAGCAACGAAGTGTCTGGGAAGAATGTGGCTAATGAACCCATAGTAGGTGGGTGGTTTGAGAAATTCCATTCTGGTGATTTTAATTTTGAAAATGAGCCACGTGGGCAACCTGAGACCAAGGTGAATAATGATGAGCTGAAAGCTGTAGTGGAAGCACATCCATCTCCACCTACACATGAATTAGCAGCAAGGTTTGACATTATTATTCCAACAATATTGGACCATTTGAAACAAATGGGCAAGGGAAAGAAGCTGGATAGATGGGTACCACATGAATTAAATGAGTGTCAGAAGAGAAACCATCTCAAAGCTTGCCTTTCTTTGCTGTCATGACATAAAGGTGAATCATATTGTTCTATGTCATGAAAAATGGATTCTTTTTGACAATCACAAGTGTTCGGCACGATGGTTGGATAAAGATGAAGTGCCAAAACACAGCCCAAAACCAAATATTCATAAAAAAAAAAAGCCAATAGTGTCTGTTTGGTGGTCCAGCGCTGGTATTATCCGCTACAGCTTCATAAAACCTGGTCAATCAATTACAACGGATGTCTACTGCAGCCAATTGGATGAAATTATAGGGATGCTTATGATTATGCAGCCGAGATTGGTCAATAGAGATACGTCAATCCTCTTGAAAGACAATGCTTGACAACATGTCTCACAAACAATGCTGCTCCATCTACAGAAGCTGGACTTGGAAACTCTCTGTCATTCACCATATTCACCAGACCTTGCACCAACTGACTATCACTTCTTCCAGGCTTTGGACCACTTCTTGTAAGGAAAAATATTCAGTTCTCAAGAAGCTGTTAAAAACACCTTTTGCAATTTCATTGCCGCTCCCTCTCCAGGCTTCTTTGCTGCCGGCATAGACAAACTACTGTTAAGATGGCAAAACTGTGTGGATAGTTTAGGCGCGTACTTTGATTAATTGTACTGCTTCTTGTTTGAGATATAATAAACTACACTTTTGATTCGAAATCGGACATTTTATATTTAATGACCTTAATAGTAGGGGAGACGGCCATTTAGCAAATAATCACCAAGACACATAGTCACAGCTCTGATTTGTGCTTCAGAAGAAATGCCACACGCGACCCACAGAAGGGATCCAGAGGAGGAGTAGGAGCTAAATTGTGGAGGGAGGGAGGAGAGACAGCCTCCGAAGCAGAGGGAGGCAGAGAGAAAGGCACTGAGGCTGGAGGATTATAACCCCTGGGAAAGACCAAGAAAAAGAGAGACTAGACCTTTGAAACTGGGGATAAGAGTGAAAGAAAAGAGAATTGAGTGATCCCATTGGTAAGTCCTTGGCTTCAGTGATCCCCAAATTTGTGTCTGTAATCATCTTCCCTTCCAAGTTCCATATACATCCCTGCTTGCAATTCCACTACTTTAAACCCACCTTGATACAGCCCACATTTCTTAACACCTGCAAAGCAAACCGTTTAAAGCCATACACCCCTCAGGTCTTCATCACACCGAGCTTCCCTCCGTCCTTTGCAGGCTCCACGCCGCCTCCTGCCTTAAAGTGTGCACAGCTACTTGCCCTCTTGGCTCACACGGCTCTGCCTTCTTCCTTTTGCCTGGCAATCCCCACTCATTCCATAGATTCCGGTTTCATCTGACCTTCCCCAGGGAAGCCTTCCCCAGTCTTCCCTGACCTTCCCTCTCACGGTCAGGGTGGGGAAGGGGGGCATCGGGGAGGAACATGTGTCCCAGTTTGCCCAATAAGTCCAGATTTATGCCTGTTGTTCTAGCTCAATTAGCAACACCTCCTTTCACTTCCATACATGTCCCATTAGGGACAATAAATTGTATAATCCCCTCACCTGTTATTCCCTCTCACACGCATTTTCATATACCTCTTCTTTGTGACTCATGACAGATTCCATTTTACATTTTTTTGTGATTGTGTGATACATGTCCATCTTCCTCACTGGATTGTAAACTGTAACAGTTTGACACAGCAGGCACCCAACAAAAATTTGTTGAATGACTGAACAACCTTTCGAGGTGGGCACTAATTAGCATTCCCATTTATAGCAGGGGAAACTGAGTCTAGAGAGTTTTAAGTACCTTGCCAAAAATCACAAAGCTAGGAAATGGTGTGGCTGGAAAGTGAAGCTAGGTCTGGTGTTTTTCAAGGTCACAACCATGAAACTGTGCTTGCAGAGAGATCTTTGAGCGACTGAGATCCCACAGTCGCCCAGGATTGAGCTTTGCTCCGTCTTTATTGGAACTGAACTTCAGCTTGAAAGCTACACAATTATTTCCTTTCCATTGAAATTGCAATCTGCTCCAAGGAAATGGAGCTTACGGCTGTCAGAGTATAAAGGGCAAGTGTGTGGGAGAAGCCAGAGATCAAACGGTCAAATACACTTGTTATAGAATTTTTCATGAGCCGCATTCAAATGCTATCACTTGACTCCAAGCTTCTCCCCCTTGGATTTGAAAGAGAGAGAACAAAGGGTAAGGGGAAAGGCAGCTGTCAGTGAATAATCAGGAGGCAGATGGAATGGCTCAGGCCTGGGGCCACGGAGGAGGCTGCAGCCAAGGGCTGGGACAGAGATCACAGAAGTCAGTGCTGCAGAGGCTGAGAAGCTGCTTCTCCCTTATCCCAAACACAGGGGTACACTGGACTCTCTGTACCTCATCAGTAGGTCCCCTCAACATACACAAGCTGCACTTCTTTCTGTAAAATAATAGTGACTTATAACTCCAGGGGTCACTTTACCTCTGATTCTCAGTTTCCTCATCTGCAAAACCAGGGAGTTCAACATAGATGACCTTTAAGGATGCTCTTAGCTCTAAAATTCTATGGTTTTATAACCCATGGCCAATGCTGTTAAGATTGACTCAAGAAAAATAGGAACTCGCCAGGGGTAGTGGCACCTGTAGTCCCAGCTACTCGGGAGGCTGAGGTGGGAGGATCACTTGAGCCCAGCAGTTTGAAGCTGTAGTGTGCTATGCTTGTGCCTGTGAATAGCCACTGCACTCCAGCCTGGGCAGCAGAGTGAGACTCCATCTTTAAAAAAAAAAAAAAAAAAACCAGAAAGCAAGAAAGATAGGAACACACATGGATATTGGTAGTAACTCTTTTCTCAAAATCAGAAAAAGGTTGACTTATTTATGTTATTCCTCAACCCCTACTGCATTTGATTCTTGAAAAAGTGCTTCAGGTCAAGTCCAGCATGCTTTGAAGTCTAAATTGAACCATGAAGTTCAAAGCAAAATGAATTCAAAGCAGAGTGAATGCCACTAATGTACTAAATCTCACACTGAGATAAACTAAGCTATTATTACAAAAAAAAACATCTAACAGAAAAATTTGCTGGTGACATTTTTAATTTCTTAATAATTTTATCTATTTGCACTAGAATGAATGGTGTAATTCTAGACAATTAAATCAACATAAACCCAGGATGCAGTTTACATTTGTGAAACATGATATAGTTAATGGACATTTCCTAATTAGATCAAAACATTTTCTAAGGTTTGTATCAGCAGTAGGATTAAGTAGATACAAGGTAGGACCAGCTAGAAAATTGAGATGACTTCAACTCTGATGTTTCTGTGCCTAGGTTCATGCTATTTGCTTTGTCTAGAATACTCATTCCCCAAAATCCACTTAAAGAAATCTTGCTTTTCTACTCTGTCACCTAACTGGGAAGCAATTTCAAAACATGTCCCCCCATATTCTTTGACCTTCCTCCTATTGAAACATGGGGTCTATTTTTCCTCCCCTTAAAGTTGGCCTGGCCTGTGTAATTCCTTGATGGATAGAATATGGTAGAAGAGATGCTGTGCCAATTTCCAGACTTAGGCTTTAAGAAACTGGCAGCATTTCTTTCCTGCCTTGGAACCTGGCCACCATGCTGTGAGGAAGCCAAACAGCCACATGTAGAGGACATGAGTAGGTGGTCAAGCTGACAGTCACAGCTGAGGTCTCAGTCTATGGCCAGCACCAACTGCCAGACACTCGAGTGAGCAAGCGTCCAGATGATTCCAGCCTTTGAGTCACTCCCAGTTTTCAAGCTGCCCCAGCTGATGCCCCGTGGCATAGAGATGAGCTGTTCTCACCCAGCCTTGTCCAAATTGCAGCTTCATGAGCAAACAGAATGATTATCATTATCTTCAGCCCCTAAGCTTGGAGCAGTTTGTTATATAGCAATAAGTAACAGGAACAGAAAAGCCTTCCTTAAATTCTCACACAACCCCACAACAGCAACTACCATCACTATGAAAGTCATGAAGATGGTTCATGATTATTCCATTCTCTCCTCCTTCTGGTACAAGACAAAAATGCACTTTCCACCAACCACCTTTGAATTTAGGCATGGCCATATGGTGGATTATGGCCAACAGAATGCAACTGGAAAGCCAATTCTGGGCAGAAGCTTTAAAATCCAGGGTGTGCTCCACAAAGTTTCCTCCCCACATCACAGTGACGGTGGAAGCCCACATGGAAATGCATCTCCCATTGCCCAGACTGCCTGATGAGCAGACGGCTATGCTGTCAAAGCATCCTGGACATACAGCATGAGGAAGAAATAATTATTTGTTGGGTTTAGCTGAAATTCTAAAAAGTTGTTTGTAACCTCAGCATATGACCAGGTTTGTCAATGGCAGCACTGTTGACTTTTTGGGCCAAATGATTCTTCATTGTGGGAGGCTCTCCTGTGCCTTGTAGGGTGTTCACCAGCATCCCTGGCCTATACCCACTAGATGCCAGTAGCACCACCACCCCCAGTTGAGACACTCCAGACTTTGCCATATGTCCGCCGGTGGTGGGTGGGAGGGAGTTGAGAACCACTGATCTGGACTACTACAACTGATAAGACTGCCACTACACAGAATGAGTTCTTCCTCTTCACACTTTGAAAGCCCTTAATAGATACTCTTCTGTAGCACTCATATCATTCGCCACATTGAATTACAGCTAGTTGCTTGGACTCTTGTCATCCTGAAGAAAACAGTGAGGGCAGATGAAAAAGTAGGGCAGGTGCATTGATCTGCCTAGGGTTTGGGTTGTCTGTTAGCAATACACCAAGTGAGGGGGGTGGAACTCACAGTCTCCCCCAGCAAGATGACCAAAGCACCCAGTTCAGGCACTCTGCAAATGGTTGTGCAGTGCACAGACTGTACAACAGTACCCAACTACAGCGATAAGTGGCAACTGAAATCTATCTAACTTTGCTCATTAAGCAACTTTCACACAGAAGAAGTGAGTTTTTCTCATTCATCTTCCTGAATGAGAGTCATTTTAAAAACTTCGCATCAATGCTAGCAACTACTCTGACCTAGATTGTGAGGCAATCAAGGATACAGATCCACACAAGACAGGACTAGAAACTCAAAGCTCTCCTGCTTGATGTTGACATGGGAATTCATCTTGTCCTAAATCTTGAGAAAGAGATGCAAAGGTAGTTCAAGCCACCAGACAAGAGTGAGTAAAAGAAATTCAAGTTACGGCTGCCTAGCTTGTGTCAGGCAAAGTTCAGTGGGATTCCCTAAAACTGGTTATTCATCGAATCAAACTGGCATCTCCATCAAATGACACAAAATCCCCAAGCCCTAATGTGTGGGCCTGTGGAACCCTCTAATCAATGTAAATTAAGCACCAGTTGGGACCAGTTATTAAAGTTTCCATATAAAATGCCAGCTGTATATATTAGTGCATGTTGAAATCAGCCCTTGTATAAATTGTTTCCAAAAGCACACACATCCAGTAGGAATCATTGCAGCTGCTGTTTATGAAATTTCCCCCTGCTTCTGCTCAAGCAGCTCTTCTTGCTATTGTAAAATAGCTACCAAAGTCAAACAGTGCAGGGTGACATGGTCACCCTGTGACCATGTGACATGGTTGGTAGAAGGCCAACATCAATATGGGCAAGGCCCAGTTTGCTCCTGTCCCTCCATCTATGCTCCCGCCACTCCACAGTCACCTCCCCATCCCTACACAACACTCATCATAGTGCTTGATGGTTGAATGGTATCAGACTTTATTCCTTGTCAAATCACCACCAGCTCCTATCCTGACAGCATCTCTGTATAACCCAATAACTTCTTCACTGACATCTTTTCCTAGAAGTCACCATATGCTACACTCACTTCACCCTTCTTCCAGAGAAACTCCTTATCTTGCACACTTCCATATATTCTTTGTTCTCATGACCTCTCCCTGCCTTAGGAAAGTTTAGTTGATCGCCATCACAGTGTTTTTTCCTTCCTTTTTCTTCTTGTATTGTCTTCTCCTTTCCTTTTTTGCTTCCTCTCTTCATTATGATTGTCAGTTCAGAAATAGCCCCCATGAAGACTGATAGGAATAACAGACACCCTTTCATCAGGGGAAAGGAGAACGACAATTTTTACATTGTAATGCGTGTGAGCAGGACCAGTGGTGTGGAATTACCCAGAAGTCCCCTTTAAAAAATTCTACTCACCTCACCTCTAAATAAACTAGTCTTCCTTAATGAGCAATATTAATGATAATCTTATGGTTTATTACTAATGTGCTACAGTGACATTGTCATTTCTTACTGCCATTTAGCGACATTATACTTTCTTCCTGAAGCCTCCTTGGCTTGGAATGACCTTCCTTCCATTGTTTGCCTTTGAAAAACCTCTCCATTCTTTAAGGCCCTGAAGAATGAATTATTCCTTCCCCTCTACCCCTACATCAAGTTGCTTTTCTTGCTATTTAATACCTATTTTATTTTGTCTTGCATTACTTATATTTCTCTCTCTTCCTACAGTCTCAAAAGCACGTGAGAGAATGAGTACTGTTAACGTTTATAAAACACCTCCCAGGAACACTTTTGTCCAGGACATGGTAAATCCATATGAAATGTATATCAAAATGAAATAGATTAGGAACCTAAAGAGCATTCACAAAGTTATCACCCATAAAAATGCAGTTTGTCAAACAATTATCTTATTGGTTTATTTATAACCTACTTTATTCCAAAACAATTTCAGGCAGCCTATAGATAATTTTATAATGGCATATTTTGTAAACCAAAGTCAGGGTTGAAGATCAATATCAAGGAAAAAGGAAGAGTCCAGATACATGGGTCATATAGTCTTACATAGCCATAAAACTTGGGCTACAAATTTGTGGTGAGCTTCCTGGCAGCCAGAGCACAAAGGAAAATATGTTTAATTACATGGTTCTCACTGTCCCAAAGGAGAAAACATGCCATTGCTTGGGGGAAGCAAAATTTTCCTGGCACCTAGCTCTGAAATAAAAACTCTTACATAAGATTTCTCATAGGGGATGTTGAGTAGGCAAACAATTGAGTCTCAGTTGGAATTTTGGTGCATAATTTGTTTGTTTTGGGGACTGCTAATGAAGTGTCATATGGAAAGAGGCAGAGCAAAAGAGATTAGTTAATACAGTGAGGTTATTTTATCTGTTCTTAAATAATAAAGATTAGAACATGTCTATTAAATACAACCCATGCAAAGCCTAACATAACATCCCAGAAGTAGATGTAGAAACTATTTTATTGTTGTCATTGGTTTTGTTTGTCTGTTTATTTGTAATGATAATGAAGACATTTATATTTCTGCTTTGTGGAAACTTCGAGTAGGAAATTATAGATAATTGACTGTATATTTCTGTGGTTTAGCATGGATTTAACAAGTGGGATATTGAAAAATGTTTTGAATAACTAACATTTAATCATTAAACCATGGAGATTATTAACAGAAATAAATGAAAATGATTTCTCTTCAAAAAATCTAACACAAAAAACTAAAGCTTCTCAAAAATCAAAGGTTTTATTAAATTTTTATTCTCCCATATATATTGAGGTAGAAATTCCAGAAAATAGGGATTCTATACAACAAATTAGCATACAAAGAGAGAACGCAAGGCCAAAAAGAAAGGGGAAAAGGTAAATTTAAAAAGACTCCCTTAGGAACCTTCCAAGGAGGTTATGTGAGTCTCACTTCGAGAAGTAGATCTGCCCTTGGATATGAACTGAATCCTAGTTAACATACAAGCTACCTACCCAAGCCAAGATCAACTGTGCTTTAAATTTCATATTAAACATTCAGGGGAAAAAAAAAAAAGTAAATTAGCTGTACAGCCAGGACATTAAAGCATAGCATAATTTTCTAAATGTGTTTTTCTTGCAATTCGCCAACATTTACAGATCCTTGTATGTTTATTGTTAAGTATAAGTAGCCATCATTCCCTCTAAAATTATTCAACATAATAATTGATAGCACTATTTTGCTAATTCTGTTTTCTGCCAACAATCTCTAAAATATTCTTTTCACCCCAATGAAAAAAATTCAGACGTATTTTCAGTGCTGTGGGGCATGAGAATGTAAAATGTGGAGTGTTCACCCCTAAAATAGTTTACTAATAAAAATAACCAGACTTTTGAGTCACCCCACAATATTGGGTTTTATTTATAGAGTTTTGCACTGTTACTCAGGAAAATCAGTGGAGATGAGAAGGCAATAAACTGCTAAGCAAAATATATCAAGAATATATTTGAAATTTGAGCAAAATTTGAAAGTAAGCTGCACTGATACTTCTTGCAAGGTCATTATAGTGAAGCTATAATTCTTCTTTTAGTAATAAAGCTGGCCCAAGAGTACTCATGACTGGGAGCTCTAATCCGGTGAGGATCTATTTAGAAAGAAGAATGAAAGACAGAAATGGATCCAATGCATCTCAATAAACTAACTGCAATTCCAGTTAGGATATAATCCCACGAGCAACTCATTGAAAAGACTAATGTGACCATTACCGATGACCAGAGATACAACCTAATATTTATTCATGGAATATCCTGGGCATTGAAGAAACAACCTAGGAAGGTGAATGTAATCGAATAAAAATAAATAAAGACCCCTAAACTAACTTTTCCTTGTCAGCCTTCTCTTTCCCCTTATTCTATGTAACAATGATGCATTAACTATCCAAGAAAACTATGTACTTGGAACTCCAAAATGCTAATCTTTCACCAATCATTATGCATTATTTATGAGGCTAAAGATATTGTAATAAATTCATTTTATGTATTCCAAATAGCATAAAAATTCTTTTGAAGTTCGGATCAAACTGATTTACAGTATAATTGAACTTCTGCAGAAAAACCTGGACTTTCTGCACATCCAATGAGAGGCAGAAGAGAGTCAACAAGAGTTATCTGCCACCCTGAAACCTCTAAGGGCAGAGAGCATCACGGGAACATCTCTAGTTTGACTTGGACATCATCCAACCCTGAATGAGATTATAGTTTTGAGAAGGTGCCATGTTATCAGTAGATCCACGTTCAAAAATCTCCGCACCCATTTCACTTTGAAGAGACAGTTTAATGTTAAATGGACCTTTCCAAGGCCACTAGATGTTTGCATTTCTTTGTCTGGGAATCCAAACTTAAAGAGAATTGCCAGTATGGATTTCTCAGCAGTGGTATATATAAATTAATGAAGCAGGTGTGATCAAACTTAACTGTGTGTATGTGCAGGTATGTGTGGTGTGTACACACACAGCCACTTACCAATTTAGAGAAAGTCAGTGTCTTCAATATATTAAATTTTGGAAGTCAGTGTCTTCAATACATTAAAATGTACACGGGAAGAAATTAAGAGAATGAGGTAAGATAGGGCAAAACCTGAAGCCAGGTTGGATGCCTGCACTGTCGGATACTGTGAGTTACGAGGAAATGAGAAGGGTGTGTGTAATAAAACTGCTGGTTGAGAAAGATATGAGTAAGGCTGCACAGTGACCTGACAGTGAGGTTTCTGGGAAAGAAATCAAGCAATCTTCCGAGCAAAGAAATAAGGAAAGAGACAAGACAATATAGTAGAGAAATACATGGAACTCTCTGTTGGTGCTTCTTAAACTTTGGAGTATATCAGAATCACTTGGAGGGTTTGATAAAATATGTATTTCCAGACCCCACCCCCAAAGAAACTGACACAGTAGGTCTGAGCTAACACCTAAGTGTTTACATTTCTACCAAGATCCCAGGTCATGCTAATTAAACAATCCTGCTGGTCCTGGGACCACATTCGTTTAAGTAGCAAAGCCATAGATGCTGACAGATCTGCGTCAGACCCCTGCTTGGCCATTTCTTAATTGTGTACCTCTGGGAGAATGACCCAGGCTCTCTGAATCTTGTTTTCCTGATTCTTAAAATAAAGATGATAATATATACTTCATAAGATCGTTGTGAAGATTTAAAAACAAAATAACATAACTGGGGAGCCATTGAGAAGTGGCGATTTCTGGGCCCTACTCTGAGTCAAAGGACCGAGCGGGGTCTGCAGGACTTGCTTGGAGCCTGGGTGACTCTGAGGCCAGGCAGTGTTGAACCCCAGTGACCTAGGGCTGAGAGTCTGAGATTTCTAAGGCAGAGTCCTGGACAGTAGAGAACAAACAGGAAAGCAGGCAACTGGGAAGACAAAGTTTCAAACTCGTGGGCAGTATGGAGTTAGGAGATACCAGGGAAGAAGCCTGCAGATAAGAAAGGGGAGTGTAAAAAGGCTCAGTTTGAGAAACTGCTGAGGTGACCAAACTTCATATGCCTTGTAACTTTACAAAGATAGATGAGCAGGCTGTAAATCTTGCCTAAATAGACTAATGTGATTACAACCCCTCACTCTGTAGAAAGCTTCAGCCCCATGATCAAAAATGGATGATGATGCTGATTTTTCAAAGTAGACAAGATATAAAGAAGAGGTTAAAAGGAACTGGGAAAATCCCAGAAGCCCTGGATCCTCAAAAAGCAGTCCCCAGTTCAGGCTACTCTCCCCAATCCAACTATAATGGTAGAAACTGGAAAATTATCCATCAACTCACATCAAAAGGAACTACAAGTCGGGGAGTTTTCTATTCTGAGATGCCCCATTCATTCTATTCTTCCCTCTCTAGACCCTCAGGCACCACTAAAATGTGTTTCTCAGAATGCCAGACTCAGAGAAAGGCTGCCTGCTGGTGACATGGTTTCAATGATAAATGTGAAACATGACGCGTATTAGAACTCTGTCTTGACTACGCCCAAGGCACATTAGCATAGTTAATACCTTAAGAAAGTTCCTCTTTTGGAAATCCTTATTTCAATAAACGCTGTTGTAACCTCCCTCCCGTCACCGGCTCCTCAGAGCACACACCGTAGAAAACACAGCCCTGTGGCAAAGTCTGCAGTTGCCACTCCCTCGGCCTGCCTCAGCGCCAAGATCTGGAACTAAAAGCCGCACTGTCTGAAGGCAGAGTTGTTCAGACTCCAGAACACTTCCTGTTGAAAAGAAAACTTCTCTCAGCTTTCAGATTCCCCGCCTGCAGAGGAGGGATAAGACCACGGCTTGTTTGTCAGTTGGTGTTTGTCATTGGTGCGGTTAATAAGCAGATAGGACGTTAATAACAGGGACATACCTGCTTGGGGCTGTCCACCTCCCTGTAAGGAGATCAGAAAACACACACACACACACACACACACACACACACACACACGTAAGGGGAGCAGGGTGGAGACAACTTATTAGTGTTAAAGAGAAAATGACACACTCAAAGTCCTGGAGGAGGAAAGTAAAATTGCAAGAGATGAACATGAGAGCACTGCATGCTGGCTGCGTGAGGGCCCATAACTCAACTGGCTTGTTTTCCAGCCAGCTAATACTCCCCTCCTTTGAAACTCTGGCTTGTAAACATATTTATAGCTGCTCCACACAATATGCCGGATACTAAAAAAAAAAACAAAAAAAAAAACACTTAGTCATTGTTCCTGGTGAACCAGTTTTGCAAGAGTTAACCTAACCCCTTGCATAAAGCTGAAAATAGTTTGCCGAAAGTTTTGGCAAGGAAGAGTCACACTCTTGGCCTAAAGGTTAGCTGACCTCAATCAGGCTGCTACAGAAAGTCCCGTAGGATTTACTTAGAGGGTGAACTGTTTTTGATCTGACAAGAGAAGGAGGCCTTCTGGGGTTCCCTGGCCAGTCCCTGTGTTAACTGATGTGTCATTCACACAATCACCGCAAGGGTTCCGTGGCTGCACCTGTTCCTGTGTGCCGAGGCACAGCCGTCAGCTGAAGCGGGAGTTTCCAAATCAGAAGTGCCAGCTTTGCCTATCAACTCCCAGAGGGATTAAAGAATTTTAAAGCAAGTAATCTAAAAGTGACACTCCCAGGTCATGAGCAGCCTGAGGACTGGAACATCAGTGGCTCCAGAAGTTCTACTAGGAGGAGAAACGGGCAGACATTTTATTATGCAGGGAGCTTTTGGAAGCAGTAGCTTTAGGACTTGACCTGAGACAATGGTTGCACAGGAAATAAGTTACTTATCCTTGGATTAGATGCTAGAGCTCAATAAAAAATAGTGAACTTCTCTGAAGATAATTTCTATAAGACTGAGAAAAACCCCAATTGCCTATATCACAGAGTAAGAATGCCAAGGCTGGTGGGTGGAGTGTGTTCCAGGAGGGAGAAGTTGAAGGTGCAGAGAGGAGCTGGTCAGAACCCATCAAGCCATCCCTTGCACTGGGCAGGAAATGCACCTGATTGATCCTGACAGCCCAGCAGATGAGTCATCGGCACACGTAGGAGTTCTGTACAGGTCTGTAGAATCAAAGGGGCAACTGGGCACTTACAGGAGGAGGAGAAAGGAAGGGAAGGTCTGAGAAGACTGAGGAGGGAAGGGAGGGAAGAGAAAGAAGAGGAAGAGGAGAAATATTAATAGAACGGAGAAAAAGGGGGAGGAGAAGAAGAGGAGGCAGGGGGAGAAGTAAAGAGAAAGAAGAGGGGCTGGAAGGCAAAACAAGGACCATGACATAGTTGGCAGGCACACAGAGTATCTAAGCTATCTATGGGGCTCCTCGGAGTTCAAGTATCATTTACCCTCTTGGCCAACTACTATAGTTGTCGGATGTTGCCATGGTCCCAGTTCTTGCTCTATGAAATTGGACTTTTTTTTTTTTTTTGGCCTCAGTACTGTTTTCTAGAGGTGATTTCATATTCAGACAGTTTGGTTTGACATCTTCTCAGAGATCCTGCCACAGCTGTGCCACCCTGCTTCAGTGGTGCCACCTCTTCGGCACAGAGGAAACCTGCAGACGTTACTGTGGAAAATATTTTCCCGAGTACCTTTCCTTAACGAGCTCTTCCTATACTTCTGAGCACTTGCTTAGCTGATGGGAAGATGTGCATGAGCCTAGTTTTAATCACCCTAGCTCTCTTGCCTGACTCATAGATACCGATCAGAATTGAATGCTCCACAGCTCTGTGATTTCCACTCCAGAGAAGAAAAATGTCACAACCCCTGGATTGTGAGGGAATGAGATAAGCAATACCGGAGGAACCGGAGAGAGATCCAAGCAGGACACAGGGCCACCCTGCAGGCTGCTGTGACCCCACACCCTTTTAGTAGGAGGCCTCTTTGTTTCAGTTAGTGTCACCTTCCGGGCAAGAATGGGCCAATAAAAGGCAAACCATCTGTGCGTGTGCTTCTCTCAGATGTCCCCAAAATCCCCATAGTTGTTTTACCTTCTGGGAAGCTCAGAATGTTGTCCTTGTTCCTGATTCTCTTGTTCCAGAGATTTGCAAATTAAAGAATATGGTATTTAGTCTTTAAACTTCATCTACTATTGTGAAGTAACGATACAAATGATATAGTACAAGTAAGCCCATTTTATAAGTGTATTATTATTTATCTCCTTGTAAGTAGAGGGAGGGAGGAGAAAGACAGGTCAGTGTGGAAAGCCTGGCCTGAAGCGCAGGGACCCTGTGACAGTTGGCAGCCAGCTGTAGCCACTAACATCACCCCACAGGCACATGGGGCACTGCATTAGTCTGGGGAGGGAACAGCCAGCTCTGGTCCTGACTTTCTGGGAGCCTAAGCTTTGTGGTGGAGACAGATAAGTGCACGGTTGCAATGAGGGCATAATTATAACAATGGGGGTGAACACAGGGAGATTGGCAGCCTATGTGGGCACCATGTTCAGAGAACACTTCGCAGAGGAGTCGACTTCTGAAGACTCACCTTTGGCATGCATCTCACCTCCCATGACCCCTATTGCAGACCAAGGATGTGTGTAGAAAGTGACAAGGCAATAACCATATCCACCTTGCATTAACTTGGCACCCAGGACCCACCCAGGCTTCCTGTGGTTAGCAGGTGGCCCTTTACAATCTCCCTGTGAATGGGTAAATTTTCCAGTCAAGTTTCAAAACCTTATTTCATTTTATTGGTGGAAAGAGTGAAGTCAAATGCCTTTTATAAAAGGAAACATTCTTTGAAACTGGATCGTCAACTTTCATCTGGGGAGATTGGGCGCAAAGGAAACTTTTTGAAGGAGCCCGGCGTTGGGTAGCAGAAGCAGCCTCTGCAGCAACACTCGGGTGTTTGCTCTGCACCCCTGACACCACGGCAGCGGCTCCGAGCAAACCCGCCAGCCAGGACACAACCCGTGCTGGAGAGGCCAACAGCTTGGGCACCCTATTAGACGGAGGTCACTCTGCACACTCCCCTCTGTGTGTTCCCTAACCGACTGTGCTGGAGGAGACCCTCTTCACAGTTCTTTCTGTTCTCTTTCACGAGCCCCAATCCCACCATTTCAAAAATGCTTTGTTCCCGAGAAATAGCCATATGAAGCGCAGAGCATAGCCACAGTCTAATCAAAACAGAAAAAAAAAAAAAAGACAGAAAAAGGGAGAAGTTCTGAAAAGAAAACAGTTGATATAAATACCACTAAAATATTGCAGAAACAGAAATCCTAATTAAAAGGAGACAAAATGAGTCAGATTTTTTTTCCGAGAATTATTTAGGATCATTATAAACCGTATAAATGAGAACAAAACCAGCTGCTTTTGGCTAAGCCACCTTGGACAGGAAACTACTGCCTGCCTCCTTAATGGTTTCAAGCGAGGTATGTTCTCTGCCAAGGTTTACACACAGGATTTAGCAATACTGTCCCTTTTGTCCTTCACTCTGGGTCATCCTGGTAGGTAGAAATGCTGGCAGAGCATGTCAATGTCATTATGTACTGTGAGACCATTAGTGGGTGGTGGATTTTGAGGCTGCACATTCATCTTATCTCGTCATATGCTTAAACCCCTATTTCCAGAAGGACACACTGTCCGCCTGCTCCCATCACGCTTCTTTATTTGGAATTAGTCATCATTTTCCTCAAATTTATATTAAAACAGATATTCTGGGTCTCTAGGTTTCAGGCGCGAGCTTGGAAAGGATTTCCCTAAAGGGAAGTATCTGAGAGAAAAAACAGTTGGATGGACTACAACTCGACCCATATAAAATAGTCAGAGCCTATGAACAGAAAATGCAGCAGAGAGAAAACCCAAATGGCTGATAAGCACATGAAAAAAAAAAAGTTCAACCTCTCTAGATAGCGAGGGAAATATAATACCTACCTAAGCAACGAGATACCATTTCGTAACCAACAAGACTGACAATTTAAAGTGTGAAAAATGGTAAGTGTTGGCAAGGATGAAAGGCATCAGGAAAGTGTAAAAATTGCTAGTGAGAATGTAAACAGATACTGTTTACTGGAAAGCCATTTGTCTGTGTCTGTATGGCTGCGTGTGGGCACCTCCCAGAGGGCCACGTCTATGACCTTCTTTCACGTCTACACAAGACAGATGTTCAAGGATGCTCTGTACAGTACTCTTTTTTTTTTTTTTTTTTTTTTTGAGACAGAGTGTCTCTTTGTCACCATGGCTATAGTGCAGTGGCATCAGCCTAACTCACAGCAACTTCAAACTCCTGGGCTCAAAAGATCCTCCTGCCTCAGCCTCCTGAGAAGCTGGGATTACAGGCTCACCACCACGTCTGACTAATTTTTCTATTTTTAGTAGAGATGGGGTCTTGCTGTTGCTCAGGCTGGTCTCGAACTCCTGACCTCAAGCAATCCTCCCGCCTCGGCCTCCCAGAGTGCTAGGACTACAGGCCTGAGCCATATGCCCAGCCACAGTACTCTCAATAATACCAAAAAATATGGGATAGAGAAACAAATTGTGTATCATAACGTAGATTAAAAAAAATAAACTTAGGCCGGGCACGGTGGCTCACGCCTGTAATCCTAGCCCTCTGGGAGGCCGAGGCAGGTGGATCGCTCAAGGTCAGTAGTTCGAGACCAGCCTGAGCAAGAGCGAGACCCTGTCTCTACTAAAAAAAATAGAAAGAAATTATCTGGCCAACTAAAATATATATAGAAAAAAATTAGCCGGGCATAGTGGCGCATGCCTGTAGTCCCAGCTACCCCTGGAGGCTGAGGCAGTAGGATCGCTTAAGCCCAGGAGTTTGAGGTTGCTGTGAGCTAGGGTGACACCACAGCACTCTAGCCCAGGCAACAGAGCGAGACTCTGTCTCAAAAAAAAATAAATAAATAAAAATAAATAAATAAACTTAATCTACATAAAGCAACATGGTAAATCTCAAAAGTATAACATTGCTTTTAAAGAAAGCAAATTGCAAAAGGATGCATACAGTCTGATACCATGATTATAAATATTTAATAGAAATAAGGACTAATAAAAAATATTACTATATACTGTGATGCTTCTGGAAAGACACATTTGTGGAAAATTATTTTAAAAAACCAACATTCATGAGACTGATTCACACCAGCTTGAGCATAGCACAGACCTCTGGGATACAAAGAGAGAGAGAGTGAAAAAGAGAGGAGATAGAGAAAGAGAAGGAGATAGAGAGGTTATAGTAATTGGGTAGTTTGCTGGACCTGAAAATTTATTTACAAAAAAAAGATTTGGCAAAGTGTTGATTTCTCTTAAACCTAAATGATAAGTATATAGGTATTAATGTTATTTTCTCTACTTTCCTGTACATTTGAAGTGTTTCAAATTAAAAGCAGTACTATAGTAAGATCCCATAAAATATACAGTGACCACATTAAAGAATATACTGTACACTAAAAAAATCTGGAAGACTGTACACCAAACTATTCATAATCATTGTCTCTGGGAAGGGTATTTCAAGAGTTTTGTTCTCTACTTTCTACAATTTTGTTTTGTTTGGACTTTTGCCACAATCATGGATTACCTTTGTAATCAGACCAACACCAGCCAAAATGTTGAAAGGGGTGAGGGAGGTAAAGAAAAATGTAAAGAAACCTACATTTAAGTCCTTACTCAAAAAACACTTTTTGAGCCCCACCCCTTGGTGTGGTCTTTCAAAGAGTAGGACAGAGAGGGAGAAAAAGGACTGCATTTATGTTCTTAGAAGCCAATAACTAACTAAGCCCCAATTTTGCAATTATGCAACACCAGCTGCCATTTCTGAACATTCACAAAGAGCTAAAAAAGGGCTCATTATATTCCTCCGAAATCTGCTCCTCATCCTGTATTCTCTGTCGAGATGAATGTTGCCATGAGGCTCGCCAAGTCTAATCAATCCTACCACCTTCATAGATCTGTATCCCCCACTCTTGTCCCAAAGCCACCACCTTAGTTTAAGCTGTCTCACCGACTGGTCCTTCTTCCTGCCTCAGGACTTAACCCTGGAAATCCATCTAGCAAATGGTGATCACTTAGGGTGCTCAACGTTTGATCATAGAAATCCCTCCCTCAATTAATTATCTCCACAAAAGGCGTCAATGTTTCCTATCACTGACGGGATAAAATGCAACCTCTTTAGCATGGCTGCAGGTCCTTTTCCATGCACTCTGCAGCCCTGTGATCTCCCTGCAGCCACCTGCAGGCCTTCAGACTTCACTCTGTGTTTTGTTTATGTTGCTTCCTCTGCCTGGAATACCCTGCCTCTGTCCTAGGGGAACAGGACACCTACTTTACTGGTTAGCTCAGTTTAGCTCTTCCTTTATGGAGACTCTCTGATTCCCATCCACATAAACTCAAATATTCATGTGTGTGTCCATTTGGTCACAGAGTCCAGCTTTTTGTTTTACTACATCCTGTTCTTATTTTATGGATTTAATGATTTCCCAATTCTCTCTGAATACACTCAATAGAAGCTGTTGGTTTTATTTACAGTTTGTCCTCTGTGTCTCTGGGTTCTCGATCCATGAATTCCACCCCACTGAGGATCAAAAAATATTCTGGGAAAAAAAAAATTACATCTGTGCTGAACATGTACAGACTTTTTTCCTTGTCATTATTCCCTAAACCATGCGGTATAACAACCATTTGCATAGCATTTACATTGTGTTAGGTATGATAAGTAATCTAGAGATGATTTAAAGTGTACAGGAGGATGTGCATAGGTCATATGAAAATACTACCCCATTTTATATCAGAAACTTGGGCATCTGAGTTTTGGTATCTAAGAGAGGTCCTGGAACTAACCTCCCTTGGATACCAATGAATGACAGTGTTTATTTCTTAGTTCATTTCTGTATTTCTCAGATTACTTCTAATTTCTACAAGGGTCACTTTGTTTTTTCTGGATTGTCTTGTTCATGCTCTTGGTTTTCCAAACATGTCTAATAATTCTACACCTTATTATTCAATTTACCCTTCATTTTCTAAATTATTTTTTTGGAATCTCTTATCTGCTGATAATGTCTCCTTACTTTTTCTTTGCTTTATAGGTATATTTTATCTTGAACATCCATATTTTCTTTCTGAGGAGTATGGGGGAACATAATGAGAAAATACAAATGTTTTGTCCACCATCTTGGATCAGAAGGTTAGCCAACCATCTGAGTGCCCACTGAGCAAGCTTATATTGTACAATAATCAAAAATAAACAAAAATTTGTCAAGACCCAAAATATCAAAGAATAGAAGTCAAGAATATGGAAGTTAAGCAATAATTATTTCATAATAACTGCAGAGATTACAGTGTAAGCTTCTTTGAGGAAGAGCCCTCTGTCCTCGTCATCTTTGTACCTCCAGTGCCTACCACAGTGCCTGACTCATAGCAGGTCTCCGTAAAGAGTTGTTCAATAAATGCAACTTTAACAGAAGAGCCTGAAGCAATCCTCCTGCTTCATTTTGTTCTGATTATATGCATAACTAGAATAGGGTTCTAATCTACTTTCCATTTTAATTGGAAAATGTAGAATTTAGACAGAGACAAAAGTACAAACAACATGTTTGGAGTAGGGGGTCCTAACTTTGTTGTGTCAAGGAATGCATTTTCTCCATCAGTAAAACTTTATGACTGAGTATGGGGCAGAGGAGAGTATGTTGAAGAGAGAATTTCAGTTTAGGGGTTTGAGAAGAGGTGGAGAATGAAGCAGTAAATTTGGGAAAAGGAGCTGACCACAAAATCTAAACTATGTTTATCTGGGAGATCCTGAGCATCTCTTCTTTTCCACCAGAAATTCCCAAAGAAATCATCATCAGGATGAGCACCACACCCTCTTCTTCCCTTCCCACACTTCCACCGACTTACTTGTCTTCCATCCCACATTCAATACTCACAGGCAACAGAGATGGAGATGTGGCCTAAGTAAGTGCAAATTTCATCTACTAAATAAAACAGGATCCAGGACTAGGACCTCCCAGAAGATGATAAGCAATTTTTAGGGTCCCAGAATAAAGTCTGAATCAATGAACAAAGATTAAAAGTTAGAAGTGTTTGTTTGAGGCAAAATAAGACTGCGGGAGTGGATTAGCTGCCTTTAGCTGGAGAGTTATTTTGTGGATGGTGCTATGCATCTATTTATTCCTTTCACAGAAGAGAAAGTGGAGTGTCAAATATCTGAAACTGTTCTGGGAAAAGGAGTTTCAATGATGAACAAAGGCGACTCTACGTTTGAGGAGTGAAGAGTGCAGATAAGTAAACAAGCACATATAAGAAAGTTGTGATAAATCCTACTACGGGCCAAGGACTAGGTGCTATGGGACATGAGATGAACACATGCTTGTAGTGAAGAGTCAGAGAAGAAGTATTGCTGGGAAAGTGACATCTTCTCTGAAACCTGAAGGATTTGCTAGGAACTCATTGTGGCTGGGACATCATCTGTGAGGGTTGTAAGGCATGAGCAGGAGAAACAAGCAGGAAAATCAAGGGACATGTGCTCCACACTAGAGACAATGAACTTCTCCACGAGGCACAGGGAAGAGCAACGAAAGGGGTTGAGGTTGGGCCACAATGAGATCTGATTTACATTTCAGAAAGGTCTCTCTTGCTGTATTACGTAGAATGTGTTAAGAGATGAAAAGTACCGGGTACCTGACACTGGGAACTCAGGTAGGAGTCTGTGGCAGTAACCCAGGGAAGGAAGAGAGTGGCCTTAGACTAAAATAATGGAGTAGATCAGAGAGAAGTGGATGGAATCAATTTGAAAGATATAACTGTGGCAGAATCTACAAGAGTAGGGGGAAGGACTTAAAGCCATAGGCTAAATATGCTTTTTATAAGAGTCCAAAGACCCCAGAATGTTCAGATATTCAGTGTAGGGTCTCCTTGTGGGCTCCATCTGTTTCTAGCCTGTTTCACCTGCTTTGACCTCTCAGTATTGCAGGGTCTCCACTTTCCATGAGGAGCCTGTTCTTGGAACATTTGTGGTCCATTCTCCATCTCCCTTCCCAGTCCCACCTGGAGGATTGGGCTTTCCTCTTCCCACCCACCCCAACTCTATGTACTTCCCAAAGCCTGAGGCATTCTCTATGGAGTGACTTCTTGAGGGCTTGACTATCCAGACCCTTCAGAAGAGCTAAGGGCAGATGGGTGTAGGGGTGGGGGAGATTAAGATCTTAATCAGATCTTAATTCCAGTATGAGTCAAAGTCTGTTCTCTTGGCTTATTCTACAGATGGTCCATCCGTCACTATTGAAAGAATTGCATGTCCATGCACATGTGTGCACACGCAGACACACATACACACAAAATGCTTGAACAGACACACACCCCTCCAAAGGACAAATATTAATTCTCAAACACATGCAGTCTATGAAATGCTGAGGCAAAAATTAAACATTTCGTAACTTCCTCATAATTTGCAAGGCACCTATCTTATACAATAGAGTCCGTGTTTTATTTCCTCCTTCTTGGCTTTCATACTGTGTTTCTTCAGATTGGCAGGAATAAGAAAGGGCCTGTTTCTGAGCTAAAACACCTCTTCATAATCACTTTCAAGATACTCAAGCACCTATTCAAAGCTTTGCGATCGCTTGTCCTAAAGACTTGATTATATCCTTAGTCAAAGTTACCCATCATCCTCTGTTTCTGCCTAGGGTAAGGAAAGATATTTATTGTTTTATTATTTCAGATGTGTTTATGTGTTGTGTCCTTCTAGTCAAATAATAGAAACTGTCAGGCAGCAATGCAATATTATGAAAAGGGCTCTGATAAAAGTAAGACTTTGGCTCAAAAATGCTCATTAACTACCTGATACTGAGTAAATCTGTTAATTTTTCTGAGCCTTAGTTTCCCCATCAGTAAAAGGATGTGTAACATAGGTTGGGTTTTATTCCATAATAAATTTATATTGAGTGCAAAAATACATACAAAAGTAGCTGACACACAGCAGTTATTTAAAAACATAATGTATTTCTTTTTGGTTAAAATCAGAAAGCATCCAGTGCAACCACTAATTTTTGCAAATGAAGATGCTAAAACAGAGAGGTAAGATTTGTCCAGTTGCACAAAGTGGCGGAGTTAGGAATAGATGCCAATTTCCTGACTCTTGCTCAATGTTCTTTCCATTATACCTTCTGGAGTGATCCTGAAGTGGGTGGAAGGCCTTTCACTATAGAATCTGTGCCCCAAGGATATGTTCCCCCCAAATGTCTAGGCAAATGCCAGTTCTTTTCAATGTCCATGTGGTTTTGTCTTGGATGGAAAAGCTTTTTTCCAGCACCACCTATCCTATTATTCTGTTTTGAAAGGGTAATCTGTCAGGCATATCAAACATTAAAAGCAGTGGGAACATTCTGAGGTCTGTAGTGTGTATATTTTTTCTCACCGATTAAATCTTCACTCCTCAGCTATCAGACAAAAGGGAGAAAAGCTGTTCTCCTCCTCTAAAGGGAGAAAAGCTTTTAAAACAGTTGGCAGAATCCACTGTTCAAAATGGAAAAATAAAAATTTCAAGCAACATCAGATGAGAAAGGCAAAAGAACACATGTGTTCAGGATAAAGTTTGTTTTCTCTCAGACTAAAATATTGCTGCTTTATGATTCTAAGCTATTATCGTTAGAGCAAGATTGTAGTCAACAATTTTATCAACAGTAGTTAATGCTTTCCTTAGGTTACTATAATTAGGAAAATAAAGGGGAAGTTTTAAACTGATCTCATCAAATAACAACAAAAAAAAATAACATCGATAAAAAAGATAATTTTTCTAGATGGCCGAGTAAGGGATTGGTGTGTAAAACTCTTAAAGTTTCTTCTCTATACACAACCGATGTATGTGATTATATTAATAGTTATCACTAGGACGGTGATATGATCACCTAGGAAACAACCACCAAAGACAGCACATGTCCAGGCTCTTGGGTGTCCCATTAGCATCTGAAACTCAGTACATTCCAGTTGGAATTCCGTATCTCTCTCCCCTCATCCAATTTATTCTCACTCCAGTATTCCTAGTCTTAGCAAAAGCATCATCAATCACTGAAGACATCAATCTTTCTTCTTCCTCTTCTTCTACCTTCCTCCCCTCCCAAAGGGTCTCAAGCACTTTAAAAAAAAAAAAAAAAAAATCCCTGAAATGCCTCTGGAATCATGGCCACTGTGTTAATTCTGGTTTTCATTGTCTCTTGAACAATTGGCAATTGAGTTTAATGAATTAGTCCCATGCTCTTATCAACCTTCAATCTATATTTCTTATGGCAAGCCAAATCACCGTTGTAAAATAAAAAGCTGATGATGGTATAACACTTTCTGTGGCTCCCTATTGCCTACTTAAGGCAAAATTTTTTATCTGGTCTGGAAGATCTTTCTCATTTGATCTCAATCCACTTTCCAACCTTCCCTTATTTCCCCCCTGCCACCATGACCATGAAACTCAGGCTTTGGTGACTCCCAAAGTACTCACAATTCTCCCCCGCAAACATGGTTTTTTTACCTCTAAGCCTTTGTTTATGCTGTACTCTCTGCTCTTAAATTCTACATCTGAATCCCCATTGTTTACCTGGTAACTTTCTTGTTAATCCGAAAGGCAGCTCAAATACCACACTTCTGTCAAATTTTTTTTTGATAATCCCCAAAGATTTAGTTGGATCTTCCTCTGTATTTTCATACTACAATTAAACTGTTATACCAGTTATACCATTATATTATGATTTTTTTTTACTAGGGAACACTTAAATTTTTTTAAATTTTTGATCAACAAATAATAATCATATATATTTATGGGTAATTAGGGAACTCTTTGATAGGTTAGAATGTATCCTTCTTGTATCCCCAGGTCCTAATTCAATTTCTGGCAAGGATAGGAATCCAAATGTTTGTTAATCAAACTAAATTGTCTTACTTTCCCCTAGTGATAATAAATGTGAGTTATTTTCATGCATAATCTCTTTACATAGACTTCCAGCTATCAGAAAAATAAATTGGTTCTCAAAAAATATACCATAGCACAAAGGTGTACTGGTAAATATGTAAAATGTTAATTACTTTAAAATTACATAAATTACACAAGAACACTGTTTCCATATCTGTCAAGCAGCAGATATAACTAAGCATAGGATGGAGTGAACTCGGTGCACACAGAGCTCAAAAAGAACGAGGTAATGTAAAGCTAGTGACCAAAAAAAAAAAAAAAAAATGCTTTTTTTAAAAAATTTTTTTTTCAGAACCTGCAAGACCTTTGCCTTGGAGCACATGTATAAGAGGATATAATCCTGAGAAGAGGCAGTTCTACTTAAACAATGAGTCAATGTTAAGGGCAACCGAGTGGATAAAACGGTAACCCTGTGTTTAATTTCACTGTGAGATGTGTGAACTTGTTAGATAGTAGGAATGATCATGTAATTACTGCTGACTTATTCTTGGCCTTTTAGCATCTCCAACTCTGTGGCCAAAACTTCCAGTATTCGAAAGTGTGCCCAAAAGGCAGACAAGCAGTTGAGGCAGAATTGTGAAACAGGGGTTTCACATAGGACATCCTGGATTTAAATCCCAGCTCTCAACTTACTGTTACAGAAGTAACGGTCTGAAAAAGGGCAAAATGTTTTACAAGATGTCTCTTTAAAATCCCCCACCCTTTTTGAGGAATTAAAACCTGCATTCCTGCCCAGAGCCAGTAATGAGAGGGGCAGAGGAGTGCTCTCTGTTTTTTGTTTTCTAGTATCTTAAACCACAGGAGATGGCTCAACAGAATTATCCAGACAGATCTTCACCAGAGATGCTATAGTTAAAAAGCAATAGCCCAAAACTGAACACCCCCTTTAAAAGCCCTATATTTCTGCTTAAAGGGGGGACAATGATTCTTTAGGACTAGAGTCGACCATCCTCCTCATTTTCCAGCAAATTAATAAACTTCTCTTTCCTTTTCCTCAGACCACTTGTCCTCGTTCTTCATTTGGCCTCAGAGACAAGTACTGAATTTTCAGTAACATTACTACCTCTGCTGACCCTTGGCTAATCACTTTAACCTTGAGGAACCTAAGATCACTCCGTTCTAAGATGGAACACGACCTACTTCATAAGGTTGTAAGACTTAAACAAGCTGAAAACAGTGCCAGGCTTAGAGTAAGCCCTTATTAAATGTTGTCCACTGTTATTTGTTGACATCATTGATGTATTATTACTATGGCTCATAGTGAGACTAAAATGCTAACTTCCTTTTATCAGCCTTTCCTGCCACAGCTGTGACCTTCTACAACTGATAGTTTGACTTGTATAGCTTTTGTTCCTGTACTGTGAAAATTCACTATAAGGCTCAAAGAAAAATAATGGCAACCTAAATGCAGCTGTTATTAATATTTTTCCTCTCTCTTTAGTTAGCCACAAAATCCTGCTATTGTCATTTTCCTGTCTAGGATGGGAAATATTCATTTGCTGGGAAAATCAAGTCTAAGTATCTCTGCCAAATAAGTACTTGTACAGAAATCTGATGTGATCAGAAAAATAAAATAATTATAAAATTTACTTGGCTGGCAAAATGAAGTTTAGTTGGGGAAATCTGATGAAACTTGCAAAACAGCACCTGCTGAAGCAGACAAAAGATCAACACCCAGAGGAAGAAAATGACAACTCTATCACAGACAGTTGCAAATTGAGAGTAATTAGGGCAAAGTTCAGGTGGATGAGACAAACTCAGGATAGATAAGGACGAAGGAGGACATTAACTTTTCTCCTATCAAAGTTAAATAAGATAATGGCCATAGATATTTATTCTGTGTATGCATGTGGAAGGCAGTGGTACATCTAGGCATTGTTTCAGCAATCAGATACTTGTGTAATTTGGCTTTTGGGAAGTAAATAGTAATAACTAAGACTCAGGACATAATTGTTTTATCTAATCATCAGAGTTTGACAGTTGCATATGGCAGGTATTAACACCTCCCTGTTGGGGATACTGGGATAATTAGTGTTTTCAACAATGTTTTCAGCTGCTGAAAGCTAGAGGCAAATATAGGGGTGATGTGTCATGATTATCAGACAAAACTATTATTCATTTTCCTTGTAATCAAACATATCAGGCCCTGAGGCCCAGAGGCTCCTTCTAAAGTACCTATTTAAGAATGAATTGATATTCTTCACCCAAATGAAAGCTTTCAGACAATAGAATTCTTCCCTAAATTCAACCTGAAAATAATATGTTCCAAAAATATCTAATCCCCTGTAAACACATTGAGGTCTGGTTTTGCACCCAGCATCAAAGACCTCCTTGCTGCTAAATCCATTTGGACATGATTGTTGACCACTTCCCTCTTTCTTTAGCCATTCTTTTATCGTTGTTGTTTATGTGTTTGTATTTAGTTATCAGGAGCATAGGTGGATCTTTGCCTTAAATTTTCTAAAATTTAATCATTCTCTTTTTGTGGCCACCATGATGTCACATTTTTCTGGGCTTTGTTGTCTGCTTTGTGGGTTCTTCCTTCTCTACCCATTCCTCTGGTTGGTTCCTTTTCTAGGCTTGGTTTTATAGGATTCTCTGTTCCTGAGCAGTGTCATCCATTACTGTGGATTTCTATTATTGAAACTGCAAGAGGATTTCTAGCTAGGTCCAAATGCTCCTTGCACAAAGATTCAATTATTGAGACAATGAGGATTGCCAAGGCAGAAAGGAATTTTTTTAATAGAATGGGAGAAGCTGCCTCAAATCCCTCTCTCCACATGGGTTTCATGGATGGGCCACGTGCCTCGGGTTGGGGGAAGTTCCCAGGGGATGTGAATCTTGGCGTTGGGATGTCTGCCCTGGGGCCTTCAGAGTCTCAACTCCTTTGTCTTGCAGAAAATCCACCATTTCTGGGAAACAACTCAAAAGGTCAAGTAGTTAAGGGAGAAGGTTATAAAAAAACATATTGGGGTCATTGAAATTTATTCATAGACCTGATTACAGTCCCATGTGAGAAACGCTGGGTGCTATAGGAATTCAGAATAGGACCTGGTCATTATAGAGGGTGTCATTGAATAGGTGGCATTTGAGTTGATTTTTTAAGGATGTGGGCAAAAGGGGACTTTATAAAGTTTCTGGTATAAAATTGAAGTTATGTTTGTGTAAAATTATATCTCTCATTCTATTATCTATTCCAGCTTGCTCTTTATAAAAGAAATATTTTCCTCTAAAGAAATTTGTTAGTTTTTATTCTAGTGCCTCAAATATAAATGAAGTCCACCTTAAAAAGTTACAGAAGAAAAACCTGCTGGGCCTATTCCTTACTTCAAAATGTGCTCATTTAAATTCAATACGGTATCAAGCTGAAAAGTTATGTGACTTCCTTAGTACTTCGATCTTTCTTTTTTTTTTTATATATATTATAGCTTATTATGGGGGGACAACAGTTCTGGGCAGTTCTGGTTAAGTATATTCGATCTTTCAAACAAGAATCTTTGTGATTACAGAGTAGACTCTTCCATATGGAAAGAAAAGTACACTTTTAATTGCATTTCTTATAATCAAAAGAGTTGTTGAAAAATAAAATTACCAACTTTTAAAATAGACAAGTTTAAGTTTATAAACACAATTTTCAAGATTAGTACCAGAAAAGTAGGTTTTGAAGCGATATGGATTTTGATAGATTTCCCAAAGGATACAGGTGGTACCACATCTGGGTGACTCTGCAATTTTATTGTACAATTTTATATTTATAAAGTGCTTTAAAATAACTCTTCCTGACAAACTTGTAAGCCAGATAACCATTATCATCTCAATCTTTCAAAAGATGAAACAGAAACAGAGATCAGCAAAGCTAACTGCCCTCTTCCAGTAGAAAATGGTAAGTGGTAACAGATTAGAAATCAACAAGCCTGAAATTCTATTTTGCTGTAGGAGCCAAAGTCCAGGTCTACCCACTGGATAAGGGCTTCCCATGATTTGCCAAATTTGAACAAAGCAGTGAACAGTTGTGACAGTTCATCCAGATAATTCAGGTCAGAATTTCCCTATGACCTTAGAATCTCAAAAACAATGTAGCCTGAATTATTTAACAAACTCATAGCATTATGTTTAGCTACTGCGCTGGGCCACCAAGATGTTAATGTCCCATGGGAAAAGGAAGAGCTTTAAATTCACATTTGATTGAGCTGAGATAAAGTAATGAGAGTGATTGGGATTTTGCTTATGTAAAAATGTTGCATTTTAACTTAATTTTTAAGGATTTTCCCATGTCTTCATTTAGTGGGGGAGAGAGAGAAAAAGAGAGATTTTTCACTAAATACACAGGCAAGTTAGAAATGTTTCTTATGTTTTCAATTTGGACAATCCACTTCACTGAAGAAGCATTTTTATTTTATTGCTGGCTGCCCTTATAGTGCAGGGAAGCCTCTTTCTGTGAATACAATCTTCATTTATTAAAATAATTGACTCCCAAGGACTCTTCCTCAGGGTTCTGAAGCCTTCCACACTGGCCCAGATGCAGAGGCCCAGAGAACAAAGGGCACCAGCCCGGGTTCCAGGTGCTACTCAATGACAGCACCAATCAACCAGAAACAGAACAGCTGTTTTTCCTCTTCAGTCTCTCTCCCACAGAACATATGAAGACCTGAGCCAGCGGAGTAATGCGACAGGCAAATGACTCAGTGGGAATTTTGACTGTTTGCTAAGGTCCTCTGCAGCATCCGGGGTCAAACAGGCTAAAATTGAGGGCCCGCCCGCTGTGGGCCCTGACTCACATCGAAGAGGCCTTAAGGCATGTTGCCTGTGCGGTCTGGTATCAGGAGACCTATGACCTAGATCTGTGGAGGCATTTTCTTGGTGGTGGTGGTGTTTGCTTTTCAATTCCTAAGGGTTTGGTTTTTTTTTTTCCTTTGGTTGCTGTTTCTTTGTTTAATGATTGTATAGTAAACTCTCAATATTAAACTTTTGGAAAGAACAGAAAGTTTTTTAAAACAGAAGGAAAATGATCACCATAATCCCATCCAGAAGCAATCATTAACACTTCTGTCATTTCTTTTAGATCAGAATTTCTCAGCCTCAACACATTTTGGACTGTTTGATGTTGTGCAGGGCTGTCCTGTGCATTGTAGGATGTTCAATAGTATCTCTGGCCTATACCTACTAGATGCCAGTAGCATTTCACTCCCCATCCCCAATTGTGACAACCAGAAATGTCTCCAGACGTTGTCAAATGTCCCCTGGGAGGTAAAAATGCCCTGCTTGAGAGAGGACAATCTCACTGTTTTAGGGAGTATGTGTTTGGCAAGCAGGAGTGTCTATTTGGAATTTATGTATTGCAAATTTTTAGGAAGTTCCTTAGAGATAACTCAGTTCAAGATTTCATGTCACAAGTAAAAAGGTTTTAGGACAAATGAGGAAAAAAGAAAAAAAAAAAAAGTAAGAAGGTTCACAGAAAAGTGACTTGCAGAAGGTCACCCAGTGCATTAGTGGTCAGATCAGCCTAGCTTCTGATCTGTTGATCTTTCTACTCTTCTCTTTGTAATTCTTATAATTCATACTTGATTGTCATGTATGTCGTTCACAATCACAACTGTCTTTGTCTCTGGCTCTTGAATTTCAATGGAGTGTCATCCCCAGTATGAAATGTGTGTCTTCCCTGCTCTCTATGCTTGTCCTTGGCCAATAATCACTGGCCACACAGTAAAAGTTCCTTTTACTAAAAGGAAATCTGGTTTTCTTAATTTGCAGTCCTTCTGCTTAGGAGAACTCAAGAAATTCCTAAAATTTCTTGTGTTTCAGAACCTAGTGTCTCTCTTTTCTTCTGCTCTTTGTTATTTTTCTGTCTTCAGTGAGCAATAACCCAGTGATTTATGGCACCTTTTACTTCACACTTTGTTCTGATCCATTAATCCAAATACCAGCCCTAAATGTTTCCTCATCATCTCTCCCAGAAAGCCTTTGCTTCCATTCAAACTCAAACTCTCATCATCTTTCATCTGGACTAAGGGAATAGTCATTTTGCTTTTGTTCTGGCTGTTCTACAGTCCATAATCCATTCTTCCAAGGACTCTTATCTTTTTAAAATGTAAATCAGACCACTCCACTCCACTGTTGAAAATCCTCCCATGGCTTTCCACTGCATGTAAAATACAAATTCCTTGCCAAGACCTACAAAGCCTTATGTCTTTTTTTTTTTTTTTTTAGTAGAAACAAGGGTCTCACTATGTTGTCCAGGCTAGTCTTGAACTCCTGGCCTCAAGCAATCCTCCCACCTCAGTCTCTCAAAGTGCTGAGATTATAGGCATAAGCCATTGCACCTAGCCAGGCCTTATGTCTTAAAAGTCCCCTCCACCCTCTGCTCCATCACACTGGCCTTATGGTTATTCTTAGACATTCCAAACTCTGCACGTCTCAGGGTTTTGCACTTGTCCTTTCCTCTGCATGAAATGTTCTTGCTCTATGTCCCTGTGACTGGCTCCTTCTTATCATTTAGGTTTCATCTCAAAAGTCAGTTCTGCAGAGACAATTCCATTTTATTAGTGTAATCACTCCTGCCTGCACCTGAGTCACTCTGGATTGTATCAGACAGTTTCGTGGTCTTCATGGTATTTATTGTTATCTCACTCTACATGATCCTGTTTATTAGATTACTTTTTGTTATCTGTCTTTCCCCTGTCTCCCACTGGAACATGTCTGTTTTCTTCATTGTTGGTGTCCACAAAATATTTTTGAATGAATGAATGAAAACCCCACAGAACACTTCTGCAAATAGAATTAAGGATCCTTGGCATCTCTTCCTAAAAACCATCACCCCTCTTATAGTGATCTATTTTCCATCCCCTGCCCCATCTTTATGGTACTACATAATATAGCAGGCAGAGTCATACCCGAAGTACAAAAGAGTTCATTTGGCAACATTGATTTAATAATTCAAGCCCCATCTGACTCTGAGTCACCTAGATTTCATAAAATTTCCCAATTTTATGTCTCTAATAATCCTGCCTTTTTTTTAGCTTTAGTCACAGATTCATTTACCTGAGTAACATCATCTAATAGTCAAGCCCGCAGCCAAAAGTACTCAAGGAAGCAGTTACTAAGAGGGCTTCACTTATTTGCATGGGATTACTCCTACCATCCACATCATCCAGATGTCGTGAGAACAAATGAGATAATATCTGTGAGTGTTTTAATGTTATTAAGAAACATTCATACACACAAGAAATGAAGCTATTGACTTACTGGCATTTCAATGTGTTGTCTATATGCCTTTTACTGGTAATTATAGTAAGGAGGGTCAACCTTGGTGCATTTCTCATAAGTCAAGGAAAATTCAGTTGCTTAAGACATTTATCCAAAGACTCCAACTCAGAATTCAAGAATATTTAGGAATAGAGGAGCTGAGTAAATTTCAGGACTTTTCTACATTCTTTGCTCTCTGGAGCCTTTATCTGTCCTCATATAACATGGAATGTTAGAGAGCAGGAAAGTCCCTTATAAATCACCTAATACGGCCTCCTTATTCTACAGATGAGAAAGCAACACCCACAAGGTCATATACCAGAGTCTTTCAAGACTGAGAGTGACTGATGCCAGCTGCCCCCACTGTCACTACAGGGACTATTCTGTCATATCCCACTGCTCCCTGTGTGCTGTTACTCTATTACCCTCCTCAAACTTCCAAAGGTCAGTATGGAAACCAGGAAGGGACAGTGAAATAAGATCAAGATCTTACCAAGAAAAAACACATAATTTTGTCCTAATATTTCAACTTTGGTCTTTGGTGAGAAATAACCACTCTTGTTGAAAGAATGCAAGTATGCATCTGGAAAGAATTCAGGTCAACATGGTCAACTTTTTAAAACCTTGGCTAACTTGGACATTAGCCCTCTGGAATGCTCAGCAAGCTGGAACAACACTGGACCCAGAAGTAGCCCAGGGCAAAAATTTAAAAAAAAAAAAATTTTTTTTAACTGGGAAATATTTTTGGTAATAAAGAGTTGCCCTTAATTATTCAGCAATAAATGATCACAGTTAAGAAAAGTGAAAGACCAGACAAAAACGATACCCAATACAATGGATCAGTCAGTTCTCATGGTTTAAAAAAAAAAAAAAAGGTACCAATGCTTTATAAATTATCAAGACTTTAAAGAATCCAAAGTCAAGAACGTAGGCCAGGCGTGGTGACTCATGCCTATAATCCCAGCACTTTGGGAGGCCGAGGAGGGATGGTCACTTGAGGCCGGGAGTTCAAGACCAGCCTGAGCAACATAGCAAGACTCCTCCCTACAAATAATAGAAAAATTAGCCAGGTGTGGTGGTGTGCACCTATAATCCCAGCTACTTGGGAGGTTGAGGCAGGAGGATCACCTGAGCCTGGGGGTTTTAGGTTGCAATGAGCTATGATGATGCCACTGCACTTCAGATTGGGCGACAGAATTACACCTTGTCTCAAAAAAAAGAATCTGTAAGGAATAATAATACATGTACTCTGTCACCCTCAAGATATAATAAATAAATAAATAAAGTCAAGAATGTGCATGCTGTGTATCATGAAAAAATATTAAGTTAGGTACTTTCTGCCCTGTTTGAGAAAGTGGAGCAATTGTAAATGAATTTTTTAAAGGATTTCCATTTATGAAAGTTAAAAGGAATACTCAGGCATAAAATTCAGTTGGTTTGAAAACTGAATGTGTTTTCAGATAGCTGTAGGCATACACCAGTACTTAGATGCTTTCAACACAAATGTGCTGAAAAGATAAATTGAGAAAGGAGAAATTGAGATGGCTCCATATAGAACTAGTGGCATGATTTTTAATCATTATGTGTCTAGGACCCCAGATATTCAATTACCTTTAAGACAAAATTCTAGATGATAGTAGCCTTAGTAGTTTCTATACATTGAATTGTCTACTTCTCACTTGTTAATACTGGAGAGATAAATTTAAAGCAAGCCTTTAAAATGTCCAAGCTGGGGGAAAAATATATCAGGGAAAGTGCAGGCAAGCTCTGATAAAATATGAGCACCCTGCTACAGTGTAATTCTACTTTCTCTTCTATTTCATGCTTTGCTTTATTCCTTTTTTGTCCTGCCAAAATCTAACAGTAGAGAAGAATAGAGAATTTAAAACCAGATTATTTCACAAATAAATGGATCTCTTTTAGAATAGAATCAAAATTAAGGGAGATATTTAACTCTACATCTAGTTTTCTTCACCTTGGGATGGTTAAAATTGCAAAAAAAAAAAATAGTACGGCAACTGATATGTGAATATACTTTGTATCTTTGAACTTTATACTTATATTTTAAAATGTACAGAATTGAACCCCCCCAAAAGCACATTCTATGTTCTATGTATGTACCTATGGCTGGGGCAGTGCATTGTCTTTAGAAAGGTTAAAAGCACTAATAAAGTTGACAAAAAACAGTCTGCTTTTTATTATTACTATGCACTGGTAACTCTGAACAATGTCAGTGATAAAATACACCTCCCTGAAAAACATATTTTGTTGGTTTAAGTTCTAAGCAATTGCTATAGCTACTGTTGAGTTTTAATAATATATGTAAACTATAAAATTGGTACATTTTATTACTTACCCTTTAATACTCACTGTATTCTACATGGAAATTAAATTGAAGAACTCCCAACTACACAATCAGTTCCCAACACATGCAGACTCAGCACTACGGTTTGAATGTTTGTGCACCCCCAAAATTCATATGTTGAAACCTAAATCTGCAATGTGATGGTATTTGGAGGTGGGGCCTTTGGAAAGTAATTAGGTCATGAAGGTAGAACCCTCCTAAATGGGATTAATGCCCGTATAAGAAGAGATATGAGAGAATGATGCACTTTCTGCTCTCTCTCATGTAGGGATACAATAAAAAGATGGTCATCTGCAAACCAAAAAGAGGACCCTCAGCAGACACCAGGTCTGTGGGCACCTTAATTTCAGCTTTCCAGCTTCCAGAACTATGAGGAATAAATATTTGTTGTTTAATCATTCCAGTCTATAATATTCTGGTATAGCAGCCCAAATGGACTAATACACTCAGCTACACACATTTGTTTCTATTAATAGAGTGCAGAATAATTTGCATTCATTTCAGGCTCTGTTCATATCTCTAAGTCTTTGGTTCTTTTTCAGAGCACTTGGTCTTCCTGATGTTTCATAGCCTGATCAAATGAAAAGTGCTCAGTTATTTTCACATTGAGGACAGCAAATTTGAAAGAAAGGAGTCACTCCTGAGTTTCTTTTCTGTTTGTAGAGTAACTTCTCCTGAACTCACTTGACAGTCACAACACTAGTGCATAGTGACATACTGGACATAAACCTCATCATGTCCAAGGATATGACAATGCTGAAACTATAGCCAATACTCACTGTGGCATTTGAGTAAAAGTCAAAGAAATTAATCCCAAATCCTTATTTGTGCAAATCAATCTCCAAACTTTTGCAAGTGGTTCTTTGTGTGCAATTTTTTTTTGTTTTTTGGAATTTGGGAAAGCTTTATTCCTTCTTTTTATCAATTTTGAAAAGATTCATAGATGGAAAATGCTGGAAATTGTAAGTATAACAATGAAAAGACTTTTCCAGAGACAATGGAGTGCTCATTTTGAAGCTGCACACACAGTAAAGACACATTTTAAAAAGTTAATCTCAACCTTTGAAGTACTACACTATCCAAAAGAAAACATAGACACAAGAAAATTTGTAGATTTTGCTCTCTACTGAGGCTATTTTTCTTTTCTGAGTTAGCTTTTTTCCTTGAGTGAAGTCTTAGATGAAATTAATCAGACACAAACTTCTGAAGAGATAGAATTAGCTTTGAAAAATGTGCATGCTTTGAAATTCTGTGTGTAGGCTTTAAAATTTTGTGTGCAGGCTTTAAAATTTTTCCTGGAAAATCAATGCACAGAGCTTGTGGAAAAGGCCAATAAATATGCAACCACAAATGTAAGAAAATAGACATTAACACTTAAAAAACAAAGCAAATTTTGAAGAAGACCATCAGCAACATCAAAATATGCTGGTCTGACATTACTGGAAGAAACCAAAGGACAATGTTTGAACGCCGTCATCATTTTCACCAAGAACTGGATACTTGTCCTAAAGCAAAAGATTGAATAATGTCAATGTTTTCTATCATTCAGTGGTTTTCTCTGAATTTTTTTAGAAGAAAAATTGCAGAAGTCTTCCCAAAATATAACATCAATTTATGATATTTTCTAGTGAAGATATTTTAGTGGAACTTTTTTGAGTAACAAGACATTTAAAAGCCACTATAATTGATCTGAAAGAAGTAGAGATATTGCCAATTTTACATTTGTGGAAATTACTGTGCAATAGGATTTTTTTTTTTAAAAACTGTACTTTTATTCTGTATTTTAAAATCAGGCAGAGTTTGCTCCCTCCTAGTGTAATAGGATTTTTATGATTTTGGCAAATATGTCCTTCCTTTTGTTTAAGATTTTCTGAATCATCTATATATCTGTTACTTTATGTAAAAGAAAACTTTTCAAATTAAAATTAATAAAAGATAAGAATTTTTTATTAACTATGAGTGTAAACAGTTGACAAATCTGGCTAAACTATTGAACCTAATTATTCAAAAAAGATCAATTTTAATGGAGTCATTGACCAACTTGTCAAAGTTAAATCTTAAAAACAGAAACCATAATATTGCTACACATTACTGCAACAGGCCAATATCTAAGTAAAAGGTTTTTTTCCTTTTTTTCCAAAACACATTAATGTAATTACAAAGTCTTAATTCTGAGGAATGAGAAGCAGCCAACCACTCAAAGGGCAGGGCTAAAATCATTCCATGTAGAAGGAGCAGCAAGCTCAAAGACCCTGAGTTATGAAAAAACATGGTGTGTTTGAACAATTTGTAGGGGGCAGATGTGGCTGGAGTAAAATGGGGAGCGTCTTGAGTTGTGCCTTGGAAAACAAGAAGAGACCAGGTCTCATGGCACTCTATAGGCTCTAGCAATGAATTTAAATTTCATTTTGAGCACAAAAGGAAACTATTGAAGCATTTTAAGCAGGAAGGTGGAGTGATCAAATTTCTGTTTCTAAAAGATAATTCCGGCAGCCATGCTGAAAACAGATTGAAGGGGGGTCAGAGTGAGAATGTGGAGGCCAATACGAAGGCTAGCTCAGTACTCCAAAGGGAAAGTGGTTGTGGCTCGGAGTGCAGTGTGCCGGGAAGGAGGAAACGGAGAGGGTAGAGCTAGGAGTTCACGGATGGATCTGGGAACTATATTTGAGGCAGAACTGGCAGGGTTTGCTCATGGATTGGATGGAAGGAGTGAGCAAGAAGAGGAGGAATCAAGAAGTTCCAGGTTTCTGGCTTACAGAGTCAGGGGATAGTGGTGTGTTTGGTCGAGATGGGAGAGAAACTAGTTTAACAAGAAAAATCCTTGTCTGAAGGCTCAAAGTCAACTCCCAAGATAAGGTATAAACGTAACGATAAAATGTAAAGCAATGCCCTCATCTTAAAAAAAAAAAAATCATCGTATGGAGGAAACCAAGTGAAGTTCTAGTCCATGTTTTCATTTTACACATTAGAAAGCTGAGGCGGGAAGAGCCAAGATGACTTGTTCAATGAGTTAGTGCCTGGATCAGAAGTTATCGCCTAGGTCAGATTCTTTGGCTCTAGTACCCCAAACACCTCATCCAGCTTTTTCCCTTTTTTTTTTTTTTTTTTTAGAATCCTTTCCCTTTACACTGTCTTGCAGTTTTTCAGCTATGTCTGCTAATAGATCCTATGGCCTCACTTCTTCCTAAGGGCATAGACAGTGATGCCAGGAGCTTTCAGGCTAGTCATACCTCATTCCTGAGAAGCACATGGAATGCTGTCAATACGGAAATTTTCATCTATCAAGCTTTCTCTTCTAAAGCCAATACCCCCCAAACCACCCTGGAAGGCTTCTAGGCTCTTTAAGAGAATTTTAGTTATTTAAACAATTCATTCAGGCAAATACATATTCAGTATCCACTGTTCTGTAGTTGATGAATGATACAAAAGGATGATATTTGATTCTTGGCACCAAGAAGTCTTAACTTGCGTTGGAGAAATTAAGATACAGATGTATGGACTGATTAAGTGACATTGCTAGTTGATGTAAAGATTTGGCATCAAAATGTGTGGCTAGCACAATAGAGACCATGACATTTCAGAAAAGGTAGCCATTTATGTGGGTGAGAGAAATCAAAGATTATGGAACTAGAGATGGAAATTGAGGAGAAATTTGGCTTTGAAAAGGAGAAAAGGAGGGCAGATTTAAATTTGAATTGAGAGAAACCAATTCAGTCCAGGGCCTGGCCAAGTTCAAAACAGGGTCAGGAGTTTTAATGAAGATCAGCAGTGTTAGTGGTTGGATTTAATGGAGGCAGAACAGCCAAGATGAGAACAATAATAGCTAACCATTATAATTGTATTAACACACTGAAGCATCACAACGACCCTGTGAGGAGGTACTATCCTAGCCCCATTTTACATATAAGAAAATTGAGGCATAGAATGTTTTTTTAACTTGCCTCAGTTGCACAGCCAGCACACTGTAGTGCTGAGTTTCAAGTTCAGTTATAGAGTCTGTGCTCTTAACCACTATAACATGTGGCCTCTCACACGAGCCCTAGTGGTTTGTAATAGCCAAAGAGAAGGGCACCAAAATGACCATGACAAAGTTCTGGGAATAATGACTAGGGACAAAAATAAATGACTAGCAACAAGGCACTGCAGAAGCAGAGTCAGACTGCAAAGACGAGCAGGCTTAAGAGCCAACTTCAAAACAGTTTAAGGATGAAGATACACATTGAGAACAGGTTCTGGAAAGGCAGAGCGCCTGGCTTGGAGGAGGGGTAGGATTAAAAGAAAAAAATAGTCGTAGGACATGGAAAGCCAAAGATGAGCTTCCCTGAGGCAGATTCCTGGCAGAAAGCTGCTCTGGCTGCCCCTGATTTCACTACCCATGTGGCTACCTGTGCCCTTGCATCTTAAGGAAGTCATGCCAGCCTCCAACGGGAGACTAAAATGAAATAAAATTGGATAGTACAGGTAGAGCATGAATTGCTTAGAGTACACCAAGAACCCATCTTCCTAACCCCCACTTCCTAGGGAAAAGGACAGTGTTCAAAAATAACAAGACACAGGCCAACTAGATATGCCAGATTGTGAAATGCTGAAATTTGGGATGAGTGGCTAGAATTTAATCTTGGAGGTAATACGGAGCCACTGAAAGTTCTTGAGGAGGAAGTAAGGGAACAAAATTGGCATATCTTGTATCTTCACCTGACTGTGGTTTCCAGGTTAGATTAGAGGGGAAAAGCAAGGCAATAAGTGGTTATGGTTAAATGCAACCAAGGCAGGAAGACATGTAACTCCGGATCAAGGGGATTTGAGAAGGCAGTTAAAACAAAGACAGAAGTATGAGTTTCCAGGAGAAATCCAAACTTTCAGGGATGACTTACAGAAACTCTGGAAGAGTTTCTTCCTACAGTGCTAGTAGTTCAGAAGGCCTGGGGTACTTTTGTAGCACGCTCAAAACCATGCTGAAAAGATGAGTTCCTTGGAACAGAGGTGAACCGTGTAATTTTAGGTAGATTCATAGTTTCCCCTGAAAACATTCTTTCATCCATGATAAATATAGCTTTAAGCAGCACCCCACATGATTCATGTGGCTGTAACACACCCAGCTAGTTTTTTTTTTTTTTTTTCCTAAAAGACCCATGAATCAACTGCCTTTGTCTAAGAATTGGGACAATTTGCGAGGATCAGCTTAACAGATAATAGATACACTTGAAACAAGAGTAGTGACAATGAAAATAAACTATTTCTACTCGTATTAAAAAAATTAATGATCTTGGAATACTCTCAATCTTTATAGCAGGCTGCCAGCTACATTATTGGTCTTTGGTCTTTTTTATTTCTTAACCACTATTTGTGGGGGATTTTTTTTTTTAACATTTAGAGTAAAAACCTAAAAGTAGCTTCAAAAACAATCTTTACAATCTTGTGACTTCAGTTCTCAGTTTCTTCATCAGAATAAAGAAGTTAAACTGGACATCTCACAGGAACTAAATATATGTGATTCCATTAACCTTTCCATAAGTATTTTTCAGGATGATGGTCTTTGAAATATCTGGGATTTTTCTATATATGACAAAATAATATATAGACTCAGATATTAAACACAAATTTAAGAAGTTACATAATCTACATCTATATTAGCTTTTAATCAATCAATCATAATTTCTTCATGGATACAATTGAAAATTTTTTCCAGAATGTTCATAAATATAATAAATCATATCAAAGACTTTCTTTGGTGAAGCCCTTTTAGAATGTTTGTTCAGCACCTTCCTCCACACCCCCACCACCTTCTCTGGGAACAGCTGTCCATCCACATGATTAAAGGATGGGTCCTAATGTCACAATTCTTTTGTCATGGCCCTACCTCATGACCATAGTAGGCTAGGCCAAAGAAGGCATCCGACTTCAGAATTTGTAATTGGAAAAGAGAGAGAATAAGAGACAGCTAGCTGTCTCTTTCCAGGTAGTTAGAGGTGAAACATACAATGTTGGGAAATTTCAGCAATTGTATTTTTCCACTTGTACGTGGAAAAGTAGAAAAAGCTAGTCCACAGAAAGAGAAAAACGCATGAAACCAGTTGCACAACAGAGCAGAGGTGTTTAAGTCTCTGGTTCAGTTTGTTCCTGAGGCTTAGCTGTTTCTCTGTCTTAGATTTTATGAGAGTGTCCTATAACCTTACCATAAATTCTCTTTGTTTGCATAAACTATCTCAAATAGGTCTCAGGTCTGAGTTTGTCTCTCCAGAATGTTAACTCACATGACAAGCAGTGCAAAGCTGTGTGCATTGCATCTCCCGTAGATTCATCAGATTGGCTCAGTGTAAGCCACAACTCTGGTGGTTGCTGGAAACACCTCTGGAAGAGTATGCTCAGGAGAAAATAAGGAAGGGAAGCAGTAGCCTTCGCTTAAAGCAGCATCGCACGCCAGTGGATTGTCAGGCCATACCCTCTTCTCCTTCAATTTAACCCCTAGTTTCTTGAGCAGAGAAAAGTAAATTTCACTGGCTGCCCACAGATTCCTCCTGGAGCAAGAGATCCCACCTTGGGTTTCTCAAAATCTCCCAAGCCTTT
>CM052443.1:70656995-70737961 GCA_028533085.1 Varecia variegata
TGATACTGGCCAATTTTTAAATTGGGGGGTATTTTCCATTTGGAGACAAGTGGCCAAGAGGCTGAACTATAATTTTGGTACATTCACAGAGCTGGGGAAAAAAACAATCAGTGCTTACACCCAGGCAAGGTAGGAATTAAGTAAACCATCTTTCACTTTGGACTGATAGCTCAAAGAGCTGCACCCTAGAATTAATGGTAATGAAGAAGTAAACTATTCCTTTTATGAAGTATGAATATGCTGGGTGGCCTGGAAATCTGGAACACAGATTAACATCATCCTGAGTTATTAGTGTCCCCAGGCATTTAACTAATTAAAAATCCTCATTGGTGAGAAAAATATCATTCTAAGCTTCAAATTATTTGTGTGCATTTTGTTTGGAAAATTATTTGTTCCCCAAAAATACGTCTAGTACATAATCAAAAGTAATCATGCATATGTAAAGACTAGACACTGTGAATGTAAACCACAAACAACAAAAATAGACTCCAGAGGCTCTGGATACTGGAATTATTAGATAAAGATATAAATAACTGCACTTGCTATGTTTAAGGAGATAAAAGTCAAGCTTAAAAATTCTGGCAGAAAACAAATAGCAAATTGGATATCATAGAACTGAAAACATTGACACCTAAAATTAAGAATTCAATAAACAAACTTAGTAATATACTAAACATAGCTGAAAAAAGAATTAGTGAACTGGAAGATAGGTCACAAAAATTATCCAGAATGAAACACAAAGACATTAAGAAGAAAAATATGAAAGACAAAATAAGAGGCATAGGAAATACATTGAGAAGCTCTTACACACTTTTCACTGGAAATGCAGAAGAAAACAAATAGGTAATGGAGCAGAGACAAGCTTTAAAAAAACAGCTGAAATTATTCTGGAACTGATGAAATAACACATTAATCATCAGGCTGTGTTGCAGAAATATATGCTGCAAGATGGTTTTTAAAAATCAAAGAAGAAATATCAGACATGGGCAATCATGTATTCCAGCTGCATACACTTACACACCCTCATTCCCATTTGTTTTTCAGTTGTTGGTCCACACAGGACCAACTGTCCCCGCTCTGTCATTTATTTCCTAAAGCGAGGTCAACTCAGCTCTGCAGCTCTCTTGCATGACTATGCAGCTCTCAGTCACATAAAATAATCTGCTGCTCCCACACTGTCCTGGGCTTTCCGGAAACTCAGTAGGGCTATCTGATGCCCACCTGTCCAACTACGCTATGACACTTTCTTTGTTGACGCTTCATGGTGATCATGTAGAAATTCTGGGTTCTGTCTTGCTCCCCAGCCCTGATTTTGTGGGCCTCTCTGACCTTCACTACCAAAATCTATTGGTGAGATGGGCGAGTTCTAACAGTCCTGTATTGTTAGAACTTGGGCACAGCCGTTATTCCAGGATCCTAGTCTTCAATCTCCCCTGATTTTCTGGTTTCTCCTAAAAATTTTTATCTAGCTTCATGTGGGAAAAACTGGTTTGGTCTAATCATTTTTTTCCTAAATTTTCTTTCTTATGTGCAGACCAATGACTCTATTACCCAAAGGATGAATATTTGATTCTTCTAAGTGTCTTACGGGGTCACTTTTTCCCAGAGGCAATAAAATGCCATTGAATGAAACAGGATAAAGACAAAGAAACAAGAAAATCAGCCTGGGATCAAACTTGAATGGATGGCTCAAGATATACACATATATACAACATATAAAGCAAAAATTCTTACATCTTAACTAATATGTGTGCATCCACACACAAACACACACACACACACATATATATATATATACACACGTGTTTCCCATATACATATGTATATACGCAGACATCATTTATGTGCACAGGTTTATCACAGTAGAATTTTTTTTTTTTTTTCAAGACAGGCTCTTGCTATGTTGCCTAGGCTGGAATACAGTGACTGTTCACAGGCACTATCATAACACTACAGCCTCGAACTTCTAGGCTCAAGAAATCCTTCTGTCGCAGCCTCCTGAGTAGCTGGGACTCTAGGCGTATGCCACCATGCCCAACTTGAATTTACTATTCACAAAATTCATGTGGATTTTTGTTCAATATGTAAATGTCTTCTAACTAACTTTTTGATGCTCTGGACTCTTATTTTAACATTTTCTAAAATAGACATATAATTATATAATTTTTGGCCTTTTCCAGTCTGCATGATTTTCACCAGTCCTTTACTAGTTCAAAAAATAGTAGGGAGTGATTTTGCAATTACAGCCTTCGCTCGGTATCCTTGAAGGATTGGTTTCAGGACCTCCCTCAGATTCCAAACTCTGCAGATGCTCAAGTCTCTGATACAACATGGCACAGTATTTCCACATGCCCTACGCACATCCTCCTGTATACTTTAAACTATCTCTACATCGTTATAATCCTTAATACAATGAAAAGACTATGTAAATAGTTGTTATCTTGTATTGGTTAGGGGATAACAACAAAGAAAAATGCCTGTACATGTTCAGTATAAACACCATTTTTTCCCAAATGTTTTTGATCCATGACTGATGGAATCCACGAATGTGGAACTCACGGTTCCAGAGGGCGGACTGTGCTTTCCTAATCCTGTGAGATCCGTCGTCTGAATGTAACGAAGGTCATGCTGCAGGCCCACCTACCTCAGAAACTCAGAAAATTTAGATTGGACTCCCTGAAAGGAGTGGGGAGAAGGATATTGGTGCTGAGAGCCCAAGTGTTGGACCCTCAGATTCAGAACCTTCAAGAAGATAGGTGTCTTAGTCCATTCAGACTGCTATAGTAAAATACCATGAACTGGGTGGTTTACAAAACCCAGAAATTTATTTTTTACAGTTCTGGAGGATAGAAAGTCCAAGATCAAGGCACTGGCAGATTGGTACATGGCAAGGAATGGTTCCTCACATGGCACCTTCTCGCTGTGTCCTCACGTGGTAGAAGGGACTAGCTCGCTCTCTGGGGCCTCTTTTATAAGGGCACTAATCCCACTCATTGAGGCTCCATCTTTATGACCTAATTACTTCCCAAAGGCCTCACCCCTAATAATATCAGCTTGGGAGTCAGGATTTCAACGTATGAATTTTCAGAGGGACACAAACATTCAGACCATAGCAGAAGGGCTGCCCTAAGTTCTGGGGAGGGGAGAGGAGGAAGTACCACAAGAAAACAGGAATACTGAAGAACATGGGCTCTTTCTCAGCTCTCAGAGAACAGATAAAAGAACTGTATGGAGGTATAGGGACCACAAGCCCAAAGTTTGTGGTTTCACTGTGCCATCGCTGCTTAGTGACAGAGCCTGGGTCTGGCTGATAGAGGTAGAACACACAGAAGAGAAGCCCCTTCTCCTCGCACTAGAAACAGCCTGGTGATTACAGCTTGGTAGCAGCGGCAACCAGAACAATAACAAGTTCCCTACAACAAGCCAGGCACGAAACAAACAACAGCAGCCGTGGCAGCAGGGAAACAGAATCCGTGCTAGCATAGAGGGAGCAGGCAGTGTCTGCAAAGGCACAGCAGTAGTGCTGGCAACCACAACACAGAGGCCGGCAACAGGAGGAGTGTGAGTCACCGAGTCACCCGGGGTCTGCGGGAGGGCAGCAGCGGGAGGAGGGCAGAGGAAAGAGGCCATTCTCTCTCCGGCTGGTAAACATCCCCAAATAAGCAGAGCCAACCCAGGACACGCCAGAAAATCAACCTGGGCCCTACCACAGAGCTGCTGCATCAGAATGTCTGGGGGTAGAAACCATAAATTTGCATTTTAAATAAGTTCTTAAGGGGATTTTTAAGCAGTACTACCCTGTAGATCTGAACTGGGAGCCTTGCCGTGGGCCTTGACTTTTAGAGCCCTCAAGGCTAGCCTTCTTGCAGCCACACCCCCCAGGGTTAGGGACCTAGGGGATAAGGGACCCCATGCTCACTTAGTACATAAGCAGCCCCCACCCAGGCCATGCATCTGGTCCCTAGGACCCTGGATTCTTGCCCAAATGACATTGAGAGTTACCAGTTCCTGGGCCTGAAGGGACTTCTCACCCAGGCCTGTCCTGTACGTGGACCACATTGCATAGTGTACACAACTCCAAGAGCAAGGGTTCGTCAAGAGGCAGCTGCTTGGTGTGCACAGAGCTTGGACTTGCGTGTTGAGCTAACCACGTGTGCTTTCTGAGCCTGTCACTGGGCAAGAGCAGGAAAAGAAGGGGGGCTTCCTCCCCACCCTCAGCCTGCACTTGTACCCCTGTGCACAGATTTTAGGGACATCTACTAGCCTAACTAGACACTTGCTCATTATTTTTGGCTATTTTTAAAAAAAACTCATAGGGGTTTTGTTTAGTTTTGTTCGGTTTTTGTCTTATTTTACTTTGTTTTTAAGTACCAGAAAGAGAAAGAAAAGCTCTTAGGGTTAAAATACCAATTATAAAATGACTGAATCCTTGAGTTTAACTCTACTATCACTTTACAAGCTTTGCTTTTTCCCATGACAGATGAAGCTTTGAGGAGCAAGGCTTGCATGATTAAGTAGCATCTTAAAACTTTGAATTCACAGAGTTAATTTAAGTTTAAGTAGTATCTGTTGAGTGCTTTTTTTTTTTTCTGTGTCTCCCATTGTCCTAGACAGTGAGAGGATCAATAAGATACGAAGAGTATCCTCAGAGCAAGGCCATTGGACAATTTAAGTTTTACACATGAAATGCAAAAATAACAGCTGTGCAAGGGAGTATGTTATTTTAAGTGCTAACATGAGAGCCCCACACAATGCAAACTGTGGTAGGAATTTGACAAATCTTCAACAAGATCCTCTCCTTCTGTTCTCGGTATAGTCACCTTTACCTAGAGGACACACACACACTCCCTCTCACCCCCCCAGACAAGGTCCTGGCACTTTTAAGATTCAGGCACGAACAGGACTACTGAATGACACTGTGCAACAACACTTTTGCAGTCTGCGGTTAAGGATTTTCTTTCCACGTGAGCAAGTGGAGAGACACAACAGCTCAAAATGTTTTTCTTTCTTTCAGTGATGATCCATCCACTGAACCTTGTCATCTATGACAAGCCCCGCATTTGTCAATCGCAGATGGCCTTTGGTAGGACGAGTCTCACCAGTGTTCCTTTCCGGGTGGAATGTTGAGTAATAAAATCTCAGAAGAGATTCAATTATTCACCCTGCTGTTAGAGTCTAAGACACTGCTGTTGCCCTGAACTTACCATAACACAAGCCTAAGGCATCTGAGTCAGTCCTCGCAACTGCCCTGGGGTAATGCAGTATCTGTTTCATGGTTTTGTCAATCAAGTGCGCTGTGTAAGACAAAGAGCATCAGAGGCAGGAAGCAGTGACAAGGAGGGAGCTGGGACATTCCGGTTGCCCTCCTGCCCTACTTGCAAAGAATAGACATGACTCATTTTTAAGAAGCAAACAGATATTGACTGGACTAACAAAATCCTATGCAAAATTTAACCTAAGACCTTGTTTCCTTTTCTGAAAAAAATAAAGCAGGTAAGTTATTATATTCAGACACCTGGCTAGCATTGTTAAGTGCTGGTATGAAAGAATAGGCATACATATTTTTTTTGAATGTGCTATTTCTTATGTCCTTGAAGTCAGCCTTCTTCTGGAACATATCTGTTTACAGAAAACAAACTCCACAAGAGAAATCTCCACAAGCCAAGTTTCAACTATACATATGTGTGTTGGTCTGCTACTTAGAGAGATGCAGAATTTTCAGGTCAGAACATTGATTAACAAATCCTCATGTGTCCACCAAAACACAGGAGTCTGGAATCTGGGTTATAATCCTGGTTTACACTAAGTAGCTATGCGGCCTCTGTTTCCCCAGCTCTGAAATCAAGAGGTTCGTCCCTTCAGGGTCCTACCCCCTTTATTGTTTTATAATTCTAGGTCTTAAAAAACTTAAAAATATATACCTATTTTCTTCCTCATCTATCTACCATAAGAATAAGCACTTATATGAGGTTGAAAATTTTTTGTTATCAGTTTTCTTTCATGGTAGGGGAAGAAGGCATGGCTGCAGTAATATTGGGTCAAGGGTAAGGTACAGCACGTGATGGAGTTAAACACAATTCCTCACTTCATTTGGTGTTGTAGTGATCAAATAAGATCACATCCTTGAGAAATTTATCATGTATTATTACACTCTATAAAAATGTTGTTCTATTATTAATAAGAAATATAAATATATTTAACCAGTAAACATTGGTCAAGAACCTTCTATATATCAGGCATTGTGTTAAACATTAAAAAGACACCGATCCTGTTTTTCCAGGGCTCCCAGGAAGTCCAAAGGGCTCCGATAAAATGATGATAATATTTATCTTTAACATTATTTTTTACCTTTTCAAAAAGTTTTAGGCTGAAGAAAGGAACAAATGGCTAACGCTATTATTTTCTCTATTTACAAGTACAATGCATCTTTTTAAGTACCCTGTTGCAAACCTGAAAAAAAAAAACTATCTGCGATACTACAACAGCTCAACTGCTTTCAGTGCTAGGTGAAGAGAGAAAAGATGCTACAGTTTATTAACTGTTGGGACCAAGTACAGTGGCAAGTATTTAATGGGCTCACCAGCACTGACGAGTGAAAAATGGATGATGATAACCTCGCTGCAAAGGGTAATAGCAGACTGACCTTGGGCTATGAAAAATGTGTTCTGTAGACTCGCGGCTGCAATGTAGAGCCCACTAGTCCCCCCTTCTCACTTTACGCTTCAGTAACAAGCACTTACCTGCTCTGAGTTCCTTTAATATAATGTGCTGTTTCAGGCCTCTGTGCATTTTCTCATCTCCTGTCCTTATCCTGGAACAAGTACAGTTGATCCTTGAACAACAATGGGTTGGAACTGCACAGGTCCACTTACACGCGGATTTTTTTTTTCTCAATAAAAGCTACACCAAGTGTCCCTGCCTTTCCTGCCTCCCCTTCCATCTCTTTCCACCTCTTCCACCTCTGCCACCCCTGAGACATCAAGACCAACCCCTCCTCTCCCTCCTCCTCCTCAGCCTCCTCAACATAACCACAACAAGGATGAAGAACTTTATGCTGATCCACTTCCACTTAATGAATAAGAAATGTTATTTTCTCTTCCTTATGATTTTCTTAATAACATTGTCTTTTCTCTAGCTTACTTTATCATCAGGATGCAGTATATAATACATATAACCTACAAAATATGTGTTAATCGACTGTTTATGTTATTGATAAGGCTTCTGGTCAACAATAGCTATTGGTAGTTAAGTTTGGGGGGAGTCAGAAGTTACACTTGGATTTTCAACAGTGCTGGGGTTGGCACCCCTACCCGCTGAGTTGTTCCAGGGTCAACTGTAATACTCTATTACTCCTCACTCTTGCCCCCTTCTTCCTCCTCCTCATCACTTCTCCTTCATCTTTCCTGCAGGTTAACTGCATCAGCTCATTTCCTCCTGGAAGTCTTTCCTAATTTCCTTCTACCCCTCCACCCCCCAGTCTTTGTGAGCTGCCCCGTCCCTGCACTTCGGCCAAGCATATGTCGCCATGGCATTAACATGGTGTATGACACACTTATGTTATATCCTTTTATCTATTTCTTCCACTAGCCTAGTGGTTCTCAACTGGAGGCAGTTTGGTCCCTCAGGGAACGTTTGGCAATATCTGCAGACACTTTTAATTATCACTTCTGGTGGGAGGGTGCTCCTGTATCTACTGGGTAGAAGCCAGAGATCTGCTAAACATCCTGCAATGCACAAAACAACCCCTCACAACAAAGGATTATTGGGCCCCAAATGCCAATAGTGCCGAGGTTGAGAAACTGCCCTAGACTGAATTCCTTTAAAGCAGGACCTATTCAGCCCTGTTCCACCAGGTCCAAGCACAGTGCCCAGTGCTCGGTAGGAATCCAAATTAAATTAAATTAAATTAAACTTGAAAATTTAGCTGAAGAAAATCTTACTACGACTCTATAACTAATAAGCAATTTGAGCACGTACAGCAATTTAAAGGAAAACCAGTATTCAGAGGTAAAGGTAAGTTCCACCCCTCCATCTTTCCCTGACATTTCCTCCTGTCTAGCTATCTCTATACCTCTTCCCTTTTCTCTTTTTTATCTTGCCCCTGTGTGCTGGCTTCCCCACTTGACGGTCATGTCTGTTTGAATTCCACTCTAAAGTAGGAATTTGAACACAGTGCAATAAATTGCCCCACATTTGTTTATTTTAGGCACTCATTCCACCTAATTTTAACATTTATATATATCAATTACTGGGTGGCATGGTGTGCACTGCAAGAAAAACAAAGAGGAATAAGAAACTGGGCTTATCCTAACTGGGTCAGCAGAGGAGTAGAAGACACATAGTTTCATTTTATGAATGTGATCGGGGGAACATTTCATAGAGAAGGCCTCTGATTCACGTCTTCACACGTGTTTCATAAAGAGAATTAAACACACCACACACAGGTAATCACATTATCTTTCCTTATCTGGCATCTGACCAGCTTACTTATGTAAGTGCCACCCTTTAGAACAATGATTCGTAAGCTCTAGCTTCAGTGTCAACAAACTTGTTAAAACACAGATTGCTGTGTTCCACCCTCACAGTGTCTGATTCAGCAGGCCTTCCACAGAACCAGAAAATCTGCATTTCTGACAAACCTTCAGGTGCTGCTGGTGCTACTGCTGGTCTTCTGAATATATTTTGAGAACCTCCGCTTCAGGATAATCAGCCAGGTGACTCCTGGCCTGAGAAATGCATATCCTTCATTTGGCTAAAATGAAAAACTTCCAGTGTTCACAAAGAAAACGTGTGTGTTTCTGCAAGCAGGAGAGGAGAATTATATGCCAGTCTATTCCTATAACTAAGGAAGGGCTCAGTTTTCAAAGGTAAGTTAATTGTAAGGCTCACTTCATTATACCAGTGTCCTTGGGGAACATAAGTATTTATTGGAAATACATCATAATTAACATAGCCACTCATACCTACTGAATATTTTGGAAATGTACTCAAGAACACGTAATAATGCCTCCTATAGAAAGTATAGTATTGTCCTTTTCTGTATTCAAAGACAAGAATTAATTTCTTTAAGCTTCCTTCACTATAGAATGTGGTCAAAGAAGGGGAAACTGAAGAAATATTTCCATTGAGAAAATGAGCTAATAATGGGTAACTTTAGGAAAGCCTGGAAAGATATTTTCACTTTAGTTCTTTTTGTTTTGTTTTGGTTTTTGTTCTTGTTTTTAAAGCCTACGGTATCCGATATTCCTAGGCGGTCTCCCATCCAAGTTCCAACCCTGCTTAGCTTCTGAGATGAGATGAGAACAGGCACATTCAGGGTGGTATGGCCATAGACTGGTTGGTTAGTTTTTGGAGGTTTTTTTGCCATTACTAAACCAAAAGAGGCACATAAAATAATGAAATAAAGAAATTGTTTTGTCAGGTGACTGCTGACAAAGGCAAAAGAAAAAACGAAATTGTTGGTGCCATTTGGCATCTTAAATTAATAAGACCGAATACTACATAGTCAATTTCCTTTTTCATCCCTTGGTCACTACAAACTTTTCAGAAGACCACTTCCCCTAAGTTACAGTAAGAAAATTAAAAACTCATTTATTTGCTTTATCGCAAATAACTTGCATGCTGAGATGGCACTAAATGTGCCTGGTCCTTTCCGATTCTTACAACTCAAGAGTTCTAAATCTTGTCATCTCAGCTTACACCATGGTTTCAGAGACACAGAGATTTAAAAGTGGATGTTTGAAAGGCTCTCTGGATATTGGCCTACTTTGTACGACTGAGGAGCTATTTTTCAAACCGTTTCTCTAATATACATGTTAATATATTTTGGACTCTTTCCAGAGTTATTCTGGCTAAAGGACATCTGAAGCACATCTGAGCTCTCACCGTTCTAATAAAGAAAAGAATGTGGTACCAAGGCAGGGGTTGCCTTCTCAGCTCTTTTTTACCCATTCCAAAGTTTTACTGGAGAAACCTCCTCACATATTCGTATTTATGTATCAATCACTTAGATCTATAGAGTGATAACCGTGTGCTAAGTTTTGCATGTATTATTCCATTTAACTCTTAAAACCACCTTATGAGATAGATGTTAGTGTTATCGTCATTATATGGATGAGGAAATAGAGGTTTTTAGATGTCTAATACCTTACCCAAGGTCACACAGTTAGTGGGTGATTGGGGGAGGATCTAAACTCACATCTGACGCCAGTGTCAGAACTCTCAGTAAGCTAGACCACCGTTCACCTTTTCTTACGTTTCTTTTCCTAACCCCCAGTTACTTCTTTTTTTCTAAGTAGTCTCAATAAAAATGACTTGCAATTTGCTGATATGGAATTGGAATTCTGTGTCCTACAATTTGTTAAAAGATGGTGCAGGGACAAAAGGAAGGAAGGAGGAAGATAGAAAAACATGAACTCTGCCCCCAAATAATGAAAGACTCTGAACACATATTAAGCAACTGAAATCCACATATCAGAACAATAAAACCAGTGCTGTAGGTGTTAGATAAATGTTTGTTGAACTAAATATGGAACCAAGTGAGTCCTGGAAGCATTAAGGGGGTCTAATTATGGACATGAACAGCATTAGATGTAAAAAGAATCTGTTAAGAAAACATGGATATCTTATTTATGATCATGAACAGTAACTTCCCACACTACTTCCCATTATCTACAAGTTCCAAAGGTCTTGTGAAAACGGAATATTAAATAAAAGTGTCCAGCTTGAGAAAGCAGTTTATTAGAGTGAGAACTGCGTGATTCAATTAAATGTTTATTGAATGCCCACAATATGCAGGCACTGTACAATAGAAATTTTGAAGCCTTAATTTATTCACAATGTTGGCAAAAATTCCAGCCCAGCTATTCCAACTGTGGTCAGTATAAAAACAGTAATCCATGCAACCACATTTTATAAGCTTATTTCTCTCTAAATCAGAAACATTCTGAATTAGAGCAGGAATTTGCAAATATAGGCTAATTTCCTTCAAGAACCCATTTATTTCTGCTATTTAGTGTTTTAAATTTAAAGCAAGCCATGTCTTCTTCAAAAACAGTCTTTAACATTGTTTCCCAAATTTAGTGTGTTTAAAAATATACTAAAATCAAGATGGGTTATGGATTCCCACATGTCACAGTAAACTCACTTGGATCTAGATTCTTCTTCCTATGGTGGAAAGCTCTAAAACCCTCTCCTTTTAAATAGTCCTCACTCTATTTGAAAGTTCAAGAGATCACATTTTATCACTGTAAGTAATGAAGCTCTGGATTCTACAGACAAGCCACATTTCTACTGTTTTAAAAATGATCTTAAAAGAGAGAACCTGTACACATCTTCTCAACTTCAAAACATTTTTATCTTGGCAAAAATCATTATCATTATAACAATATAGTCTAAGAACAGATTCCTGAAATGAAATCTAGTCTCCAACAGTCAACACCTATAATACTAAAGAGCTAAGATGATCATGCACCACGCAGTTGTGCATAGGACAAAGGGTGACAAAGAAGTGGGACAGAGGGGAGAAAAGAGGGTCCATCTATAGGGATGCCTGGTAGTGCTATTGTTTTTAAAATTCACGAATCTAAATATGTCACTCTTTACTTAAAACACGTCAATGGTTTCTCACCACCTTCAACATAAAATCCAATCCCTTACCATAACTCTCAACGACCTGACGCTCACCTCTCCAACTCCATTCCCCAGCACTGTCCAAAAAGTTCCCTCAATTTTTGTCATACTAGCTTTCTTGTGGTTCTGTGAATAGCCCATGGGAAAACCTGCAAGAACTTCCATCCAGTGAATAAAAATCTGTTTTATGTTTCCTTACTTTTACACAGTTTTGCCTAACTGCAATGGTCTTTTTTACCTAATCCACCTTCAAAACCCAGGCCTTCCTCTGAGAAGTTGTCCCGAATCACTCTCCCCAAAGCTATTACAGACTCTTTCCTCTGTGTCACACAGAATTGCTATTATATTATTTATTGCACTCATTATCTATTTCTCTTTTAAGTTGGAGGATCCATCATGTCACAGTCTGTGTCTCAGTTATATATTTTTTTATTATTATTGGCAGGTAGAAGTAAGATATCTTAGTTATTTTTCTATCTTAGGCCCTAGCACATTTCGGGCATATAGTAGATGTTTGATAAATCTTCAGTTGATGTTATTGAATCCTACCTAGACATAAGACATACACTTGAAAATCATTCCTGTATTTTAATAGTTATCATTTTTATTTAAAAAAGATCTTCCTGCAATATCTGTATATATTTCCCCTCCATTGACTCTTCCCTCGAGTCAAAACTCCTTGCTTTTCTAATGTATATATCCAACTGGCTTCACTGTACAGCACCACAATGGTTAGCAAAAGAACCTAATCCATGGAAACAGCACAACTCGCTTATTTTCTTTTGTTTTTATAGATTCAGGGGGTACAAGTTGAATTTCATTACATATATGTGTTGTATAGTGGTGAAGTTGGGCTTTTGTATCCATCACTAGAATAGTGTTCATTGTACCCCACAGGCAATTTTTCATCCCACCCTCCCCCTTTTGCTCCTCCAAGGTCCATTATACCACTCTGTGTCCTTGTGTGGCCATAGTTTAGCTTCCCCTTATAAGTGTTGTCTCAGCTCTTAAGAAGTAAAGCCATCTAAAAGTTACAGGATTAGTTAAGTATGTGTGGGGTGTGTGTGTGTGTGTGTGTGTGTTTGCATACAACTGCTATTATGTAACTTGGAAAGGAGGCACGATCTGAAGCTATGTGTGAGTCGTGTCATGGATCGAGACCTGTCCCACAAAAGTTATCACAAAACTACCAATAAAATGATAATAAATAATATTCACTCAAATGTCTACTGACTTCATTATCTTGTGTGTACAAATGTCACACTTTCAGGTAAACTTAGACTTGCTCTTGAAGGAATTCCAGTTCCAATGTCTCTTCCTCCCTGAGTTCCCAGTATGTCAGAATTGCTAAGGAAGGTCTTACAAACCATTCCTGGTCATCGTGCACTGACACCTACCTGGGTGCTATTGTTAGCCATGCCAGAACTATGCAGACCCTGCTCCTTTCATTGTTTTTGTGTCACCTCAAGAGCACTCACAGGCAATAATGCTCACAGAGAGAGACAAGCAGAACAATGTGCCTGTGTGTTGTGTCCTCCATGGTGACTCTCCGAAACAGCATGCAGCTTGGGGAGAGTGCGAAACACAGCAGGGATCTGGGGTTGCAAAGACAATGAGACAACATTTTTTTTTTCTCCTTGGAGTGACACAGGGTGAATCATCGGGGCTGATTTCAAGAATCAGCTGTGGCACTTTAGTATCTCTTTCACTCTCACAGAACCTCTGACCTTTGTCCCATACCTGAATCTCATTTGTTCAGCTGAACATTTCCTTATGGTGAATTCCGTATCAAGGACTCAGAATTTATAAAATGCGTCACCTTGTGCTTCTACCTCCAACATATATGCACCCCAACCTCAAATCCACCACACATACCTGCGTACATCTGAACCCCAATTATGAACTACACGTAAGTTGTTTACTTTTTTCTTTCAGGAAGTTTCTCAACATCCTCTTGGAATAAGTAATCAGAAAGATATACTTCTAGGGGAGTGGAGTGACATCTAGCTGCATGTCACCAAAGAATCTAAAATGTAGCCTTGAATCAGAAAGGATTATTCTTTTTATGACAGCAACTATCATTATAAGAAATATTTTAATTATTGGCATTTGCACCTTTGAGGAAATCCAGGATCATTCAGATAAAGATGATAGAATAACACTAAAAATTATGACCATTAGAAAGGACTGAATTTGAATTGGACAGTCATTGAAAAATTAAATGGTGGGGAAGTCATGAAATCAAATGCATTTGGCTTTCTCTATCTAGCGAAACACATTTCTCTTTTCTCTTACTTAGCAGATTTTAGTGACACAATATAATTATTACAGTAACCTCCTTTTTCAATGGACAGCTCTGATTTGAGCAAGTTCCTTCTGCAGCTGTGCCACATGTAAACATTTACTGTGTTGCCACATACCCCATAAAATAAGGTTTTAATTCAAGAGCTAATTTTAATCCGTTACATCAATGAGATTTCATTGAAGATAAAAGTAGTTTGCTGACTTTTTATAAGTCAATAGAGAAGAAATAGTAAAGTATATACAGTTCTCAAATTAGAGAGAGGCTATTTACTCCTCTGCTTTGAATTCTTTGATCTTACAGTGTAACAATAGTTCCTCTTTGGACAAAGTATTGGGATAAAGGTCAGATAATTCAGATGAACAAATGGGGAAAAAAGCACTAAAGCAATTTCCTAGCTAGTATATCTAAAATATTATTCATTATTCAGTCTGAGTATCTACAATGATTGAATTTACTAAATCATTTATTTTGAGTGGTTTCACTTTGACATTATAGGTCAGATCAAAATGACACACAAAAGCAATAGAAGGCCAGTTTCCCAAAGTGCATGTGTATTTATCTTCCTTCTCTAAATGCTCCTAAATATTACAGTTGTGGGAGTACAACAGGTTGAAGTTTTGTTGTTTTTTTTTTTCTGGAGACAGAGTCTCACTCTGTCACCCCAGTCTATCAGTTGCATCATCATAGCCCACTGCAACCTCAAATTCCTGGGCTCGAGTGATCCTCCTGCTTCAGCCTCCCGAGTAGTTGGGACTACAGGCATGTGCCACCAAGCCCGGCTAATTTTTCTATTTATAGTAGAGACAGGTCTCACTCTTGCTCAGGCTGGTCTCAAACTCCTTAGCTCAAGCCATCCTCCTGCCTCACCCTCCCAGAGTGCCAGGATTATAGGCATGAGCCACTCCACCTGGCCTTATTTGTTTGTTTGTTTTCACCTTCTCTGACCTGCTAAGGGTTGCTTAAGGGAGCCTCTCAGGTAAAAAAAAAAAAAAAAAAGAAAAACATGAAAAGCAAGTATCTACTCATCCTGAGAGAAGAGCATCAGCATTTGATTTTATTCCAATAGCTGAGTAAACTAGTCCACATCCTGATAAGCAGAGGTTTTCCTTGGGATGCAGGTGGCCCAGTTTGCATCAAGATCCCAATCCCTGAATCCTGGACAACATTCAAAGTGAAAAATTCTAATCACAGAAAATAAAGTAAGAAGTCAGGGGTGTCTTTGAGGATGGGTGAGGCAGGGCCCACACCAGTGCTGACATGCTTATGAGGGAGGACTGGTTTGAACAGATGACTAATGCTGGAAGTTCTCCCAACCGAGGCATCTTAACAAACGTATCATACTTTGCGGCATAAAAGCATGAACTAAAATGTGTTGTTCCCTTGGGACCCAACACATGGCCTGGTAAAGGACCCAGACCTACCAGACCATTGCAGTAGCAGTGTAGCATTTATCAGACTGTGCAGGACCAATCTTCACTCATAATATCAAGTCGCAGCAAGAAGCAATAACAGGAGTAGACCGATCAGCCCTAACACCACCGTAGCCATCACCATCTCCATCTTTGAACCGGGAGCTCTAGATTATGTGGGGGAAGGGAGTCACAAGAAGAAATACTAGAATTCCTGCCAGCATATCTTATGGTGACTAGAATGGCCAACCAAAATCACAAAACCAGATGCAAACATCATTATACCCAAATTTTCTGTATCGGGACCTAATATTTATACAATTATTTCCATATAATCTGTAATTTTTCATCTTTTTTTCCCTTTTGTACAGGCCAATTGGATCATTTATGTTAATATTAAACAAATAACTGCATAATTATGAGGGAAGAATTTATGAAGTTCTAAATACAAAATGGGAAACCCTCATTTGCTAGAATTAACATTTTAATGCTTCTGAGTAGAGATAATTGGCAATTGGCAAATCTGTAAAGAAAACTGACTTATGTTGATGGGAAAAAAGTTTTTTGCTAAAAAAAAGGCAATAGCGAAAACATAGAGACAAATGGGCTTTATTAGTTAACATGCTGTATTTTAATAGCCTCTCTCTGACTGCAGGTAAGTCTAAATTCGTGACTATACATAGGAAAGCTTAAGTACTTCACACATAAGGTCAAGTGCTTAGATGGCCATGGCTTATAAAAGAGCCACATTTACATTACAATTCAGAATATAAATACCTGCTCAGATAAACTTTTTCTTTTCAAAATATTAAGGGAGTACAAATGTTTTTGCTAATAGATACCTTTTATAATGCTTAAGTCGGGGCTTTCAGTGTGCCCATCACCCATAGTGTTCATTGTACCAGATAGGTAAGTTTCTGCCCACTCCCCTCCTTCCCTCCTTCCCCCTTCTTGATTTCCAGTGATCTTTACAACTCTTTGTGCCCATGTATGACCATCGATTAGCTCCTAATTATTAGAAAGTACATTTGGCATTTGTTTTTCCATTCCTGAGATACTTCACTTAGGATAACGATCTCCAGTTCCATCCAAGTTGCTGCAAAAGACATTATTTCATTCCTTTTTATAGCTAAGTAGTACACACAAATCAGCAAGTATAACAACAAACAACCCCATTAAAAAGTGGGCAAAAGACATGAACAGAAGTTTTACAAAAGAAGATAGACAAATGGCCAAGAAGCATATAAAGAAATGCTCAACATCACTAATCATGAGGGAAATATAAATTAAAACCACAATGAGAGATCACCTCTCCCCTGTGAGAATGGCCATTATTAAAATGTCAGAAAACAATAGAAGCTGGCATGGATGCAGAGAGAAAGGAATGCTCATACACTGTTGGTGGGATTGCAAGTTAGTACAACCTCTGTGGAAAACAGTATGGAGATTTCTCAAAGAAATATTAATAAATGTAGATTTACCATTTGACCCAGCAATCCCACTACTGGGTATCTACCCAAAGGAAAAGAAGTCATTTTATTAAAAAGACACCTGCACTTGAATGTTTATCGCAGCACAATTCACAATTGCAAAGACGTGAGATCCACATAAATGCCCATCAGTTCATGAATGGATTAAGAAAATGTGGTGTGTATATATATGCATGTACACACACACACACACACACACACACCATGGAGTACTACTCAGCCATAAAAAGAAATGCTCAAATAAACTTTTTTCTTTCTTTCTGAAGAGCCATTGCATCCCAGAGATAAACTTTTAATTGAACTTTTGTAATGTTTGACTTTTCCTTGCGAGGTAAATAAAATCCAGCCACTAACCAACCGAGCAGAAAACCTGGGAGCTGGGACAGCACATAGAAAAACAAAAATAACTTGTCCAAAGGCTTTTCCTCTCTTAACAAGGCCAGGAAATTGTAGGGTGGGTGAATTTAGTTATGAATCACCACAAACACAGACTTAGCCCATGTACGAAGACGCAAATATATATACACACATAATCCTCAAAGACATCAGGCATTAAATGTCTAGGTTTTTTTTTTTTAATATATCAGTTTAAAAATTGGCTCCATAGAAATGACAAACAAATTCTAATTAGTGGCTAGGGCCTCTATTTTATGACTCAGACTTTGTGTTCTTGTTAGAGGAGTAGAAGTAGAGCAAAACATCTTAGTTTATTTAGTTTCTCTCCAAACCTACTTATCACCTAAGATTACTATGAAGGTTGAAGTTATGAGATGGTTGAGTTCTTTCTATTTTAGGGAGTGAAGATATACTTTATCTGTTTTATATTAAATTTCCTTTCCAGGGACCAACCATTAATGCATTTCTTGTTTTTTTAGAGATTATTTTTTAAATCTACCTGGATCATTCAATGTCTTTGCTTGCTTAGAGGATGACTCGGGAAAATCTATTTCAAGCAGATCATGAACTACAGGATAAAGACAATGCAGTCAGTCCGTTCAAAGTCCTTCAGTCCACTGCATTTTATTGTGTGTTATAAATTTCACATATTCAAGTTGGACTCCTCTGCCCCACCTCACTCCCACACCTATCTGAAAGATAAAAATATGCTATCTTTGTCTACTCAGACTTTGAGAGAGTAACAGTTTTGAAAGTAGCTTTGAAAATCTTCCAGTATAATTAATCTAACCCATGACATCATTTAACTGTGGTGACTCACTTTTGTGTAGTACTCCAGATATTACAATATTTTCTTATTCAGACTTACACAGCCCAATGAGATAAATAGAGAAGGAATTGCTACTATTTGTGTTACACAGAAATGGAGAAAATTGTGCCTCTCGGAGGCCAGGTGATGTCTAAATCCAGCTGGCTAGTAAGTGGAGGGGTTAGTTCATTTGCTTTGACTCTACTTACCTTTTTCCAACTACTTCTTATGTGACTTTCTATCTACTATGTTTCCAACAGACTCAACATTTATGTTTTTCTCATGGAACATAAGTCAAATAGTGATACACAAAACAGAAGAGAGAATTTAGAGAATTCTCTAGATAGGTTGCCTTGGATATAATTACCCATTTAAATTTCTATGAAGTTTGCACATAAACCTTTACATGAAATATTATACATATCTCACAGCTAAAGCTCAAGGATCAATTAATATTCGGATCAGGAAAAATTAGTAGCCCAAGAAATTGTTCTTAGATTCTATGGTGAAAGCCTGTCAGTTTGTGTCAAGATAAAAACTCCTACCTTTATTGAGCCAGGTGCAGAGGCTCACGCCTGTAATCCCAGCATTATGGGAGGCCAAGGCAGGAGGATCAATTGAGGCTAGGAGTTCAAGATCAGCCTGGGCAACCTAGTGAGACCCTGTCTCTACAAAAAAATTTTTAAAAATTAGCCAAGCCTGGTGGTGCCCACCTGTAGTCCCAGCTACTCAGGAGGCTGAGGCAGGAGGATCACTTAAGCCTAGAAGTTTGAGGTTACGGTGAGCTATGACTGTGCCACTGCACTTCAGCCTGCGGGACAGAGTGAGAACCTATCTCTAAAGAAAGAAATGAATAATATAAGAAAAAAGAAAACCCTCTTACCTTTATTGACAGCATTAGTGCTCAAGAGTAATTGAAAATATGCTTATAATTCTACAGATATTTTAGATTTTACATGTTTTTGCATTTCGTGAGCTCTGTAAAGCCTAAGCCCAGGTCTTATTTGCCTTTATATTAGTGCAGATAAGCACAGTGCATTGAGCATCACAAACATTCAGTAAATATTTGGTTTGTTGTTACGTGCTCGACAGATCCCTATGAGCCGCCACATGTTGCAATTTAAGCAGACGAGTAGACGTGTCTCTCAACAACACTCTAAATAGACTTCACTGTTGTTCTTGATATGCACACAGACACAAGGTAGGCTTTAGCAGAGTCACTAATAAAGGTTATGTTCGTAATCCTGTTTCTAACCATAGCAATAAAGTGAGTCTTTAACTAATCAGTCGTTATAACTCAATAATGAACCTTTGTGTTTGTGTGTGTGTGTGAGAAAGAGACAGAAAGAGAGGGAGAGAGAAACTAGTAATAGGCATATGGGCATTTCTGTATTATGGCATGTCCTTCCTTCATTTTTTTCTACAAAACAATTCCCAGCCAAATATGTTTATTTTAATTTAAGATAAAAAAGAAAACTCATATTATATATTTAAATATATTTATACATATTGCATTATAAAATACATTTTAACATATTTATGTATTACATAATATATTTTAAACTATTATATAGCACATATACATGCATATGTATCCATATGTATGTATATGTGGATATATATTTTTTTTTTGATTTTTCAAAAGAAATGTAAAAAGGGCCTGTTTAGGGAATCTATTTACTACTATTTCTTTTTTATCTCAAGTCCCATACACATGTACAGACATTAGGGCAATGTATATAAATCCTGAAAAGATCAAGTAGTATCCCTCAGAAAACATTTTATCAATTAGAGTGTTTCAGTCAAAAGCATCAGAAAACAACCCTGGCTAAGAAAAGGGAGTTTTGTTATGAAGGTCTCCAATAGTATACAGCATCTATAAGTAGGCTGGAGAACCAAATTCTGCACCAAAACAACTCGGGAACTAAGACCACTGGAGTTACCTGACCATCGTTTTAGGGTGCTGCTGCTGGAATGAATAAATGACCCTCAGCCCTTGCTGCAGTTCTGTCCACAAGTCACAAGCTCACGTCACTCATGTTCAGAGAGAAAGAACCCAATGGGCTTAGCTTTAGCCATATGTTCACACTTTAAGTTTAGGGGTGGGGAAATTATGCAGCATCAACCGAATAATCTCAGATTGAGGGATGGGAGGAATCCCAAATGAAAGTGAAGAATACTCCTGGAATTGGATTGCACGCTCCTGGGTGGCCATGACCCCTCATCTCCTTTTGTTGGCCCTGCACGTCCTTTCTATGCATGTGCCTTCTTCTAGAAAGCCCCCATATAACATAACGTAACTCTCTTGCTGAACACACACTCACCACTTCCCCAAAAGAAGGTAATCTAAATTCCTATTGCTGCTTGCACTTGTTTCCACCTTGAGGATTTCTTGTGAGACTCCATTTCTCCTTTCATCATGATTTTACCTTAATGTACAGGAAGTTATGGATAAAATAAGTATGGGTGAATTGTGTCCCCTCAAAAATTCATATATTGAAATTCTAGCCCCTGGTAATTCAGGATGTGACCTTATTTGAAGATAGGGTCTTTACAGAAGTAATAAGTGAGGTCAGTAGAGTGGGCCCCAATTCAATGTGACTGCTGTCCTTGTAAAAGGGGGAAATTTGGACCCAGAGACACACATAGCTGTACATCGATGTGAAGAGATAAAGGGAGAAATGGTCATCTGCAAGCCACGAAAAGAGGCCTGGAACAGATCCTTTCATTACAGTCCTCAGAAGAAATCAACTCTTCAACATCTTGATTTTGGACTTTCAGCCCCCAGAACTGTGAAACAATAAATTTCTGTTTCAGCCACTTCATTTGTGTTACTTTGCTATGACAAGCCTAGCAAACTAATATACCATAGAATATTCTTCACATAATAATGGAGGAGGGAGGAAAATAATTGAAATTATACATATATGTATATAAAGAAATATACAGCTGTATGTTACTGCAAGGGAGGGGAATAAAGTAGAATAAAGTCTTTGTATTCACTAAAGGATACTTTTAGGGATTCTCCAAGGAGACAATTTTCTTGGAGCTTATTAATTTCTTGCAGATTTCAGGTATAGCAATGTCTTGAGAGAGACTTCTTGTTATGAACTGGGCCTTGTCTGTGGTGTTGGCCATAGGAATGTAGTCTCCTTAGGCTACAAACTACAAGCCTATTCCTTCCTAATTTATCCAGATGGATTAGTTCTTTGGTTTGCTTCTGTCTATACACAGTTACATGCACCATGTGTATGTAACCTCATTGAGCAGAAACCTCAATTTAAAATATTAAATATTTTATCCCAAGAGCTCCTCACCTTCATTAACCCCTTGGTAAACATGAAATCAGGGTGAACCCATGAGTCCAAGAGGAGAGCCATGTTTGCTACTTCTCTATCTTAGTTGCTATTTCTCTAATGCCAATCATCATTGTGATTAATAACATTTATTTTAAAATTGAGCTCTGATTTTGCATGGCAGTTTTTGGAAATTACATAATTAAGCCTGCAAACATTACTGATAGTTACTTAATTAGTTATTCCCTCTCTCTGAAGACACTTGATTTTTTTCTTGGAACTTATAAATAATAAATTAGCATCAAATATATACCTAAGGTTTTGAGCAACATGCTTATTTAAGTAAATGAATGAATAAGTAGAAGGCTCCTAGGAACATATTTTGTATTTGACAAATACACATAGAATTCTTTTCTGCCCTTGGGTAACTAAGCACCTAATGTGACAGACTCAATTTTTTTTCTGCTTGTAATCCTCAGAGAAAAACAGTGTGCAAGGAACCTACATGAAACAAATCAAGCAGTGCACTCTTCCCCACTATAATTCCACAATGACCTTCTTTCCCCCAAGCTTCTTTGTAATTGATGTCCCCAATTTATGTGCACACACACACGCACACAAAAGGCTACAAGTAGTCAAAATTGCCTTGTTGTCCAGAAACAATGCAGGGTACTGTTAGTCTGAACAAATCAATAAGAAACTGTTTAGGGAGCTACTACATCCAAGACATTGTTCTAGACATAGGAGGTTACATACAGCCCTGTTCAAGAGCAGTGGCGTAGTAGGTACCACAGGCTCTCCTGGATCAATAGTCCTAGTGTTCCCTATTTGGAGAAAGAGTCAACCTCATGGTTTTTGCTGAAGAAACTCTACTCCAGTAATATTTCTATACATGAAATTCTAATTCCACTATCAGCAAGAAGGGATATAACCATTTTACAGGTAGAAATAATGTCAGTTCATGTGTACAATGTTAAGGGGATGGGTTCATGGAAAGATCCTGGAATGAGGTCAGATGCTATTTGTTTGACATCATGTCTGATATAGCTGGGAGACCATACATAAGCTCCTCCACTTCGCCAAGCCTCAGTTTCCTCCAGTCTGTAAGAAAGCATTAAACTAACAGAATGAGAAATATTTCTAGCTGTGGAGTCAGACAGATCTGGGTTCTAGCCTTGGTTCTTCCACTTGCTAGCTGGATATTCTTAGACTAAGTATTTAACTTCCCTGAGCCTTAGTTTCTTCATTTTAAAATAGAGATAAAACTAAAAGCACTCTCTTCGAAGTATCTTCCAAGGAGAAAGGCACTACTATTGTGAGCATTAAGCATAATAAACCTACATATAACACTTAGTGCAGTGCCCAGCTCAGAGTCAACAGTACAGCTATGACTTCAACTCCTACTCCCACCATACTACCACCTTACTACATTACTACTACCTTACTACACTTCTACCACCACCTTACTTCACTATTACTACTACCTTAACACACTACTACTACTTTACTATATTTGTACTACTCTTACCATAGTAGTGTACTGCTACGTACTACACTACTACTATTACCTTATGGCATTAGTACTACCATGCCACACTACTACTGCCTTATGACATTTCTCCTACTACTGTCTTACCAAACTTCCACTGCTATTATACCTTACTACATTACTACCACCTTAGTCACTACTACTGTTACTACAGTACTACCTACTGTAATCACTATGCTACACACTATGTGTATTAGTTTCTAGGGCTGTCATAAAAAAAAAATACCATAAACTGGGTGCCTTAAACAACAGAAATTTATTTTCTCACAGTTCTGGAGGCTGGAAGTTCAAAATCAAAGTTTCAGCAAGTTTGGTTTTTTCTCCTCTCTCCTTGGCTTGCAGGTGACCAGCTTCCTACTGTGTCCTCACATGCAGTATTAGTCAGGGTTCTCCAGAGAAACAGAACCAATAAAATGAGCATATATATAGAAAGAGATTTATTTTAAGAAATTGGCTCCTGTGATTGTGGAGGCTTGGCAAGTTCAAAATCTGACAATGAAGGACAGCAAGCTGGAGACTCGGAGAGTGGCAGTTCGAGTCCAAAGGCAGTCTGCTGGTGAACCAAGAACAGCCAGTGCTGCCTATAAAAAAAACCCAAAGGCAGTCGGCTGGCAGAATCCCTTCCTGCTTGGGGAAGGTCAGCCTGTTTTTCTATTCAGAACTTCAACTGATGAGATGGGGCCCACCACCCACATTACGAGCACATTCTGCTTTACTTAAAACTCACCTATTTAAATGTAAATCACCTCCAAAAACACCCAAACAGAAACACCCAGAATAATATTTGACCAAATGTCTGGGTGTGGGTCCGTCAAATTGACACGTAAAATTAACCGTCGCACATGGTATTTCCTCTGTGCCCATGCATCCTGGTGTCTCTCTGTGTTCAAACTTTCTCTTTTGATAAGGACACCAGTCAGATTGGATTGGAGTCCACACTAGTGGCCTCATTTTAACTTAATCCCCTCTTAAAGGCCTTATCTCCAAATACAGTCACATTCTGAGGTACCGAGTATTAGAACTTCAATACATGAATTTCAGGAGTACACAATGCAGCCCATAATAGTGTGATTTCTACTATACTTTACTACCACTACAATCCTGCTTCTACTACCATTGTACTACTATTACTACTCTTACTACTACTACTCATCCCCTTTCTGTTACTAATCCTTCCGCAAAATTTCTTCCAGTTTTGATATCCTGTATTTCTATAACATAGATTGTATACAGATAGCACCAGGGAGCTCAGAGTTTCTACCAAGATTGATGCAAGTTCAGCCAGAGTCCGTTCATGGAATACAGTTTAGATAGAGATTGAAGAATATTTCAGGATACAGGAATTTTGGTCAAGGAGGAAATGCCACACTACGAAGAAGCCAAAAGGATGGCCAAACCAAGATGGCCCACCCAAGAGGAGTGTCAATCTATTAGCAGGAGAATTACCCTGTTCATGGAGACAAAACAGTTTTTGTTACATGTCATGGGATATACCACTTGAGTAGCTGGTCTGGTTTTCCTCAACAGTGAGAACTTAAAGGAATGTTTACCTTTTATTCCTCTTCCAAGTATTAATTATATATTTTATTTATCGACTTTATAGTAATCCCTAGAAAATAATTAAGAAATATTGCCAATGAAGAACTGAATGGTGAATCAGAGTGGAAAATACTCTAAATACACATATGTATTCATACCTCATTAGACATTAATGGGCCAGCAAATAATGGGTTTTCTCTGTTTTATTTTATGTTCCATGTGAATTAAATTGTACAGGTACAATAAGATTCCCAAAGATGGAGGCTGAATCATTCCTAAATGTTTATGCCTTCTTCAGTGTCTCTTATATCAGCTTTGTCAGGAAATATTTGCTGAGTTTAGTAAAGAGAAGAATCCCCCAATTTTGATGGTGCTAGCTCCACGGCTGCTCCATCTCTCATTCAAAAATACGTCCCAAGTTCAACTGCCGTGCTAGCTATCGAATAAGGGAAAGTCATAGCGTGCACTTGCCTGAAGATTGAGAGCCGATAGCCTAAGCAGTTCAAGTCAACTCCACAGCCATTTATTCAGCCTGTGCTGTGGGTAAGGCACTCAGAGCTCCTCATCCATTAAGGCAGACAGCGTGTGTACATGAATGTCCATAATTCAAGGCAATTTTCTCTATTAATAAAGATACAGATAATGTACTGGGGATGCGGAACACAGCTAGGGCAAGGCAGGAGACTGAAACGGGAGCCAGATTGTGGAGCAGTTTGAAGGCTGAGCACCACCCTCATCACCACTGATAAATGCTTCTGTCACTGCTCTTAAAGGTTGGAAAACTATGGAAACACAAAGCCTGAACAGCCCTGTGAGCCTAATGGACACAGAATGGAGCAGAGTGACTGCACTGATGCCAGTTTCAGGCACAACACTGTGTTAGTGATAAAATGCCCAGCCTTATCCATACCAGAACATTGTGTTATGAGCAGTTATATACCAATTACTTTGTATTTCAATCAATATCACTGAAGGAGCCAGATTTAAAATTCTTTAATGCCATATGCAACAAGATAAAAATTATTAGAGTGAAAATAGTTACATAATACCTCCAAGGCCATCATTCTATGATGACAAGGCCCATTCACCCCTCCCTTCCTATCTCTTGGACTGACATGAAAGGAGGAGGGAAAGAATAGAACTGAAGAGAGGTAAAAGTGACTCACAAAGGCCTGTGAGAGAGGGAGGACGGGGGAGAGTAAGTAAAATTCATACCGGCTTGGGGGGGGGAGGGAGAAGGATTAGGAAGAAGGTGGATGGGAATGGGGCAGAGGAGAGTTAGTTGTGAATAAGAAAGTGTGAAAGAATTGGGGAAATGGGCAAAAAAGATACGATGGTTATGATTTGGATCCCTGTTAATGTCCTTTGAGAGACACAAGTAAAGAACAGAATTCCTTTTTAATTTAGGGAAAGAGATGAGATTGGCTACTAAACTGTGCTTCTTGAATGCCACACTGTTCAGAGACTGAAACCTTTGGGACCCCAATTTCTCAGGGTTACAATGGAACCTAAACTATTTTGGTTGAAGTGAAATGCAATAAATTTAAGCCAGACATTTCCCAACTATGAAATTAAATTCTGATTTAACCCAGAAAACTATTTTCTTAACCTAGTGATACAATTTCAAGACAATGGATATGGTAATGAAACAATTTAGGGATTTTAATTAGGACAGGAGTTTTTGTTGTTGTTATCTAACTATGTATTATTTTTCCCAGAAGCATACTTCTTGAAGTATCTAGGTCAGAAATTAAAACCTCTCAGTACCAACTGGATCGTAAATGCCAGCAGTTAATGAAAGCTTGGTTTCTTTACAATCTATGGAATACATTAGCCAGTTAATGTCGATCTTTTAGAGTGCCATGTTTTTAATTTATAATAAAAGGATACGTGTATGTGTGTATATTCATGCCACATAAGTGACTTATACTGTCATATATATCAAATGAACTTAAGCATGTAATAACCACAATGTCACTAAAAAACCAGGCTTGCAACTTGTTTATTGTTAATATCTGGCATCAAAATTTCCTGGAGTCTCAAAGCTGTAGCGCAAATAATTTAAGCACACACACACACACACACACACACACATGCATGCACAATTACTGCTTAGTGCGCCTGAAAATCTATGCCTTCTTGCCGAGTATCAACTATTAAAATTAAAACTTCTCCCAAAGAAGGCTAAAAAATTAAACACAAGTTATAACACTCAAAAGTACTGATATTTGTATCCAGACCTAAGATAACTCTCAAAGAAGCAACTGGTTAAGTAGAAGAATCACACAATCTGCAGCAGATAAATACAAGTCCAGAGCCCTTGACATCCATAAGATCAGTGTGGAAAAGGAATCCAAAGCAAAGGGAGAATCGCTCTTAAAGAAATATCTGTGTTGTAAACCGCTTATCATCATGGCTTGTAATATATCATTATTTAATGGCCACTAACATGACAACTAGCTAGAATTGCTCACTCAGAAAGTAAGTGCCTTTTAGATGTGTATGAACAATAATTTACAGATATACGTATATGGTAAACACAAGACTGTGGTGGGAAGCTCTTTGCAGGTTTGCTTAAACGAAGAATTTCATCCTTCAATTGAATAAAAGCTAAACGTAGTTCTAAACACAAGTTCTCCTATTTTCCAAGGTTTGTGAAATGGGTCACAGCTCTCTTCTTTTGATAAAGACCAATGGAAGGGAATGAGGCTGAGCAGCAGTCCTTATCACAGTGCCTAACTTCAAGCCACCTCCCAGAGAAAGAGAAGGTAGGGGTAGAATGAAAAATAATGGGTCCAGAATTGATCTAAGGCAAAGATTGATCCTGACAATCCACAGATACGTTATATGGTCCACCTGTGTTTTTAAATGCAGAAAACTTACATTTAAAATAAATCCAGATATCCAGCTTTTGTGGGGAACAATTAGAAGATCCAGAATCTCTTGAGTTCCTAAGCTCACCTCAGGTAGAGCTGAGGAGCTCTTGCTACCTTTAGATAGAGCAGATGCTCTAGTTCACCACAATCTTCACCTCTCCCTATTGTCTTTCACCTGGTCCACTTTACTCCTGTGTGTTGCTGCCTGACCCTATAGGTGTGCAAGTTTACCACCTGAGCATTAATGTATCTTGTAAAAGCCCCTGACAAAACTATCTGGAATTTCACGCATTCAAAAAAGGTTCCATAAATTCCAGAGCTTTCCTAAAGTTTCTGGTCTACCCTGGGGTGGGTTGCAAGACATGGAATCTTATTTATATTTTCTTCTCATAGTCCACACAGTGCCTATCACATAAAAGACACACAGTAAATGTTGACTGTGTGTTCTACTAAATGTTCTACTAAAGGTAGAACGGACCATAATAACCCTCACAGAGCTAATCTGATGTGGACATCTTTGGTTTACTCAGATCCAAATGCGTAGATCCAGGATTGTCATTAAATTGTAATGGTCCTAGATTGTAAGGGATTACGGGGGTTATGTTTTTATGAAGGTCAGAAGTGAGACCACTTTTCTGGGTGCAAGGTGGTGTGTAGTGAAAAAAGGACTTGCCTAGGCTTAGGAGTCCTGGATGTATTGATTCCATAAATAGATGTTTATTCATTGTCTATTATGTGCTAAGTGCTAAGTATACAAACATGAATACACAAGGTCCTGTAAGTAGTTTAGAATTCAAATAAATAGTTTCAGTGAAAGCCATATGAACTTGGGCATGTCATTTAACCTTTCCAAATTCTTTTTTCACACCAGCAAAAAAAAAAAAAAAAAAAGGTGGGCATGTCTGTTCCTTGGGTCCCATTTCTCAATACAGTGAGAAACAGTGGAAAAAGTGGGATTGCACACTTTGTGGACTGTAGAACACACGTAACAAGATAATAGAATTGGATTCCTCCTGTCTTTGTTTCTTAGGATGTTAATATAATAGATTGCAGTCAAAAGTAAGCGTGAGGCACATCCTATTCCAAATACAAAGAAAAGTATTGCAAAGAAAATATTACAATGTTTTACAAATAAATGACCCCTAAGACCCTGTTGCATGCCAGTCCGGCTCTTCAGGCAGATGAAGGATCCAAAAAGGAGAGAGGTGTTGACATGCTGTAAGTCTCCAGACCCCACCTGTCCATCTCCCCCATCTCTTTTTCACCTCAAGCCTAGAGAGGGGAGCATAATTCAAAATGTTTCCTGGAGTTGGGAGTAACAGAGGGCTGTTGGCTGACTCATTAGAGGCATCTCAGGCAGAGAGTGGAGGGTCCATCTGTGGAAATCTAGAAGGGCCTGACTAATCACGGTGGTGGTGGATCCAAGAGGGAGCTACCATGTTGGGATTGCATTACCCACTCCACATTTGCCTGCACAAGAGATGTTTCCCCTTGACCGCAATGAGCTATCCGAGGGAGAGAATGGCCTCTGTTATTCCTGTGTCCTGTTGAGTGGGGCCACACGGAGGTGTGAGGTGGCCTCAGTAGAAAGAGGTTGGATACATTGGATACATAGCCCAGACAGCTAAGGCCTGAGCAAGGACTTGCTCATGAAGAGAGACTTACAGACACATGCATGGAGGGAAAATGCACTGCAAGAGGGAGGAAGCGGGCAAGGGAAGAGCCCCTGAAACTGCCACACAGGAGATGAGTCTATTTCTGTCCTATGTCCTTGCAGCCAGGACATCTAAGGGAGACCATCTTTAACCATCTGCCAGGTCAGAGAGCCAAAGCCACCTCTCCAAGTGACAATGGTCATATTCCTTTATCTCTCCTCTCTCCTGCCCCTGTATTTGACCCTTGGAAGGAGATGAGCAGGGAGCAAGGAGGAGGAAGAAGAGACAAACTCACCTCCTCTCCTACTGCATGCCTCAGAGTGAAACAGTACATATTATAGCTAGGCAGGGGAGATTTGATATTAAGTTATATTTGGAGTTCTGACCTTGCATGGAACTGGATAGTGTCAAGGCTGAACTAGGACTGTGTCTGTGACTTAAAATGACTATAGTACTATCCTTTACCTTACTGAACATAAAGGACATGGGACTATCCCAGATCTTCACCCAGGATCACGTGAAGATTATCTCCCCAACCCCAACTAATATTAAGGGAGGGTAGGAAACATACGCAAAGTTGAATGTGATCAAAATCCACACATAGTGTATGATATACACACACCATATAAGCAGGAATAATTTTGGTGTGAAGCAGTGTTATTTTCTCTTCCTGAAAAGTAGCTTTTAATGGTGAACTATTGCCAAAGTTGCCATAGTTCGCTTTTTCAACTTCCTTAATTTTAAGGCAAAATGGGAGTAAAGCCTATTAATAGAACGCTAATGGTTACGGGCCGTGGTTCAGATTCCAAGGTTGAAGGTCGACTGAAGAGCTATGACAACACTTTTATTACGGTGTTTGGTACCTCCCTATTACTGTTGATTTGGTGGCACTCCTTGAAATTTTAGGGCTTCCTTCAAATTTTGGAAACATGAACAGTCACCCTGTCATGCCTCATGCCTCAGCGCTCCAGTTTCTGCGATCTGTCAGTCAAGAGGAGTCCTCAGAAGCACCAACTGGCCCCACTTGGCAGTGAAATTGAGTGTATATGGAATAATCACGCTACACACCTGTGCCTCTCTCCCATGCTAATAAAACCTCCCAAATCGTGTCCCCATGTTCCCCACACTCCCTGCCCATCTTCTCAGGAAATTTAAATTTTGTATGAGAGATTTTTTTTTTAAAAAAATTAATTTTAAAGAGCTCTTTTTTTAAAAAAAAATAAAGCTCTGTGATTGAACTAAGAATTATCCTCAAGATTCTGCCATTTGGATTATTCCTAATAAATGTCTAATCTGCCCATTAAGTCATCCTGTGGCTATCACAGTGGCTGAAATTGAAATCTGTCAAAGAAATTAGGTTTACTCCTTTACTTCAGCCTTGACAAAATACAGCCCCAGGGAATCCTGAGTGTAGGTTGTATATAGAAGCAGGTACCTTTTTTTTTTTTTTCTTTTTAACTGAAGATTATAAAGGTGGAAAAGAAGAAAGAAATGTCCTTCTTCTCTCCAAGGCTGCTCTTCCATGTTTATAACTCTGATTCTTTGGTTCCCTCCTTCCTGCTCCCACCCTCCCACATTTTATCTAGAGCAGTTTAAAGGTTGATGCAGCACCTTTCTAAGCTTCTGCTGTTTTGCCCTGAAGCCATAAAGCTTACCTTTGAGACAGTTATTGCTGCCTCCTTCACCTTAGCCAACTGTCAGGGACAGAGACGTTTAAAAAACAAACATATTAGTGTCATGAAGCTCACTGCTTATTAAACTCAACCAGAGTATCTGCTGAGCATTTGATGTCTATCCCATATTGTGCATTTTCCTAAGATCTTCTTATCCCTAAGCGAATTATACCAAAAGACAGCAGATTGTCTGAGCCTCAGGGGGGATTTTTCCCTAGTTTGCAATTTTGATGTTATTCTTACTGCATTACTCTTGATCATTTGTTGTAGAAAGTACCTTGAAAAGAAGACAGAATTTACAATGGAAGGTTTTAGTTTTGAGAAAGCTGATATTTAATTAACACTTACTAAATGGGATTAAGTAAATACATATACATGCATAAATATGTTACTCATTTCATCATAGAGGCACATTGTATTTAACCATAGAGGTACATCAACGGGCTTAGAAGAGATTAGGACTTCAAAGTGAAATGAGTATATTTTATCAATACATTTGAGCAGCTACTCATATGATATTACATGCTGAAAAGAAATGTAAAGCATGGGCCATGCTCTCAGAGACCATACAATTTAGTTGAATAGGCCTGAATCTTTTGGATTTTATGGACCAATAGCTTTCCTGGGAAGGACAATTGGGAGGGAAGACAAAACAGAGATGTCAACTTTTGTTTTGTTTAGCTAAACAATAAAAAAGGTTAACATTTGCAAAGTGTATTCTATGTCCAAGACATGGTTCTAAGTGCTTTGTTTATTTCATTTAGAATTTACAGCAACCCTCTGACATTTTGTATATCTCTCTATTTATCTATATGTACACACACACACACACACACACACACACCCTATTCTTCAGGTAAAAAAACTGAGGTCCATAGATGTCTATGGTGCCAACAGCATCGGGGTACTTGAACACAAGCAGTCTGATCCCCAAAACCTTCAACCACTATATTATCTCCATTAATTAATCCTATCATTTCATGAAAAGGGGATTTATCTTAATACTAAAGGATTAACGAAGGATTAACTGCACAATAAAAATCTGTTAGATGCAATGCATTTAGCTTTATGATAAAAGCTATATTGTTCTTATTTTTGTCATTTCATATGGATCTATAATAACTAACAATCAAGAGCCATGGAACTACTTTGAAGGGATAAGAACTATAATAATAAAGTGAAATTAAAATATGAACCACAATTTTGATCCAGATGAGCAATACACATCAAGAACGCTAAAGAGGGAGAGCCCCACTGTATGTTGAAAGGTTGAGTGGCAGAAAGGAGTAGGGAGAGAATTCCAGACAGGTCAAGGACATAGGCAAAAGCTTAAGGCTGGAAATAACAGATGTGTATGAATGGTGAATACACTAGTGTGGCTTAATCAGAATATTTTGGGGGGCCAGGCGAGGTGGCTCACGCCTGTAATCCTAGCGCTGTGGGAGGCTGAGGTGGGAGGATCGCTCAAGGTCAGGAGTTCGAGACCAGCCTGAGCAAGAGCGAGACCCCCGTCTCTACTAAAAATAGAAAGAAATGATCTGGACAGCTAAAAATACATAGAGAAAAAAAATTAGCCAGGCATGGTGACACATGCCTGTAGTCCCAGCTACTCGGGAGGCTGAGGCAGAAGGATTGCTTAAGCCCAGGAGTTTGAGGTTGCTATGAGCTAGGCTGACACCACAGCACTCTAGCCCAGGCAACAGAGTGAGACTTTGTCTCAAAAAAAAAAAAAAAGAATATTTTTTGAGACAGAGTCTCGCTCTGTCACCTGGCCTAGAGTGCAGTGGTGTTATCAAAGCTCACTGTAACCTCAAACTCCTGGGCTCAAGCAATACTCCTGCCTCAGCCTCCCAAGTAGCTAGAACCACAGGCACATGCCACCATGAATGGCTAATTTTTCCATTTTTAGTAGATATAGGGGATCACTCTTGCTAGCAATCCTCCCACCTTGGCCTCCCAGAGTGTTAGGATTACAGGGGTGAGCCACCATGCACAGCCTAATCAGAAATTTGACCCAGAAGAGATGGTATAGGTTACAGACCCATGGACTCTACAAAACTTACATTTGTTTCATGGCATTTTTTAATCTATTTTTTAAAAATACAACATACTTTCAGAAAAATGCACAAATTGTATATGTTCAGCTTGATGAATTTTCACAAATTTTGAACACACTCTTATAACCTCTCACAGGTTCGAAAACAGTACCTCTACTAGCACCTCACAAGTTCCCTGATGCCACCTTCTAGTGAGTAAACCCCCAAAGTAATCACCATCCTGACTTCTATCACCATCAGTTCCATGGATTAGTTTTGTCTGTTTTGAACTTTATATAAATAGAATCATGTAGAGTATATTATTTTTGGTCTCCTTTTTGTATTTGTGGGATTCATCCATGGTGTTTCATGTAGCAATCATGCATTCCTTCTCACTGCTGTATAGCATTCTATTATATGAATATACCACATTGTGTTTATACATTCTATTGCTGATGGACATTTGTGTTGCTGCCAGTTTGAGGCTATTAAAAATGCAGCTTCTCTGAACATTCTTGCACATGTCTTTTGATTCACATATGTGTACATTTCTGATGGAAATGGAATTGCTGGATCACAGCATGGGTGTACGCACAGCTTTTTCCACGGTAGTTGTACTGTTTATACTCCCACTAACACATTGTATTTTTAATGTACATCCCTCTAATGACTATTAAGGTGACCACTTTTTTCAGATGTTTACTGGCCATTCAGATACCTGCTTTTATCAAGTTCAAGTTTTTAGTTTATTTTTCTAGTGGATTGTATGTCTTTTTCTTACTGATATGTAGAAGGTTTTTTATATGCTACACATGAATTATTTGTGAAATATATATTTTAATAGACAACCCTTTTCACTCTCTTATTGATATCTTTTAATGGGCAAAAGGTCCTAATTTTAACTTATGGCTAGTATTTGTTCATTTTTTTTAAGAAATCTTTGCCTCCTCTAAGGCCAAGAAGACATTCTTCTATGTTCTCTTCTTTACATGCTATTGTTTTACTTTTCATATCACATATACAATCCACTCAGAACTGATTTTTTGTACATTGTATTAGGTAGAGATAAAAACTTATCTTTTTCTATACTGATATCCAGCTCTCCCAGAAACATTTATTTAAAAGATTATCCTTTACCCACTGTAATACAATGTCACCTTTGTCATAAATCAAGCGCACAGTATATGTGGATTTTGTTTTGAGACTCTTTGTACTATTTGTCTATCTTTGCAACCATGCACTTGACATCTGGTAGTGTGTAAGTTTTTCAATTTTGTTCTTTTTCTTCAAAATTATCTAAGTTATTTTTGACTCTTTTTATTTTCAGATAAATTTTAAAAATGGATTCATCAATTTTCATATACACAGAAAAATAGAATTATGTAGAATCTACAGATAAATTTGTGGAGAATTTATACCTTTATAACATAGAGTCTTCTAATCCATGAACATGGTATATCTCTCTATTTATTTAGGTCCACTTTAATTTCTTTTAATATTGTACAACACGCTTCTAAAATTTTGAATCATTATTTGAAAATCTGAAGATTTCATGTACAAATAACCATTTTTAGCTTCTCTGGAAAATAAAACTATCTGGCAGAATTAGTCTAATACTCCTATGTGGCAACAATAGACATGAGTTGTCCACTATAACTGGGGCATGTGTTCATTAATTCATCACAGTTCTCACTACACACACAATATATTAATCTGGGTTAATATTTCTGACTTCATTCATTTATTCACCTGATGGGCCACTACCTGTTATTGCAAAATGAAAAAAGAAGGAAAATAGTGAGAAACATGAGAAATAGTGTTTATTTATTTATTCTGCAAATATTTATTAAATGCTAACTACATGTCAAGCTCTATGCTGCCTGTTAAGATATACTGATGAACAAAAGTATCAAGTTGTTTTTATATGTTTTAACTGAAAGTTCTATAATACAATCATTTTAATCAGAATTATAGCAACATTGAAAATTTTTAATAAAAAAATATTTTGTGTAGCACATTTCATTCAGCTAATTTAAGGGGGTGACAGTAGTAGAAGAGTGAGCACAAAGGATGAGGAAACAGAGAAAAAAAAAAACCAGAGAAACACAAAGAAAGAGGCTGCAGCTGTTCTGGCATATTAAGAGAAAAGTTCTCAAATGCACTAAGATATCAGACTGCCCTTGGGCTGACAATGTCCTATGGGTCAGAATGACAGACACAAAATGCCATAATGAACAATGTGGGCAATCTTTGCTCCTAGGAGGCTTCCACTCTAGTGATAGCAAACTTAGGTCAAAATCAGACAAAAAAGTTCCTTGAATTTCAAGCTTAGGAATTTTGACATTATCTTCTGGCTGATGGGCAATCAGTGGAGTTTTACTACCTGTTACTCTAGGTTTCTTAGTATACTAGTGTACTCACAGAAGGCTATTTCTTCACTGGATCCTAGGTTTGAAATAAATCAAGCATGACCCTCAGTTCAGTAATGGGGCTTCTGTGAGTATGGGGAGAACAAAAGAGGGAAAAAAATTCCCCCGTCCAGTAGAGGGTAAAGTGTATTTATTTCTTTTCCCAAGAACTCAAAGCATCTTTTCAGTCACTCAGCTCAGTTTCGTTTCCTAGTCCAATCATTAACATACCAAGATGTGTGTGTGTGTGTGTGTGTGTGTGTGTGTGTGTGTGTGTGAGAGAGAGAGAGAGAGAGAGAGAGAGATTGGGCAAGAGAAGGCTAGGTGAGAGGAAAGTACGATCCAGTTGATACTGAGGCATCACTAAATTTTTCCCCCATGTAAAGATTTTCTAGCTCTCTCCTTCTTGAATCTTATGTCATGTCTTGGCATCCAATCAGCCCTACCAGAGGCAGGCCCATTAACTTTTGCAGGCCTCTAGGGTACCATTCATACCATTCAGTGCATTTCTGCTACTGCACTAAGTGTACCATACAAGGATGCTATTTAGTTCAATACACTCATGATACATAAAACAATTCCCTGAAGGCCTGAAAGAGTTAACCTGCTTCCCTCCCGGAACATTTGGCTCAGTGAAAGGGATTGACTGAGAATCTAGGGACAATAGAGCCTAATATCTCATTAACTGGCACAGAATTCCAGTGACCTAAGCAGAAACAGACAATATCATATTAATATTTAGTATACAAGTGGAAAAACTGAGAACCCCAAAAAGGTTTTGCCCACGGACACACAATGAGTTGGTCTCACAGCTGAGACCGTTTCCAGGCCTCAAAATGTTCTGCCTGGAGCTCTGTCTGTGGTTTCCTCCAAACCCAAACTCATAAACGGGAGGGGCGGATGGAACTATATGAAGGGGCAAAGGTTAACACAAGGGTCCTTGTGGGCTCTTCCAGGTTTAAAATTCTATGTCTTTTTTTATTCATATCTTTGAAATGCAAATGTTGGACTGTTCCACTGTAAATCCTGCTTGTGATGAAAGAAATGGAATTTTAAGTGGAATCTATAAAACCATCCCTTCCCAATTTCCTTCCTGGACAGTGGTACAGTCACCTCTGACCACACCAAACCCAACAGTCTTTCCATATCTTAGCTCAGTTCCCATCAGCAGGTTTACAACTTTCTAGAGTTTATCTTCATCTCTTTCTAGCAAATAAGGCCTCTTGAGAAAGAAGAGAAGATGGGGCCAGGGCACACACTCTCATACCGGCTTGACAGAAAGCACCGCAGAACCTGAGCAGGCCTGCCTGGGGGCTGTCAGGATGCTGCACACTAATTTTGCACACTGGCGCTGCAGTCGGATTCCTCATGAGACAAAAGCCTCAAGTTTAAATCACTCTGTGGCTGGAGAGGGGGCTGGGAATAAAGAGGGTGAGGAAATTTCCATGACTTTGCAATAAGACTGTGACCAAACCCCTTCATGCTAAATTTCAAAATAATAAGCATTGGAGTGGGAAGTGAACAGAAAGTAAGAAGTTCATGGTTACCTTAGACAATGAGGCTTTATTTTAAGGATGCAAAGGGGTGAAGAACATCAGCGGTAACACAGCTAAATTTCACCAAGCACTAAAACACTGCAGGCACATAGAGTAGTTTTAGTAAATTTACACTCAATCTGCTCCTTTTGCTCTGGCAGATACTCCTCAGATGTAGGTATCTGTCTGCCTGCTCTAGTTCTTTGTGATTCTGAGCACTAACTACTTTCTGCCTTGCTTTTACTCATCACTCTCATTTATACGAACTCACACCTCTCTACTATTCTTCTCTTTACTTCTTAATTTCTGCTTGCCAGGGCTGCTGCTTCCTGGGGAGGCTTTCTGACTTATGTTCTGTGTGTCTTCTGCCTCCTGTCCATCTACCAAGAGTTGACTCCCCTTCAATAGACTTACATCCAAGTTCCTGGAGAGAGGATCTGATGAGTTCACGTAGTAACTCCGCCGTAGCACAGAGCTCTTCCACCACACCTCAGGGTTATTACAGATGGTGCATGGTTATTACATGTGCCTTACCCATGGAGGTGTCCATCTCTGGTCTAGTCAGGATAGGATAAAGAGATAAACTTGAGTGGTCATCTGTCCTCAAAAAGGGGCTCTGAGCATGGAAGCTGCTTGGAACATAATAGATTCCTCCCCAAATTAGTACTTTGGACTAGATATGTCTTCTCAGTTCTAATGTAATATACAGTAGTGAGTAAGAAAATATTTCTGGAACCAGAATGCCTGGGTTTTAATCCCAGGAACATAATTTTCTAGTCAGTTATGCTTTACCGAAGTTATGCAATGAATGATTCCTTACCTATAACACAGAGATTATAATACTACCTCTCTGAGAAGGTTATGGGAAGACTGGGGCAATTTACATAAAGTGTTAGAAGAGTATCTAACACACAAGTGCTCAATAAATGTTAAATATTATTATTATATCATTTTTTCCACAGTACCTGTGACGGTTTTAAAATAGGTCTATAAATTCTTAGATACTTTCCTCACAAATGATAGAGTCTAATTCTCCTCCTTGAATATGGTCCACGTTAAGGACTTGCTTCTAATGAGTAGAAGGCAACAAAAGTGATGCTGCATGAATTATAAGGCTAGGTCAGAGAAGGTGATATAGCATCTGCCTTGTCGGGATTATTGCCCTTGGAACCCAGACACCATGTTGTGAAGAAGCTCAGGACCCTTGGAGAGGTCACATATAGGTGTTCTGGCCAATAGCCCCAGCTAAGGCTTCAGCCAACAACCAGCATCAACTACTAGCTATCAGTGAATGAGCCTTCAGATAACTGCAGCACCAGTCTTCAAGTCTTCTACCGAAAGTCCCAGACATGGTGCAGAGTAAGGAATCCACTCCAAGCTTTGCTTGAATTCCTGATCTACAGAATCTATGAGCATCATTAATGGTTGATTTACAACATTGAGTTAGGGGTAGTTTGGGCAACCAAAGCCTTTATTTATTCATCTCTGTGAAAGTGCTGTTTACGGGGACCTTAACAGAATTCAGGAAGCATTGTGTTATCTCTAAAGGTTGGCTTCTACACTGCAGAGTTTCTCAACCAGAGAGCAGATTATAATGCTTAGGAATTTTTTAAAAATGCATAGGCCCCAGACATGCTGTCCCAGTCCCAGTTATATGGGACTTAGACCAGTGTAATTTGAAAATGTTCCTCATTTAACTTCAACAAATCTCCACAAAGAGAGACCACTTACAAACCTAGTCCCTACTACGAGTTTGGAGGGCAACAACTAAGGACGTTCATTAAGGGCTTATAAGAATCTATAAATGCCTAGCTCTTTTGCCCAGTGCCCTGCTGGGAGGACCACACTTCCAGTCTGTAAATGAATTAGAAGTACATTTGGTATTTCTGGTATGGAAGCATCTCCTGATGGAATCTAGGTCAGGAATGGAAGATACCTTTAAGGAAGGACCTTTAAGAGTGAATTCCCAATATATTAACAACAATCAATTCAATTCTTCCCTTCAAAATCCGGAGAGCTAGGAAAAAGACTAGAATGTTCACTTCTCTTCTGCATTGTACTGGATGGTCTCGCCAGGGCAATTAGGCAAGAAAAAGAAATAAAAAGCATCCAGATTGGAAAGGAAGAAGTAAAACTATCTCTATCTGCAGATGGCATGGTCATATATGCAAAATCTGGAGAGTTTAGCGGTGCATCCTCCTGGGACCTGAAAACCAAAAAAAAAAAATTTCTTTCTACCTTCCTCCCATACTCTCCAGTTTGGCAAATCTTAAACTTTAGTGTGCAAAAGAGGGTTGTTAAACACAAATTCCTAAGCCCAACTCCCAGATATTCTGATATACTAGCCTAGAAAATGTCATTTTAAGCAGGACCTCAGAAAAGTCTGATATAGGTGAATTTCAGACCAGACTTTGTAAGAACACAAAACTAAATCTTTCAGAAGTCGTTTAGCACAATGAATAGTGCCTAGAACTCTATTGCCTGGGTTCAATTCTTGGCTCTTCGTCTTAGCTGTGCAACCTTGAGCACGGCACTTAATTTCACTGTGCCTCAATTTCCCCAACTATAGGATGGGGTTAATGAGAGTGCCTACCTCAGAAGTTTGATGTAAGCATTAAATGCATTAATGTGTATGAAGCAATTAGACTAATAACTGTACTTATTGTCATTTATTTGCTGTAGGGGAACTACGTGGCTGTCCCTGGAAGCTAGATCTGAACCTGTAGACACTACAGCAAAATACACCTACACCAAGTGTAGGAAAAAGTGCATTAGCTACAGGTTCTCTATCCACACTTTTCTCACCTTCCCCTGCCCCATCAGGAAAGCTGTGACAAATAGACATGCTTTGTTAGAAATTAAATGAAGGCGTGGGCCAGCCCATCCCTCCACAGTTCAAGTCCTTCTCTGTCTTAAAGGACCATTGCTAGTCTCCAGTTTGATCATCATGTTTGGCACACCGGAGTTTGCTTTTTCTTTTTCCATTATTCTGATGTCTGCCATCAGAGAATTTGGGTTTCCATGTTTTGCTTTGTTTTGTTTCACCAAGAGTTCATTTCACCAAGAGTTCATTTCCAAATGCAAACATGAGAACTAATGTTTCTAAAACTTCATGACTCATAAAATGCACTGCTGCCTCTCCCTCACATCCACCACTCACTAGCATGATAGCAAATCCCTAACAGATTGCCTTGCACCTAGGGAGGCAGCGCCCAGTGCTCACATAAATAATTTATACTGATCAACACTTGCTCGTATTAATGGAAATGATAATGTACAGAAAGCATTTCACTGTCTTTCTACGTCTATTCACCAGAGGAACATTATTGGTATTCCTACATATGCAGGGAACTAACCTGATTGTTGCTAGTTCAAGAATCAGAGATAGAGCCCTTGCTTTTAAAATTTCCTGATAGTCAGCTAAGGACAGTTTTCTTACCATGCAAGGTCTATTACATACTAGGTACTGTTAATACTTCAGTGACAAGGGGGCAGAAATAGCTCTTGTTGTATGGTGCTGCTATAATTTTTCTATCAGCCAACAACTGTGGATTCCTAAAATAGTAAAAACCTGAAAAAAAAAAAATGAAGCAGTTCAGAGAGAAGGAATCAGAGTAGGCTGGTGATTCATGCATCCTCAGGAAGAGGGCTGGACATGACCTTTTAAACACCTTTCAACCTTGTTTTTTGTTTTTCTACAATGCTATTCAAACACTAATTTATACTCAAATATTAGTTGCAACTCAGAAACAAGCAAGATGTTTTCACGGCCCCCGCCCCCACAATTCCCCAATATTTTGGCTTTAAACTTGCCTTTAGAAAACTGATCAAACACCGACACCAGTTAAGTTGAAGCCACTTTATCCACGTAATTCTTTAAAGCCCATAACGGTTACAGAGTGGATTTGGATAGCATTGAAGAAAAACTCCAAACCAAACATAGCTCTGGAGCTGAAGTCAGTATTTCACCTAGAGTGTAAGACAACACTACTGGTTCCTTGGAGGGACAAGAAAGGATATATCCTTGACCTTCAGTGACCTATTCTTGATCTCCTGTAAACATGGAAGGCAAGCAGCTGGGTATTTATGTGCTAAACTCCACCCCCTCAACCACATACCTTGTCTGGAGGAACTCAGAAGCACTTCCTGTTTGGGGGCATGACTCAGGGCCAGAAATTGCTCCTTAGGCAGAATTAGAGCAACAACATCTATGCCTAAAAGCCTTCTTTGAACCTCTCTGTCCCTACTCTTCCATGCCCAGAAACTTAGAAACCAAACCTGGGAAGAGAGCAGCAGGGAAGCTGAGGAATGTCTTTAAAGAGACAGACCCCTTCCTTGAGCCATTTTTGTCTATGTCAGCTCACCTTCCCAAATGCTCATTTCTGGATGCCTGCCTTCCCTTCTCACACAGACACCCTCCTGGGGGCGGGAGGAGTGGGTCAAACACAGGATTACAGTTCTTTGAAGTGGTGACATCCGTTACAGATCTAAAGTCAAGTTTACAGGACTGTCAATAAGGGAAAAGGAACCTTGTGAGCTGAACTTTCTAAAATTAATCTGTCTAAAAAGCTACAGAGCAATAGAGGCATAAGCAAGGGATATCTACTACATCTTGAAGGAGACTTTTTCTAGTTTGCAAAATTACGTGGTTAATTAATTCAGGCATTGTAGTAATTGAACTAATTTAAAACCAAAATATCCATCATGGAACAGAAATAGATCTGCTATTTCTATCAAGGTAATTACCAGGATAATTGCCGGTCCTCCTCTTAGTTTTTTTGCTCCATGAAAGGCAAGCCAAACCTGCTGGCTCACATGCATTTTTACATATAAATATGCCCTCGTATTAATAAACAAGTGTGTTCTGAGGACAACATTTAAAGTCAGAAACTTCCCTCCCAGAGCTAAGGATAGGAAAGAAAACAAAGGCTGTGTTTCCAATTCAGGCCTTCGATTTTATGTAAATGAATGAAAACCTTACTTAAAAATCTATGTCCTTACTGTACCTATGTTCAGTGGGTTTCTAGATATTACAATAAAATCTCTTTACTGGCAAATAACAAAACAATAAATTGATAAATGAATGAAAGCTAGGACCACTATACCATTTCAAGCTACTTCCAAGGATAACGGAAATTTGACAAATTCCCTCCTTCGCATCCGTAAAAGGGCAAATGAAAACTTCAGCACTCTCAGGATTTATGAAGCTGCTCTTGCCTTTTCCAGTGTGACTCTTCATCCACGTGGGGGTGAGTCTCAAGGAACTGGCCGATTAGAGCACATCAACAGCAGGCTTTCCCTCGCACCTGGCTGGTGAGCACCTGAGACACCTCCAATACTTCTTTACTGTGAGTCACCAACCACAGTCAATGAACAATGGACCATGTTAAAAGGAAGTCCCAAAGAATGTTTTTCAAAGCAAGGGCCTCAAAACCAAATACCTGCAGGCCCAGGTAGGTAATGTACAGCAATGAGGGGGAATGAGATAATAGGACACTATGAGACCTAGTTACCTCTGTAGTCTCTTCTTAACTCCAGCCAATTTTTGTAGTGAGAGTTTATAAGCCCCATATTGCCACATTTCCTCATTTTTAAGAGATTTCAGAAATCTCCTTTTTTGTTGTTGTTTGCTGATTTATAAATGTTTGCAACAAATTTAATTTTGCAAAACACTATGCCAAGAAATCAAAACTCATCTGTGAAAACAACCAAAAATTTTTGATCTGGGGTTTATAGTATCATCCCTGCACACATAGACACACATGGGCACACACATGTGTGCATACCCACCCACCCCCAAACAATCCTCAGCCTAAAAAGTGGTGGATCCTGGGAGTTGAATTTGTTAAACTTCAATCATCCTTGAAACTAGCCTGAAATAATCTTAGCTGTCATTCCTTTATCAATTTATTATTTTGTAGACATTTTTCAGTAAAATGGTGTTATTATAATTTAAAGAAACTTACTGTGATAAGGACATAGGACAAATATTTTTCATTCATTTCTGAAATATGAAATCCAATAAAGAAAATTCTATTTAGAGACTAAAAATTACATATCAAAAAACATACATATACTCACCAAAAAACAAAGAATTAACATTCTTTCATCCAAAATTTTGTTTACTCTCCATAATTACTAAAGTCAGAGAGTTTGAGTCATACAGCCAGAAATAACTCACTGAGAGGTCATTACCTATGTGAGGTAAGCAGTTACTCAGTAGCAGATACCTGCTAGGGTGTGTCCATAATAACAAATTTCTAGATGTGTATATTCCATAGTAATTTTTTTAAATGGTATAAATAGGGGAAGAGTGGATGAGTTGACTTCCGTATTATGTACCATATTAAAACTTTCGTATCACGTATCAAAACTGTCAAGCCAAAATAAGTTTTCAATGATCAATAAAGCCGTTACTGAACCAGAATATGAAGAAGGGATACTTAAGATAAAACAGGAATTTCTGAGAACAGATAAGTACATTCTGTCCTATTTTTAGTTAGACACAAATATCTACAGAAAACTGTTCTTTAGGGAAAAAAGATGCATTTAATGTTCAAATACATATTCACTGTGGATTAAGAGTGTGTAATATACACACAAGAGATGATCCCTAGAGTGTTTATGGTAGAGTTGGGCAGTAGTCAGTGTGTAACGGTGGTATCTTGTTCCTCTCATCACAAACAGCAGACTTCATTTTCCAGTGGAGTTTGTTGAAAGGTTTTTCAGTGTTCTGAGAATTGGGAGTCATTATAGGATGCACATTGAAAATAGCTGCTTATTCAGAATAAGCTGAAAGCAAAGGGCTATTATTTCCAGTCTAAATCATTCTAATGGGATTGGATCATCAGTTTCTTTCCTAGATCTTCATATTAAAAATGTTATCTTTTTTCTCTCACTGAAAACTTTTGTTGCTTAACAGCAGAGTAATTGCATTTGCAAACTCCTGATGACCTTATGTAAGCACTGTGATCACAAACTCAAGACTAGACTTCAATACTACATGTAATGTCACAAAATAGCTGCTAAAATCAGAAATTCTGTTCAGAGTGAATTGAGGAAAGGCAATTTTGTTTCCAAATTTACTATCGTTATTGTTATATGCATAATCATAAATCGGTTTGCCTGTCCAATTGTGAAGCAGTTATTACTGGCTCTACTTAGAGAATCTAGAAAGCATCTTTACTACGTGGAGGTGGGCTTTGGAATCAGAAAGATTTGGAATCACATCCTGCTGCTGCTCTTTAGTAACTGAATGATAGTCAGCAAATCCCTTAACTCCTCTGAGCCTTTTTTTCTCCTCTATCTTGAAAATGACATTAATATCTACTTTTCAGGGTTGTTGTGAGATTAAAAGAGAAAATGCTTATAAAGAGTTAAGAACAATAGTGAAAATTTAATAAATATTTTAGGACAAAAGTAGTTTCAATTGGTTAGAATGTAGGCCACCGAAACAACTTTCCAAGAGAACTCAAGAAATAACCTTCAGAGGAAATTCTTGAGTTCTTAAAGTTGGTCATTTCCATTCACTTGTGAAATCATCGTTAGTGCTTAGGAAGTTCAAGGAGAATATGTATGAGCAGGGAGGCAAAAGAGAAGAAAGGGAGAGGGAGTTGATGTCTGGGTAGCTAAATCAGTTCCTTAAAGAATTTAAACTCGAGTAGTAAAGGAGGAGATAAGACTTCCCAGCAAGTAACTATAAATCAGAATCGAAAGTCATGCCTGCTGCAGTGGAGCTACAGCCAAAGAGCAATGACACCTGGGAGGAGGAAGAGATTATTTTTGCCTCTGAATTTATTTTCCTTTCATAGTTGTGACTCTGAAAACTAGCAAAGCCCACCCTGTGAAATCATCTTTCTTAATTCACATGACTATAGAGAATTTTAGAATTCAAGTATACCTTTAAGAGTTTGTGGCTAGAACTCTTGACTTCTACAGCCGAAGTCAAGTAACCAAATTAGAGGAAGGTCAAACAATGAAGTCATCTACTGTGTTCTTCCTGCTTCACACAACCCATGAGTTCCCTGTTTCTGAGTCATGTGGAAATACCCTTTACACATTGCATGTCTCTTCTACCAAGGAAGAGAAAATTCAAATGCAAATGAAAACTCTCTACAGTAGTTTGGGCTTTAGGTTTTTCCATGCCCTTATTCCTTCTGCTCTTTTCCACTCTCCCTTTTCCTGCGGAAATTTTAAATTCTGCCTGGAGTACAGGGCTTTCTTCACCTGTTTATTTATTGCCTAAGAAGCAAACCCAGGTGACTGAGCCAATGGCTTCTTTATTCCTTCCTTCCTTCCTTCCATCTTCTTTCCTTCTTTCCATGTGGCTTCCCAAGATACTGGGCTTAGACTTAGCATTCCTAGATTAACCAAAGATCCCTGGGGTCCAACTGTGGAAAAATCTGAAGGAGTTCTACATTCTAAACAGTAATTGAAAAAAAAATTAATTTAAAAAAGTAAAAGCTCTGAAGGTGTGCCAGGCATGGTGGGCATCTCAGCAGGATTTGGTGTAGACAGAGGCTAATGAGCAGCAGGACTTTCCTAATGTCCTAGTGAAAGACCCTGCATCTTCAGCCCAGAACTGAAGGAGGTGGGGCATCCCATGAATCAATGAGATTAAATCTCCCAACAGTCTATATCAGAGTCAAAATCAAATAGAAAGAAAGGAAAAAGGAAGGGAAGGTAGGAATGGAAAAAGGAAGAAAGGAAGGCAATATTTCTTACACGCTTGTAAGCTTACATGTCAGCTGTGGGCTGACATTCATGCACACTACACTGTATTTACACAGTGATGTAGTGAGGATATTTTCTTTACACTTCATAAAGAAGATAGTTTTCATTCAATAGCTTAAGAATAATCAATGTCTGATAAGCTGGGAGCTTTATCTACATTAGTTAATTTTATCTAATCATCACAATGATCTTAAAATCTTGGTTTTATTATCCATATTTTAGAGATGAAGACAACAGGCTCAGAAAGCTCAAGTAATTTGCCCAAGATCACACTCAGCTGGTAAGTGGTGGAACCGGGATTAGGAACCAGGTTCAGGTGCTACAGCCAGTACTTGGTCCCCAGACTGCCCTGGGGCCTGACATTGTGCACTCGTCAAGGCACTGTGACCAGAGCTCTTACTGGAAATTGGGATACTTGGGATTTACCTTGATTCTGATTCCCATTGTTCTTCAGGCTTTCCCAAAGACTTTGACTTCCATGCTTCTTTTTTATTTACATCTGTGTCTTCTATTGAGCTAATTCACTATCTGAATCTGACCAAAATTCCCTCTCAACTGATGGCCTCCTGTAAATACTCTCCTGTCATCTGACACTCCCATCCTCCCACCCTCCATCTTCACCCCCTCTCTGCTCTTCCTAGGTTTGCTTTTGTTATTCCTGTCTGGTGCTGACAGCTCATAGGGCCCTGTATGCCCCAAAGACCATAGTAAGCTCAAGGCAGCCATTCAGCGACAGTTAAGGTGAGCAAGGGCTGCAGTAATCAGGAAAGTCTCCTGGGGAAGGGAGCTTGATAGGAAATGATCATTGGATTAAGTGGAAAAGAGGGAGAAAACCATTGTTTCTAGAAGAGAATAAAAACACTGGAAAATAAGAATGTAAACATTAAGTAGGCCACACTGAGAGGAGAAGAGGATAGATCTTGGTAATAGTGGGAGATTCCTTTAGAAAGGTAGGTTAAGGTTAACTGTGGATGGTCTGAATGTTTTAAGATTTAAACTTACCTTTCAATATTGTACAGTTTGTTTAGGAACAAGAAAGAATGAAGGCAGAAAAATGAATGATTGTTACTGAGAAATAGGTAGAATCCAAAATGAGTCCACAGATTCAAGCTACAATAACTACAAGAATGACTAGGACCACTGGAACAAACAGGAAATTAAAAAGGCAGACACTCATTACAAAGAATATGAATTTTCATTTAGCTATGATGAATCTGTGGTAATTTGGTAATGTTCTACTGGAAACACCAAACAAGAAGTTTGAACTTTGGGGCCAGAATTTGTAAATTGATCTGGGTGAGATTTTTCATACCAAAGTGTGAGTTAATCTCATGAAAACAGATGAACCATCCAAAGCAAGAGCAAAGGCAAAATCAGAATTTATCCGCACAAGCTTAGATGCATTTATATTCATTCAACTATTTATTGATGGCTAATGGCATATCAGGGATCAGAGTAGATAAAATCAACGTTTTCATTTTTAGAACAGACAGCACACTTGGTTAAACTTTTAAAAGAATTTTTAAGAAATTATTAATTGTGGTAAAATGTACCTAACATAAAATTTGCCATCTTAACTATTTTTAAGTGTACAGTTCAGTGGTATTAAGTACATTCACACTGTGGTACAACCATTACCAGCATCCATCTCCAGACTTCTATTCATCTTGCAAAACTATAATAAAATTTTGTACCCATTAAACAATAACTCTTATTTCTCCCTCATCCCCCTCAGCCCCTGGCAACTACCATTCTACTTTCTGTCTCTATAAATTTAACTACTCTAAGTATCTCACATAGGTGGAATCATATAGTATTTGTCTTTTTGTGTCTGGCTTATTTCATTTGCATAATGTCCTCAAGGTTCATACATGTTGTGGTACGTGCCAGAATTTCCTTTCTTTTTAAGGCTGAAAAATATTCCATCATATGTATAGACCACACTTTGTTTATCCACTCATCTGTCAATGGACACTTAGGTGGCTTCCACATTTTGGCTACTGTGAATAATGTTGCTATGAATATGGGTGTATAAATATTTCCTTGAGAGAGCCTGCTTTCAATTCTTTTGGGTATACACTCAGAAGTGGAATTACCAGATCATATGATAACTCTATCTTCAATTTTTTGAGGAATTGCCATACTGTTTTCTATTGCACCTACACCATTGTACACCAACATTTTACAACAATGCAATAGTGCACAAGGGTGGCAATTTCTTCACATCCTTGCTAACACCTGTTATTTCTTGTTTTTTTGATAGTGGCCATTCCAATGGGTGTGTGGTGGTGTCTCACTGTGGTTTTGATTTGCATTCCTTAATAATTAGTGATATTGAACATCTTTTCATGTGCATCTTTCATCTGCATATCTTTGGTGAAATGTCTCTTCCAGTCCTTTGCCCATTTGTTAATCAGGTTGTTTGCTATTATTCTTGCTGTTGAGTTGTAGGACTTCTTTATATATTCTAGATATTAATTCCTTATCAGATATATGATTTACAAATATTTTTTATAATTCTGTGCTTTCCGTTTCACTGTTGACTGTGTCCTTTGATGCACAGAAGTTTTAAATTTGGATGTAGTCCAATTTAGCTGTTTTTTCTTTTGTTGCCTATGTTTTGGTGTCATATCTAAGAAATCATTGCCAAATCAAATGTCATGAAGCTGCACCTGGTTAATTTTTTTAAAAAAATTTTATGAGGTATCACTTATATACCATAAAATTATCCCATAAATGTACAGTTCAATGATCTTCATTAAAATTATACAGCTATGCAATTATCACCACAATCTAGTTTTAGAACATGTTCATCACCTCAAACACATCCCTGTGCCAGTGTAGTCAGTCCTTGCTACCGTCCCCGTCCGCAGACCACCATCGAACTCTTCTTTCTCTATAAATTTGCCTGCACCTGATTCAATTTTAAAAGTTACTTTCAAATTAGCTTTTAAACACTAGTATTTCACAGAATTTGTGTACTGGGGGGCAAGTATGTCACCTAATTCACCATCACACTTTGTATGTTTTTAACAAATTTTTTCTCACTGATCTATTGTTTTAATATCATGTTTTATTTTTATTTCAATCTTTGTCAAAAGCAAATTTGAAAATTGATTCTGTCGGTAAGTGACACACTTAAAATATGTTATTAGAATATTATTTATTCCCTAGAGTGTATCTCTTATCACTGAATCTAATTTCCTTCTAAAATAAGGCATGACATTTCCAGTAAGGCACCCAGGTGAGCTATGTGCCTGTCCTAATCACCAGCCACCTGTCATGAGCCAAACAGGCTTCTAGGTTGTTTATATTCTCTCTTCCTCTCTCTCTCTAACCCAAGATTGAACCTCTCACTGTTCAGTACTGATCACATGTACTCCGCACACACTACCACCTGTACTGGGTGGAATTCAGAAGCCTCAATAGAGCCTTAAATACACTATGCGTGAATTCCTTAAGCCCTTGGCATGTGGAGGCACACACCCATGTTATTTTTCACACTGGATTCCTTCCAAACCAAGTTTTTAAAAAATAACGCTAAGGAAGAAAAAACAGGAGTTTTTTTTAAAAATAGCAAAAATTCTGTTTTGTCTCGATACATAAATAATGTCTCTGATACCCAGGTCAAATTCAGAAAAGCTTGGTTAAAAAAAAAAAAAAAGCAATGGAATACTGTAGAGTTAGATTTTAACCCCAATTTCCTCAAGTAATGAGGTAAAATTCTGAGCTATAAGTTCTTTTAAAAGGTCAACTTCAGATTAAGAGCGTTGTAAGCAGCTCATTCGTATGACATATATAGGCTTTAGTGAGTTTCAATTGAGGATGATGGCTTTAATACAATGAAACCACTTAGTTTTAGTGTTAAGATTGAGACTTGAATCATGCCATGCCAAAGCAAGTGTGGGAGGGTATTATTACAGAGCAGGTTGTGTTTGTGGCTTGACAATGTACTACCTCTATATCATCTTTTTATGTTCAACTCAAAGGATGCTAAGTAGAGAATGAACACATTTGTCTGGAAACGAAGAAATCTCTAGAAATTGTTTCTCTAGAAACCAAGAAAATTGTTCGAACCCTGACTCTAATGAGTTTCACCATTACTAAATGGTCCCAACGGAGATCAGTGGACAAGGAAGGACCCCAGGCGTGTGCTTCTGAAGGAAGAACTCACCGGGAGAAGGGGCAATTGTGTCAATGGTCTGGTCTCAACATCATTACCTAAATAATTCCCAGGAGAGCTCTGGACATAATGTATAACTGAGGTAACCTGGCCTAGGGTCTCCAGCGCTATGGATATGCTTTGACGAGTGGCTGTGTCTGTTAATATAGCAGCAAGCAATCTCATTGCAGTCCAGGCATAAAATGACAGGCGCAATCACAGCCAAGGATAACCATACAGGGGAGACTTCTCCACCTTTCTCCCCTCCACACTGGTCCTGAAGAATTACTGCCAAACTATCCCAGTGACAGGGTATCAGAGGGCTCTAAAAGGCTGCCTGTTTTTCAACACAGCCCTATGAGTTTGGCTTCTTCAGTTTTCTCTTTGTGACCCTGTAGGTGATAATTTAACTTGTATTGGAATGTTTATGCTCTATTAAAATAAAGTCTCTGATCCATGAAGTGGATAACTTGTCAAGAAGGAATAAAAGACCGGGCGTGGTAGCTCACGCCTGTAATCCTAGCACTCTGGGAGGCCTAGGTGGGAGGATTGCTCGAGGTCAGAGTTCGAGACCAGCCTGAGCAAGAGCAAGACCCTGTCTCTACTAAAAATAGAAATTATATGGACAGCTAAAAATATATATAGAAAAAATTAGCCGGGCATGGTGGCGCATGCCTGTAGTCCCAGCTACTCAGGAGGCTGAGGCAGGAGGATCACTTGAGCCCAGGAGTTGGAGGTTGCTGTGAGCTAGGCTGATGCCACGGCACTCACTCTAGCCCGGGCAACAGAGCGAGACTCTGTATCAAAAAAACAAAAAAGAAGGAATAAAAGATGTTTTGCCCCAACCCCAAGAAAGGGCAGTGGACAGACTATTGTGTTTCTAAGGTCCAAGCCCTTCTTAGTGGTCCTTTAAGCTTCACTGTGGGAAGAAAGAACAGAAAGCACCTTTGATATTTTAGAAAGATGAAGAAGGAAAAAAGCCCAGACCCTGAGGGGATTCTAGAATTCAAAAAAGGGATAGTGATTGTTGTTTCCGAGACAAGGAGATGCCTGGGTGTGCTTGGGTTTGGTGAAAGACCCTGTAGGAGCGTGGCTGTGCAGCTTCCGGAAAGGTGGAGCGTTCGTAGCCTTAGGGTTCGGAATTATCAGAGAGCAAGTTGTATTACCCCTTTGTGCCACTCTCCTTCAAAGTCCTGCTACTCGGCAGGACTCTGTATAAGCTGATGGGTTGCTAATGCCTGAAGCCGCAGGGCCAGAGCTACAGTGGAAACCTGGAGGTTCCTCAGAGCCCAGACAGTGCAGGCAGCAGTGGACACATTCACCAGGGCCACTGGTCACTTGAGAGTGGAATTCTGGCACACTATGTTTTGCTGCATAAGCCCCCAGAAATCTAAATGATCCAAAAGAAGGAATTGAGAAGGCAGGAGTGTGATAATAGATTTTCCTCAATTCTGCCAGTGGGGTCTAGACCCATTTCCATTTTAATCTGAAAAGTAAGAAACTTGGCAAGATGTTCATCACAGAGCATGAAGCACTTCACGTCCGTTATATAAACTATAATGTTCATATTTGGGGTTTCACAAATATGTTGGAATTTATTTCATCAGTTATTTATTTAATCAGCATCTAATATGGAGAAACAGATAAAAACAATGTTGTTTGTGCTCTCCCAAGCCACTGGAGCCTAACTGCTGTGGAGTAGATAATTACATGATAAAATTGACGTAAATTCTGCAGTTGAGACTTAACAGTGAGCTGTGGGAACACAGCATATTGAGGGTCTAACCTGGGCAGGAGTTTCTGAAAGGAGATGACGTTTGACTTGAGTCTTTTTCTTTTCTTTTTTTTTTTTCCCCCCGAGACAGAGTCTCTCTTTGTCACCCAGGCTAGAGTGCAGTGGCGTGATCATAGCTCACTGCAACCTCAAACTCCTGGGCTCAAGCGATCCTCCTGCCTCAGCCTCCCGAGCAGCTAGGACTTCAGACTTGTGTCACTTTACCCGGCTAATTTTTTTTTTCTATTTTTATTAGAGCTGGGGTCTTGCTCTTGCTCAGCTGGTCTCAAACTCCTGAACTCAAGCGATCCTCTGGCCTCAGCCTCCCAGAGTGCTAGGATTACAGGCGTGAGCCACGGTGCCCGGCCATTGACTTGAGTCTTGATGCACAAGAGAGTTTGCTGTTTCTCCCGACTGAGGTCTTTCCATGGAGACACCACCGGCCAATACAAGTCCCCTTCAGGAGCATATCTGTGAACTCCTCTGTTTCCCTTAAACAGACAGGTGATGCCTCACTCTCACCTTTCCTAGCTCTCCAGCATTCACCGGACCCCATTTATTTCATGTGCCCCATTAAGATGAGGGTTTCCGCTGGGTTCTGGAATTTCTCCTTCAAGCCACAACCCAATCGTTGCCTTTAGTCCTCTTTTTCCTGTCCCATGCTCCCCAGCCATACAGACTTTACCAGTCAAATTCGCTGTGCCAAGTCTCTTGATCAAAACAGGGGGAATCAAATATCGACAGGTAAAGAAAAGGATCTGATAGGAAATATTCCTGGGTCTGTCACATTGCCAGAATCCATTCAGTCTACCCTTTCTTATTATGAGTTCTGAACCGGTCAACCTATATCCATTGAGTATTCCAGTAGACACTGTGGGCATTGAAAGACAAGAAAGATGGGAGCAATTAGAGTTTAGTGGCTTAGAACATAGGCTCTGAAGCCAGGTTTAGGTTTAAATTCTAGATTCTCCAACCCAGAGATTTTCATGTTTCCCCTCAACCTTCTCCCTCCAAACCAAGAAGGATGGCTCACTGCACCACTGCTTAGGAGCTGCTATTTCTGAGAATGTGGCATATCCCTAAGGGTAAAAATATATATTGAGAACCGCTGAGATGATTCATGTAAAGGGCCCAGTACATGCCTGGCACATCGTAAGCATAAATAAATGGTTGTTCTAGGTAACTGAAATATAAATAGAAAACGTGTGATTTTGGTAGCTGCTCTTGATTTACTGGCTAGCATAATGGGTGTCATGTACATCTTACACTAGCTACACACATTTAAGACATGCATGTTTTATTAGTTACACACACTTAAGACTCAGATCTTCATCTCATGCAAAAACACTTTACTAAAATACCAATTAATGATTTCTTATTTCTAAAACTGTTTCAAATCTAATACATCTCAAAAAGTTGCTTTTCCTTCATTTTTTATTCTGAATTCCCCCAAGCTACTAATTTTCAATAGGAAGCTGCCATAATTAAACTTTTTCTTAAAGAAGAAATAAACTTCTTTAGTCATGAGACCAAAGTTCAGCCCACATCAGAGGCAGTTATTGTGAATTCCTCCCTAAAATATTCAAACTGAGCATATGTGGAATTCAAATTGGTTTCACTCAAAAATGAAATCCTTGTAGGATCGTAGACTGTAAACACAAGAAATATACCCCTGCTATTTTATGCCTCCCCCACAAATTGTTTCCATCCATGTCTCAAGTGCCAGTCTGTTTTCATGAATTTTAATTTTAACTGGCACCAGATTGTTGCTGGGGATAAGGGTAGGACTGGGAGAGTGGAGGGGGTTTTGACATCTGACAAACCCCAGATAAGATATGAGGTTTGCATCTGGGACTGGCTTCCTGAATGCAGGAGAAAGCTGGTGAGAGACCACACTTTCTGGTCAGTGTAGTAGCAAACGTCAACCTCTGAGGTTTTCGCCTTGGAAAAATACAAAAGGCAGAACTTCTGCAGTTAGGCTAAAATTGACAGAAAACAGAGAACTACTGGAAACACGAACGTGATCTAAAGAAGAAATCTTGTGATCTAATGAAGAAGAATTAAAGAGAGCTTTGACTACTGTCAGTGGTATTGTTAGAGACCATGGTTGTTCCCAAATAGGAAAAATTTTGAAGAGACATGACCATGGAGATGTGAAATTATATATTTGTTTTGGCTAGAAAAGAAATAGAGGTGGCATCTCATTTAGCACAACTTGTGGTAGTAAAGTGGGCTCTTTGTATCTCAACAAATACCAAATAAATTTAAGTGATTGGAACAAAATTTTTTCTTAAGGGAAGTGATTTATTGCTTTGACATAAAGCGAACAATGTCAATATCATCAAAACCAATCTTCTCTTGACACTAGAAAAATTCTGCCATCTCCAAATATACCCAACATCTGCAAAGTACACACGTTTATATATATATATGTGTGTGTGTGTGTGTGTATATATATATATATATATATATCTGTAAAATTCAGTGATCTCTATAATCATACATAATTTCCCCAGAACAAAAGAAAACAGACAGTAGCAGGGGTGTTAGTACTCCACAAAGCAAATTTAATCAGTAATAGCTCTAGTATTTAAACAGCCAGAAATAAGAATAGACAACATTAATGTGGAAACTGTAAAATATGCAAGAAATTATGTGCCAATATGAAATAACACTTATACAGAGGAGCATGCAAAGGAGTTATTGTGATTTGTATCACAAGCCTTCGGCAGGTCAAGAGAAATTCAGTCAAAAGAAAGGTCAGGCAGCAATAAATCCAAGCTATCCCCACAGGAAGGCTGAATCCATACATCATTGTCTAAATCAGTACCTTCTAAATTTTTTGACCCATGCACCTAGGAGTAAAACCAATTTTAAGCATGCACCTTCAATTTATATATATATATGCACATGTACTGTATATGCAGTATATATGCATGTACTATTATATTTATATATGCAAATGTAATATATGTGCATATATTATTTTATGATATAGTATATGCATGCACTATTATACTAACACATTATATATAATAAAATAAAAATACAGAAAATAAAAATGTTAAAAGGATGAGATAAAAGTAACATAGTGCTTTTTTTTTATTCTATTTATTAATTTACAAAGAAATCTTTCTGTTCTCACTTTAAAAATTATTAATACTAGGCCAGGCGCGGTGGCTCACGCCTGTGGTCCTGGCACTCTGGGAGGCCGAGGCGGGTGGATGGCTCAAAGTCGGGAGTTCAAGACCAGCCTGAGCAAGAGCGAGACCTCGTCTCTACTAAAAAAAAAAAAAAAATAGAAACAAATTGGCCAACTAAAATATATATGGAAAAAATTAGCCAGGCATGGTGGCGCATGCCTGTAGTTCCAGCTACCCAGGAGGCTGAGGCAGTAGGATTGCTTAAGCCCAGGAGTTTGGGGTTGCTGTGAGCTAGGCTGACACCACGGCACTCTAGCCTGGGCAACAGAGTGAGACTCTGTCTCAAAAAAAAAAAAAAAATTATTAATACTATTAAAACTTGTGTAAACAATGTGATTTGATATGTATGTATACTTAATTTTTGTGATTAAGCCTGACACTATGTTCATTATTTCTGGACCTCATTATCTTGCCTACTAAATCATGGTACTCATTTTTTAAATCCAATTATCTAATTATGCAAAAGTTTCTGTTTAAATTTGACAAACTATTCAGTTAGGGTGAGGACTACAGTAACAAAGGAAGTAAATTCATATTTCATATATTCTCTTGATCATTTCAAAATTATTGGAATTTTTGAATTCATCTTTTACATCTCCTTTGGCTGCTGAAGAATTGGTTCTTTAGGATTAAGAAAAATGTCAACTCTTCCATTTTTTCCATTATTAAGCAATGCATGAATTCTTATCTTCAATCGCAGATATTTTTTCAGAAATATATTTACTCTATTTGTCCATTTTGTAAAATAGACAATGAAATCCCTAAATCCACTTAACCAAGTACGTGCAGACTGCAGTGTGTGTCAATACACTGAAATCAAGCAAGAGAGAATCCCACAGTCGGTTCTTTGGGATTAGGGAACTTCCACTGATCCTTTAAGAAACCTCAAATACCTGTCTGATAGCACACCTGTGCAGTGACTAGTGCCAATCTATATGTTAAATATTAGTAAAGCTTAATTTCTTCTCTCTACATATTAATATAAAAATCATAAGTTGTAATACCATTTTCCACACACCGATGAGTGGTCTTGTTCACACCCTGGTGAGCATGTCCTCCGCTTTAAAATGGATATCTCTTGTTAAAAGGCCTGTCTTCTCTCCCCACAGAGTACGTGAATATGTATTTTACAGCCCATGGAGTAATTCTGGGGGTGAGGTTACAGATTAACAATTGCTTAGCACTTCTCATGACTTTGGATTCCTGAACTAATTTCTTTTGTGGAGAATCCAACCAAGAAATATCATCATTCATACATTCCATAGATATTTACTGAGATTCCACTATCTTACTCTTTCAAATTTCATATGAAAAAGAATTTGAATAATTTAGAAACAAAATGAATACTCTCTAAATAATCTAGACCAAAGGTCAGAAACTTTTTCTATAGAGGGCCAGAGAGTAAATATTTTCAGTGTTGCAGCTCATACCACCTCTGTTGCAACTACTCAACTCTGCCACTGTGGTGTAAAAGCAGCCATAGACTAGGTAAAATAAGGTGCATGGCTGTGTTCCAATAAAACTTGCTTTACAAAAATAGGTAGTAGGAAGGATTTGACTTGTAGGCTGTAGTTCTCCAACCCCTTATCTAGACAATTGCTTCACTTCCCTATATGATTTGACTATAGTGACATGGGCCTAAGAAATTTTACTTATCTGACTTTTTAGTCATACTATTTTCTTTTATTTGAGTAAGTAAGAAAATTAGAGCAAGCTAGTCATTTTCTTGACGCATATTCAGACACATCTTTACTTTTTCAGTTACCTTCTTTACTTTTTGTCCCCAGATTCACTGACCAAATGAGTTAATCCCTTATTTCTTACAAAATTAATTTGATATGGAGTCAAAATAATAATTTAAAGGCATACTCTTGTCTTTAAAAGAATATAGGTCTCCTTGAACAATATATGCAGGCTGGCTTTAAGATAAATCATGTTTGTTTTTGTGTGTGACAACATATATGTCAAATGCTACAGGGGCAGGAAAAGCAAAGTATAGCTTGCCAGGAAAAGGGTTAAAGTCCACTGTAATATGTAAAAAGCTACCTAGTAATGATTATAACACGCTACTTGCAACTTATACTTCACTTTCCAATGTACTGTAAGATATGTTCTAACTCAGTACTTACCCAGGGATTCTCAGACTTCAATGTCCACAAGTTTCACCTTGGAAGTTAGTTAAAATGTTGGTTGTCTGTAAGTCTTCTGGGTTGAGATCCAGGAATCTGTCACCAAGCATTTCTGGTGACTCTGATGGGGCCAATCATATGAACACATAAGTGCTAAAAAGAACAAGTAAATTTGCTGAGTTCAAAATCTCCCCTGCAAGGCTAGAGTGACAATTAGTGAAAATATATCTGAAGCTCCTAAACGAGAACTTGGCAGATAGTACATAATAGATGTAAATAATTTTATAAATATTGTGGTATAATTACTTTATATGTAAAGAAAGCTATATATCCCACCCCAGGAAAACCGGAAGCACTGAAACCGCAATTAGGTGAAAAGGGAAGGGAGGGAATTAATGCATCTTCAATACCAAAAATGGATGCACTATGCAAAGGTCAGGAACCTCAAGAGTTAAAAAGAGAGATCATAACTGCTGAATCATTAGGTAATCATTAAACCAAACTAGAGACAAGTAATGAAGGAAAGGAGAAAAAAGGCCTTAATAGCTGTTTGCCCATATGTCACAAAATTAAAGCAAAGACATGTTTATTATCAATCATCTGGGTCTTAACCACAGTTCTCTGATTCTCTTTGCCTTAGTACACCTAAATTTAGGACTATAAAATCGAGAAAGTAGTGGGACTTAGGGAAAAGGGAGATTTTCAAACTGTAATTGAAGTCAGAGAGCCATTCCAGCCAAACAAGATCATTGCTCTTCTCAACAAATCCCTCGAGATTGATGGTTTTGCCATTTGCTTATCCCTTGGCAAAGGATATCTCGAACTGTTTTCAGGCCAGGCTGGTCCTGGTTCTTGCATTCACTTGCTCATTCATTCATCCAACCAATATTTAATAAGCTCTGACCATGTGCCAAGTACTATTCTAGGCACTTGGGATACATAAGTGAACAAAACAGATAAACAGATTCCTGCCCTTATAGAACTTACAAAGAGAGGCAGATGAGAGAAAATAAAACCAATGAATAAATAAATTATAAAATATGAAAAGGAAAAGTGGCAGGGTATAGGAGAAGGTGGGCGTATGACGGGTGGTCAAGGTGAGCCTTCCTGGGAAAGTGAGATTTGAGTTGAGATCTGAAGGAGGCGAGGGAGCAGGAGCCTGGCAGGCAGCTAGAGGCGGCAGAGACTTCAAAGTTCATAGGACCAGAGAGTACAGGACTGTTGTTGCTGTTTTAAGACTAGTGACGTGCAGTAGCGAGAAGGGAGGAAAGAGCAGTACAAGGAGTTCGATCTGTAACGGACTGTGAACAATCAATTGAGATAGCTCAGTACCTTCAGACCAGCCAGGACTTTTGTTTTTAATAATACCAAGGAGCCAGTGTGGCTGGAGGAGAGTGAATAATAGGAGAGCAGAGAAGTATCTGAGGGCCTTGCAGGACATTTCCTGCAAGGACTCTGGCTTTCACCCTGAAATGAGAAGACTCTGTATGGTTTTGCGCACAGGAGTGACATATCTGATTTAGGCTTGAAAAGGCTCTCTCTTGTCATTGGGAGAGTGAGCTACAGAAGAGCAAGTAGATGTGCCTGCAGTAACCATGGTGCAGAGCTCATTGCCTCCAGCAACGGTGCTTTCCACGTAGGAGCGCTGGGGAGCTCCCTGCAAAGACTGATCTCTGCCTGTGCTTGACCACTGACCCTTAACTGAAGATTCTGCTTGCCACTCGGTTTTGACCTCTGGCCACCATATAATCTAATTACGTGGTCCCAGCCATCCTATTGTTCTCACAGATTTGCCTTAGCTACCCTCCAAAGGTGCACAAAGTTCAATCTTCTTCATCCAACAATTTCCAGAGCCCATCACGCTATGAAAAATCAATTGGAAAATAGAAGCATTTGAAAACTACTTTAAGGGATAAGAATAAGTATCGTATTTTCAGTTTCTACTATATGCCAGGCACTGTGCTTTATGTATATTAACAGTTAATCCTCTTAACCCGGGGAGCTGGTATTATTATTGTAATGTCTCAGTGGTAGAAACTATGACTTGAAAGCATGAAGTAATTGTAAAAACAGAAGGCAGGATTCAAACCCAGAAAATCATACTACTACCCTATAATATGTAATTAGCTTTGATATAGATATTTATGCCAAAAGGCCCGTTTAAAAAAATGTTTTTCAGGATCTTATTCACACTATTCATTACTATAGGACATCCTGTTAATACTGTATTCAGAGAACAAAGGAAACTTTAGCCTGGCCCTGACCTCAATATGACAAAATCCCTCTAATCAGACATGATTAGGACTGGTAGTTAGTTGGTTAACAAAAAAGAAAAAAAAAATTAAAATGAGGAACGATAAGAAGTTATACATGTATACCTAAATAATTTATTTTGGAAGCCATCATTTCTTTCTGTATCTACTCATCAATCTTTTGTTGTAGTACATTTTCTTACAGTTTGGAGTTCTGTTACTTTCTGGAATAAAGCATCATCCTTTGATCTCCGGTTTCAGTTTCCTTAAAGTGAAATAAGAAAATAAGATCAGCTGGGAAGAAACATGAAAGCAGACTTCTCGGCTGGCGTGGTGGCTCATTCCTATAATCCCAGCACTTTGGGAGGCCAAAGTGGGAGGATCACTTGAGCCCAGAAGTTGGAGACCAGTCTGGGCAATATTGAGACCCTGGCTCTACAAAAAATAGAAAAAGAAAAAAAAAGTAGACTTCTCTAGATATTTATGAAAATTTTCTAATTTTTTATGATGTCTTGTTCATTCATGATGATATTACATACACCCTTCCCTTATAGATACTATTCAAAGCATTTAGTTTTAATTCTCATAGCAACAGTTCTCTTTCTTTTCACACTCATGTTTCTTTGGCTTTCATACTATTTAATAAATTATGGAATTTCAGTAACAAATACCACTGGCATAAACAGATTTGGGAACTAACTCAGTTGATTCTTGGTAAACGTAAACCTCAGTTGATAGGGGCAGAATTGATGGACACACTAGAATAGTCTTTAGCTGCTAGTATTCTGCAGCAAGCATTGTCCAACATATTTTACAGAGATAATGGAGAGCATGCATTACCCTAGTGGGTAGATTAAGTGGATGTTGATTAATGGAGCATCTTTGGTATAGATTATTGGATGCCAAGTAATGAAATCTTACTTGGAATTGCAGAACATAGGAACTGGAAGAAACAGTAACAAAAAATAACTAGCATAATCCAACGATTTAACAGAGGAAAAAACAACAGAACTGGAGAGTCATCTTCCCAAGATTATTTCATTAGTAGGGAAAAGAACAGATTTGATGCTCTCTGTTCAGTGCTCCTTCCCACACTGGAGCATTCCATTTTCTCATTACTGGATAAAGTTACTTAAATGACCTAATTTTCTCTTTTTCTTCCTCTTTCTGTCTTCAAAGGCAGTGCAAAAAAGGATTTCTCTCACCTGAGACTAACAGTTTTATTACCTAAAAACTGTTAGAGATGTTCTACTTTGAAGTTTTCAAGTAAAAACAGAATACTTTGTTTTGTTTCTTTTAGATTTCAATGTCAATTTCATATAGGTCTTTCCCAAAATATGAAAATTCAGCATCAAATTTTCTATATACATGACCCTGTAAATCTGCAGAGACTTAGATTTGCACATTGGTCAGGAACTAGAAAATAGCTTGAAAGAAAAAATGACTGAAATACTAGAAAGATTGAAGAAAATAAACAAGAAACCAAACTTGCAGTTGACTTTTCCAGATATTTTGCCAAGATGCCTAAGGTCATTGGTAACTACTCTGTTTTCGTGTAATACTATCAAAAATATCTACCATCAAAATAGATCAGAAATTGTAATATTTACTTTGCAAAAAGTACAAGGCTTGTATGATGTGTACTCATGTATAAAAATCAGTCAAAATATAATGTAATAAAAGTCTAAAAATGGAACTGGGGAATTAGAACCAGATTTCATATTCTCCTATTTTTTTTTCTTATTTATTTTCTTTTCCTTATTTATTTTCTTTCTTCCAGGAACATATCTATAAAAAATTGATTTGGCATCAGTAAATGTGTATGGGTATTAACTTCATCTCCAACTTGGGCCTCAACCTTCTAGTAATAATCAGCTACTTTTAAGCCCTGGGTCTCATGATTACTTCCCCCAAAGAGGAGAGGTGGGTACTTAGAGTCCTCTGTTGGAGGGAGCATCAGTACTCTCTTTTTTTTTTTTTTTTTTACACAAGGTCTCACTCTCTTATCCAGGGTATAGTGCAGTGGCATCATCATAGCTCACTGCAACCTCAAACTCCTGGGCTGAAGCGATCCTCCTGCCTCAGCCTCCCAAGTAGCCGGAACTACAGGTACCTGCAACCACACCCGACTAATTTTTCTATTTTTTGTAGAGACGGGGTCTCACTATGTTGCTCTGGCTGGTCTCGAACTCCTGGCCTCAAGCGATCCTCTTGCCTTGGCCTCCCAAAGTTCTAGGATTACAAGACATGAGCCACTGTGCCCTGCCACTGCTCTTTTCTTGCTGGAAATCCTCACGCTGGCTAGAAAGGGTCACACTGGCACTGCCTTGGCGGTCACGTGAGTAATTGTTCTACACGAACTTTTAAATATTTACTTCAAAGCTTCCATGGTTCTTTTCTGTATTCCACTGGTTCTTTTCAAAGCTCTTTGATTTTCTCTGTTCTCTCGCAGATATTTTTCCTTTATTTTATCATTAAATATTGGGATTCCACAGGGTTCCAGACTTGACCCATTGTTCTTCCTAGTCACCTCGTCTCCTACATGAGTTCATTCCCTCTCAGAATCTTGACTGTCACTTGCTAGGGACTCCCAAATCTACACACCAGCCCAGCTTCTCATCAGTAAGTGACAGTCATGTCAAATTCCCACTAAACAGCTCTATCCGATGACTATGGGACACTTCAAATCCATCCCATCAAAAACTAGACATCTTATATCCTTTTCTCCCCAAACTGCTCTGCTTCATGTGCTCTTTCTCTCACCTGGAGGGACCCATTACCCAATTCAGAAACTCCTGAGAAAACACTTGGCATGAATTCCTCAAATGGATTTTTACCATTCACTTTGGATTTTTACTATGTGTGTAATTGCACAATCTTAAGACAATGCTAGTCTTACCCAAATTAATAATTTATTGTACTTCATAATAGTACTCTAACAAATTAATCTACTAAGAGCTTTAATTCACTCCATGACCGTCACCACCACCACCACCCCAGGCTGTACCATACCCTATTTTTTCTCCTAAGTCTCTTTGCAGACCTATAATTATATATTGAAATTCCTAATTTGGGGAATCTTGTCAATATACAACTACACAAAAGCAGTCAGCACCACAGACTATCTGTGCTGTGAGAGTACAAAAACAAAAACCAACCCAAAAAATCAAAACAAAACAAACAAAACAAAAAAACATAGAAAAAACAAAACTGAGTATCTAAGTACATGGTCTCACTTCATTTCATTTGTTTATTTATATTTTTATTTCCCAGAACTAAGCAATGAGGAAGGGAGGAGGGAGATGGGGAACAGAAACACTCCCCTGAGAAAAAGTTCCAAAAATAAAAAGGTAGGGAGAAGATTGGATAGGAAAAAAGGTGAAAAAAAAAAATTCATACATTTTCCACTTACACTAATTAAATCTAACAACAGCTGCCAACTAACTATTGTGTTGTGGGTTTATAAAGTCAGCTTAAAGGCTTCATTCCTGATTCAATCAACTACAAGCAGTACTAAAGGCGCTGATGACAAAGCAAGCCCCATTAGACTGTTAAAATGTAACAGGGATCCACTTTCATAAATCAATGTATTTCCATGTAGCCAGAGCCTGCCCCTCTGAAAATATGTCAGTGATCATTCTTCTCTCTTAATCTTTTGCCACTTTCTCCAGGGCCTGTAATAAACTGGAGGTGGAACAATGAAGTCTTTCATGTGGAAGAGGAAAAAAAAGAAAAGAAAACTCTCTGGCTGCAGCACTCTCTCTCTCTCCTTTTCTACATCACTGAGAACATAGAGAAAGAAACAAAAGGAAAGGATCAACCCCCTTTCCAGTGGTCAAAAGGTATTTCAGAAATAAAGGAAGAATCCTTGAGAATGGTTTTGTGTCTGTCTGTCTTCCAGTTGACTGCCACTGATAGCATGTGTTAAACCTTTTCAATGTCAGGAATCCAAGCCCAGAACAGACAACCAAAGCAGGGACTTGGGTTTTCTTCTATAAAGCAATGAATGACATTTGGCTAAGATGACCAAGAGCCCTTGACATTATAAAGAATTCTATAAGAAAAAATGCTGGCACCATTGAGCATGTTGAATGCTTAGACAAACAAATGTAGACTAACCTCCTAAACTTGATCTTACTTATTGTTTACAAAATAATTTCGTAAGATGAACAGTGAGATCTCAAAACTTACACTTAACTTCAGGGTCAAGAGAGAAGCCAAGTAAAATAGAGAGCTCTGAAAGAACTTACATTAAGTCACGGTCTCAACTATCTCCTGTTCTTCAGTAGAAAGCAAAGGAAAAGCCAAAATGTTAAGAAGTACAACCTGTACGTACAAGAGATCTAATCAGTACATCGCTTCTAACACACAAACCACTCAAGAGGCAAAGGACTCAGGAGTCTCTGCATTTGCTGTTTCTTAAAAGTAGATTGCCCTCACTAAATCTTTTACTCCAATAGGTTGTACCTTAACATTGTGTTAAATGCTATTTTAAAATATTCCTTTAGGCCGGGCGCAGTGGCTCACGCCTGTAATCCTAGCACTCTGGGAGGCCGAGGTGGATGGATCGCTCAAGGTCAGGAGTTAGAGACCAGCCTGAGCAACAGCAAGACCCCGTCTCTACTAAAAATAGAAACAAATTATCTGACCAACTAAAAATATATATAGAAAAAATTAGCCAGACATAGTGGCGCATGCCTGTAGTCCCAGCTACTCAGGAGGCTGAGGCAGTAGGATTGCTTAAGCCCAGGAGTTTGAGGTTGCTGTGAGGTAGGCTGATGGCACGGCACTCACTCTAGCCCGGGCAACAAAACGAGACTCTGTCTCAAAAATAAATAAATAAATAAATAAATAAATAAAATAAAATAAAATATATATGTGGGTAATACTTTACAAACTAAAGGGGCCTAACAGGATTTATTCTCCATTAACTCATTTAATTCTCACTTCAACACAGGTAGGTACCATCCCCATTATTAGTGAGCTGGTGTGAGTGACATCAATTCTTTTAAATAAATGAGGTGTCAGATCACTGGGGAAGCTCAGAAGATTCGACAAGAGTCTTATAAGTAGTCTTCCAGCCTTATAAGTCTGGAAGCAGTAGAGCCAAGACTAAGACCCAGTTCTTCATCTAGCATGATGTTAACACATGAACACATTTTATTTAAATAATGTAGGGACAGTGGGTGGGTGAGTGAGTGAGTGAGTGAAAAAATAAATAAATAAATAAATAATGTAGGAAGCTATGTTTTATAAGAGGCAAGCAGGCAGTTTTAATCCTATTTAACTCATCACACACTAAAGTAAAACCATTCGTCTAAGAGTGTTCAGCCACGTAATCAAGTTTCAGCCAAATGCACTTTTTTTTTTTTTTTTTTTTTGAGACAGAGTCTCGCTCTGTTGCCCGGACTAGAGTGAGTGCCATGGCGTCAGCCTAGCTCACAGCAACCTCAAACTCCTGGGCTCAAGCAATCCTACTGCCTCAGCCTCCCGAGTAGCTGGGACTACAGGCATGTGCCACCATGCCCGGCTAATTTTTTCTATATATATTTTTAGTTGGCCAGATAATTTCTTTCTATTTTTTCAGTAGAGACAGGGTCTCGCTCTTGCTCAGGCTGGTCTTGAACTCCTGACCTCGAGCGATCCACCCACCTCAGCCTCCCAGAGTGCTAGGATTACAGGCGTGAGCCACCACGCCTGGCCAAATGCACTTTCAATGAAGGACCGACCGATGCTGCATGAATGAGTGCCCACTGATAAAGTTAATTATTAACATCCTCATCTATTTTAACTCAGAACCATACTGGGAGAGGCAGGGACCCCAGCTGAATGAACCCCACTCTCTCAACACTTCAAGCGGTAACAGCTAATACCAGTTGTAATATTGCCGATTTACAGGCCATAGCAAATGTGTTTGGCTGCCCTTCCCTGGAGGCTTATTTAGGTGTGAAAAGGAAGGGACTAGACCTAAAGATTCCCTATGTTCTTGCTGTAGTTGGGAAAGCAGAAAGTCACTGGAAAGGTAGTTGCGTTTGGGGAATGGGGCCTGATATACTTGGTATACTATTAGTGTTTAATCAATTTTAAGACACAACGTACTGGAGATTTTCTAACTTCTATATATTGTAATTTAACTAATACTTATTAAGCAGTTAGTATCCAGAATGCATTGTGATAGGTAATGCGAGAATGGTGAGGCAGGTGGGAGCAGAAATAAGGAAATTGTTGGAAGCTTTTAAAAAGCAATTGGATAGCACACTAGATCTGGCTTACGTATATATCTTTTTCCTCTCAAACTCATTAAAATTATATCAAGGGGATAAAAAATTATAAATTGGATTTGGGAAAAGATGGACAGTAGATTGAACAGGAGAATCTAACTTTGTTCCCACTAGAAACCCTATAAAACCATTATAAAGGGATAGATATAAAGATAGATAGGTAGATAGATATAAATAAGTTTTTAAAGATATATATCTAAGGAGAAACAAAATACAACAGCACAAATTTAGGAAGTCAGGAAAGCAGACCTATGATTGTAAATTAAAGAGGCTTGCAGACCCAGGAAGGCCAAATTTTAAACCAGCAATGAGGAAAACTAAAAACTGACCTAATCTTCGCTTCAAAAATCACCAAAGCCTCAGAAATTGACAGTACCAGATACCTCTAGAACTTGGGGTAAGGCAGGTGAGGAGCAAACATAAAGAAATTGGTTGGAAGCTTTAAAAAAGCAATTGGATCCTTCTCCCAACATTCTTAGGGCTATTCCATGTCACTGAGTTACTTCCCTTTCCTCACAATGGCCAAAGCTTGGAAAAGTTAAAACAGAGTCTCTACTTAGGGGGAAGCCATGCATAGTTGAGGTGTGAGTACCAGCCTGAAAATGTGTGGCTTAAGTGAATAACTACTCAGCTACCAGATTGCTAGTAGACAGGCCTCACACATCACGTATAAGATTGGAAGATACTTCTGCAGGGCATCAGGCTAAGTGGCAGACTTAACATGACATTAGGAGTCCCCCCAATAACAGCCCACCCAAACTGCCCTACAGGGAAACTCAGCCCTACAGGGAAACAAGACCCACTAATGCCCTCAGAGATTCCAATCAGAGATCAGATTCCCCCACCCTGAGTCACAAGAGGTCAAGCTACGGTTATCAGAAATCTGAGGAAAATTTATAATACGGAACACACAGGTGAGAATAGACCAAATGAAAGACTTGGAGAAAACAGGCCACACAGAGAGACGAAAACTTCAAAAAAATTCTCATTAATATCCCCAGAGAAAGAATTTTTATACTGATAGATTGCTAATAGCTAACTAGCATTTATGGAAAAATAATAAGATGGTATATAATAAATTCGGAGAGCAAAAAGAACTCTAGGAAAATAAAATTGGATAGCAGGGAACAAAAGTCAATAGAAGTTTTGTAAAAGGAGTGTCAAGGAAATCTTCAAAATAACTATGAAACTGAGAGATCCCAGAATGAATACAGAATGTGAGAAAACAATCTAACTGTATTGTAAATGTATAAAACAACCTCACTGAAAAGGAGTCGGGGAAGAAAGATGCTGACCTAAGTTATATTGGAAGTATACGGAGTCTTAAGACTAAAGTGAAAGAAACGATATACAAGCACTGAACTCAAGTTAATAAAGCTATTTCCCACGAGGGTACCAGTTAACAATTTTGATACCATGATACGTGCATTCTGGAATTGAACAATCAAGTAAAGGGATGGGGAATGCTATGAGTCAGGGTTCTCACTGTTAGAGTGGGAGTTTATAGATAAGCAAGGGAGGCAGCTAGAATGATCCATGTGATAATAGATTAGACATCAGTATGAATTCATCTTTAGCTTAATATACAGATGTTACATATAGAATTATTTATATATATGTATGTAGATACACATATATTTTTTACTGTGTCAGCTAAGAAGGCCTACAAGCAACAATGCTCCATTAGCAACAAACACACCTAGTGCTCAGATCTGGGTATCTAATGCCATTTTCCAGTAAAAGGAACCAGGTCTTCTTGGAGAAATGCCTGATTCTAGGACTGGGGTAGGAAATATACAAGATGAGCCTGAAGTATCTTATGGTGTCAGAAGATAGGAAAATGCTCATAAATAAATAGATAAACCCATAATGTTGGAGGTATGAGAAAAGGTCAAAGGAGCCAACTGAAAGAACCCCTAATAGCCAAAGCTGGAATAATTCCAGCTACAGTATAAAGAAAGTAGTATTTGATTATAACCCAATGTATAAAATAAATATTCATGAGTCCATACTGCTATAAATAAATAATTGAATAAATAAACATGTGAAGGAAAAGAGAAAAATCTCCCATACAGGAGAATTTCAAGTAATTTGTGGAGATACTGTGTCCTCAAGGAGGTGGAGCAGGGCTCCCCACCTAAGCATGGGATACACGTAAGGACTTATTTCCATGGAGTATGGTATGAAAAGGGGGTAAAATCAGAACTTTACAGTACAGACCTGAAAACACCACTCAGTTAGGTGATCGAAGTTAACATCAACACTGATGTCACGTTCAGAATATACACCCTTGATGAGAATGGCACTTTACCAGAAAGCAAATGTTATCAACTTTAACCATATAAAAGTCAAAGTGCAGGTGACAGAAGTTAAAAAGCTGCGGCCAACCGGGCAGCGGAAGTTTGACGGCGCCGGGTGGACTTGGGTCATGAGCAAGGGTTTGGAGCCCCCTGTTTAACATGCAAAGAAAAGTGTGAAGGATTAGAACTGCTCTTCTGGAGAAAAACATGTTGTAACTGCACGTGCAGCCAAGAACATGATGTCCTCTTGAGCAATGAAGAGGATCGAAAAGTGGGAAAATTTTTGAAGTCACCAAGTATACCACCCTGATTGCAAAACTAAAATCAGACTGAATTCCCATGTATAAACTGCAATGTTATGATATTGACCAAACACAGTTAGTTTCTGTCAAGAAGAATGTCTCCGTCAATACAGTCACCTATGACTGGGCTCCTCCTGTCCAGAATCAGGCACTGACCCGGCAGGACATGCAGATGATGCCAAAGGAAAAGCAGCCGATGGCAGGCTCGCAGGGGCGCAGTACCGGAAGAAACAGCTGGCAAAACAGCTCCTGCACGCGACCAGGACCCCTCAATATGCCATGAGTTGTCTCCCAAAGACGTGAAGGAAATGGAGCAGTTTGTGAAGGAATATAAGAATGATGCTGTAGGAGTAGGAGATGTCAAACTTCCCTGTAAGATAGATGCTCAAGGCCCCAACCAAAGGTACCTCCCTGGCAGAGATGAAGCACCTCAGCAGCAGTGGGGGGCCCTGGAGGACAAATCTGCTGAGCAGAGCACAAAAAAACTCAGTATTCCTGCTATTGCTGCAAGATGAATATGAAGGAAGGCAATCCAGCCATCTCTGCTGAAAGGGCTGGTTGCGATAAACTGTGGCACCCAGCTTGTTTTGTCTGCAGCACCTGCTATGAACTCCTGGACGACATGATTTATTTCTGAAAAGATGAGAAGCTGTACTGTGACAGACATTACTGGGACAGTGAGAAACCCCGATGTGCTGGCTGTGATGAGCCGATGTTCAGCAATGAGTATAACCAGGAAGAAAACCAGAATTGGCACCCGAAACACTCCTGCTGCTTTGACTGTGACAACATCCTACCTGGGGAAATATACATGATGGTCAATGACAAAGCCATCTGCAAACCCTGCTAGGTGAAGAATCATGCTGTGGTGTGTCCAGGATGCCACAATGCCGTTGATCCAGAAGTCCAGTGGGTGACCTACAACAGTTTCAGCTGGCACACGTCCACCGAGTGCTTCCCGTGCTCCTGCTGCAGCAAGTGTCTCATGAGCAGTTCGTGCCAGTGGAAGGGATGGCTTTCTGTTTGGTGGAGTGTAAGAAGATATCTTAGGAGAAGGGCACCCAGCTGTATTGAGCCATAGCTCTCCAAAATGGTCTGCACTTCTACTGCAAAATCCACTGAAAAAAAACAAAAGGCAGAAAAGAAAGTGTAAAGGAAAAACAAACAAACAAAAGAAATTAAAAAGTAAAAAGGGTGAGAAAAGCTCAAGAAAGGAGTAGGTGTGATAATGTCCCGATCTTACAGTGTAGGGAATCAGGAGATATAATGGATAGAAAAATGTAACATAATGGATAGAAAAAGAAGTTAAGTATTTATTACTTAAAATTATAAAGTTAACTAATAGAGGAATTAAAAAGAGACAATTATTTGGAAAGCAGAGATGGTATGGTAATTTAAGTACACTAAATCTTTTTCTGTCAAAATAGGAACACAAATAACCTTTAAAATTTATAAATCAGGAAATAACAATATAAGCATACTTTTAGCCAAACTGAGATGACACCAGAATAATTAAAATCCAAAACTGTTGAGAATTAAATATGATTCTTCCCAGCAAATGAGACCAGGGTGGGGAGGAATGAGGCAGTTGCTCTTTGTATTATTTGAAATTTTTACCTAACAAGTGCATGTATTACTTTAATAAAGACAAAATAAAAGTTATTTTTAATGACTAAGATGCCATTTGTGTCCTGAGGAGTCTTGCAATCTATTACAAAAAACTTACATTTTCATATGTAAGGGAAGAAGGGAAGAGGGAAAGAAAATGGGAGGTGACAAAAAAAATTTTATTGAGCGTCTACTTTGTGCTAGTGCATTTTGCTGGATGTTTTATGTACATTATCTATCTCATTTAATCCCTCTGTCATTCCAGTTATTTCCTCCATTTTACTCTGAACAATCCAGTCTGGAAAGGTTAGCTAATTTATTCAAGATCACAAAAGCTCTTACGTGCCAGAGACAGGAATCAAATCAAAGTCTCTCAAAGCCTTAAGTCATGTATTTTCTCATATAGAAGACAGTCATCTGAGTGCTAAAAATATCTGGATATCAGTAAGATTTCTAAGACAGAAGATGCCTTCCTGCTAAAGGAAGTTATGGCGAGGGCAGAGTCACCTTAGAGAACGCAGCAGGATAAGGCGAGCTCCAGGCCCTCAGTGAGACCTTCTCCATAGAGGCAGACTGCTGAGGGCCTGTTTTTGATGTCTGTGTCCTCTCTAACACATTCAAAATGCTTAACAGCTGGAGAGATGAATGATTCATCTAAACCCATCCCAGGAGTCCTGAAATCTTTCCCTTTGCAGCAGTAAGACACGTGATTAACTGGAAGACGGATGGCTTCCTGCAAGTCCCCATGCCCATCAACCCTCCCGTCTTCCCGTTCCACTTCCCTGCCGCTCACCTGTGAGGTTTGGAGACAGGGTCATTTCGTCATACTCTTCCTCGACTGGTCCCCTTCTCAGAAATCTTTTTAGGCGTTTTGGGTCACCAACTTATTTTGTTCCTTGAAGTAATTTTGTTAAATTCTCACCTCCCTGTTAACTCTTAATTCCTCTTCCTCCTTTCCTCCTCCTCCTCCTTCTTCCTCTTCCTCTTCCTTTTTCTCTGTCTCTCTCTTTCAGGTGGTAACTGTGCCTACCACCTCTCTAGAAATCAGAGACCATTAATTTTATAACCTATAAATCCAATCAGCTTCTATACACATCGATTCTTCCTTTCCTTCCGTGCCAGAAGAGGAGCCCTTCTCCTAGACGAAGCTAGCTCTGCTGCTTATGTTTTTTATCCTGTTTGCTCTGCTTCTCCTGGAATCTGCACCATCTCTTACTGTCTCTTCTGTCTTTCCACACCTCCTTCTCCATGCGTATCTTTCCCTTACTATAAAACAGAGGTAAGCTGCTCCCACTGATGGAAATCCTTCCTTTCTTCTCAATCCCATTCTTTCTTCCCAGATGTTTGTGGAGCTCCTCTTCCATGCCAGGTGATGAGAATACTTTGGGAAATAAGACAGGTATGACCTTTGCCCTCGTAGCACTTACAGCCTAGTGAGAGAGCTGATGATAAGTAAACATACAAATATAAATTTACAAATTTCCACCAATAGGGCACAGTGATAAGAGAATAAGAGAGGAGTCCTCTAAGTTAGGGTAACCAGGAAAGGACTCATGATCCCATCACTTCCATTACTGGAGTTCAGGCTGTCATCTTTCACCTGGGTTCTAATAAACCCTTAACTGAATTCCTTGCTTACAAATTGGCCTTTTTGGTCCTTCTCATATATTTCTATTATAGTTCAGTGTCTAAAGCAAATCCAACCTTGTCATTTCCCTACTTATGCCTTCAGCAGTTTCTCAATACCTGCCAACTCAGATATTTGAGCTCAACATTTTAAAACACTTAGGTAATTAAAAAGACTATGAGACTACTCTAAAAACAGAGACTAGTGCTGTGAATATGTTTTGTGCTGATGTCAACCTCTAGAACTCCCTTGGGCTTATTATTTTTGCCAACCACGCTCTATTTTGATTTATTTAACAAAACAAAACCTTTAGAATTAACAGCATCCAATGGAAGACCTGGAGTAATAGCCTCCTCTACTATGACTACTGAGTAGTCCTAAGAGACAGGTTGGGCTGTGAAATCTGCAAAGTGGAGAAGAAAGTGGCTGAAACTCTGGGAAAAGAAGGTGCTCCACAACAAGAGTGGCAGGAAGGACATGTAAATGTGAGCTCCTAGACAAACTTTTAACACAACACCCTCTTTTTCAGTTCCTTTCCTCCAGCTGTTGCAGGAGTCCAAACTTAACATTTTTTCTTAAAATGCTATTAGGAAAACTAGTCAACTAAAAACAACATAAAAATAAATCTGGTAAATTTCTCCTTTGGTGAAATGGGCTTCCGTGAATTGGCCATGGAGTGAATTTTCCTTTAGAGTCTAGAGGAATTTGACATTCTGCCTATTTGACAGATTCCACAGGGGGGAAGTGGTTTTTGTGGGTCAAGGTTAATGCCATGAGCAGAGGAGCTTCTGCCCCACTTCCTTTTTAGTAGTTGGGAGGATACTGCATCACCGGTTATCTCTGTATCAGCTTGTGGATAGCAGAAGATGGGCCTGAATTTAGCTCTCCCAAGCTGCCCCGAAAGGAAACATGGAACTTAGTCGAGGGTCTGATTAGGAATTTGCCAGAAGCTGTCTTGACAAAGCAGATAAGGAACCTGTCAGTGTTGACCCAGAGCTGGTTCACTGGCTCAGAGACCTGACTATTAAATTGTCAGAAATTTTGCAAGCCAGTTGTTAAACATAACAATTATTAAAAATTAAGTTACTTAAATTTACAATTAAATAAATTCTCTTAAAAACAAAGATAAAAAATACTCAAAATTAGCACTCCACAGTTATGCTACATTATTACTATGCCATTGAGGTTATTTACATCTATTGTATCTGTATAGCACATCTCTTCCCAATTTCACATTTGGTGACATCACATTGGTAGCTTGAAATGCCAAGGTGGGAATGTTCAAACCACAAAAGTCTTCAAATACCAAAAATCAGGGCTCTCCCACTCAGAATCAACTGCTAATCATTTGCATCACACCTCTGCCTCTGGTCTTCGTAGCAGGCTAGACTTCCTGTACAAGGAGCTAGGGGAGTCACACTGGACCTCGACAGCACTAACAAGGTAGGGCCATGTCAGCAATGACAAGAACAGTCCATGAATGACACCGGGTGGAGGTTTCAGTGTCAGATACCAGCAGAACACCCCAGGATGGTGGCAGTCCCCCTCAGTGGTCACAAGTCCAGAGATCAGCCCAGACCAGCCATGACACAGCAGACACCAGCAATGTTTAAAGGATGCCAAGGAGCCTTGATCTTCCTCTGCCACCCTGACATCATTTAAAAGCCTCACATTCAGATGCCATTTTGGAGAAAAATAGGGAGGGGGCAGAAATCTGAAAAACCCAGCACTTTTTTGAAAAGAGATGAAGAATTTACCTAAAAAAAAATGGTTCTTTTTATAGAATTGAACTTTATAGAATTTCAGTCCCACATTGCTGGTACTGAAATTGCACTTATCCCCCAAGCCAATCCGTTGGGTTGGGGGTGGTTAAGTGAGGATGATTGTTAGTGAGGACAGACCATTATAAAAAAAAAGGAGCCAGTCGAAGCAATCTTAAGCAAAAGGAACAAATCTGGAGGCATCACTTTACCAGACTTTAAGCTATACTACAAGGCTATAGTAACTGAAACAGCATGGTACTGGCACAAAAATAGAGATATAGATCAACAAAACATAACAGAGAACCCAGATATAAAACCATCCTCATATTGCCATCTGACCTTTGACAAAGTAGACAGCAATATACACTGGGGAAAAGAATCCTTATTCAATTAATGGTGTTGGGAAAATTGGATAGCCACATGTAGAAGACTGAAATAGGATCCACATCTCTCACCACTCACAAAAATTAATTGAACATGGATAACAGACTTAAATCTAAGACATGAAACCATAAGAATTCTAGAAGAAAATGTTGAAAAAACTTTTATAGACATCGGCCTAGGCAAAAAATTTATGAAGAGGACCCCAAAAGCAATGACAAAAATAAATAAATGGGACCTGATCAAATTAAAAAGCTTCTGCACAGCTAAGGAAACAACCAACATAGCAAATAGACGACCTACAGAATGGGAGAAAAGATCTGCATGCTATACATCTGATAAAGGGCTAACAATCAGAATCTACAAAGAACTCAAGCAAATCAGCAAGAAAAAAAATCAAACAACCCCATTAAAAAGCAGGCAAAAGACATGAACAGAAGCTGCTCAAAAGAAGATAGACTAATGGCCAATAAACATATGAAAAAATGCTCAACATCACTAATCATCAGAGAAATGCAAATCAATACCACAATGAGATATCACCTAACCTCAGTGTGAATGGCTTTTATCAGAAAGTCTCAAATAGATGCTGGCATGGATGTCGAGAGAAAGGAACACTTATACACTGTTGGTGGGACTGCAAAGTAGTGCAACCTTAGAAAAATAGTATGGAGATCCCTCAAAGAACTAAAAGGTAGACCTACCATTTGATGCAGCAATCCCAGTACTAGGTATTTACCCAAAGGAAAAAAAGTCATTTTATCAAAAAGACACTTGCACTAGAATGTTTATTGTAGCACAATTCACAATCGCAAAGATGTGGAATCAACCCAAGTGCCCATCAATTCATGAATGGATTAATAAAGTGTATGGTATATATACACCATGGAGTGATACTCGGCCATAGAAAAAAAATGAATTAATGCCTGTGGCAACAATCTGGATGGAACTAGAGACCATCCTCCCAAGTGAAGTATTGCAAGAATGGAAAAACAAACACCACATCTACTCACTATTAAATTGGAACTAACCGATCAGCACTCATGAGCACAGGTGTAAGTAAAACTCAGTAGAAATCATGCAAATGGGAGGACGGAGGAGGGGATGGATGAAATCATACCTAAGGGGTATGATGTAGACTATCTGGATAATTGGCACACTTATAACTTTGACTCAAGCAGTACAGAAGCAACCAATGTAACCAAAACATTTTTGCCCCCATAATATTCTGAAATAAAATAATAAATAAAATAAAATAAATAAGAACCATACTTTGTTGTTGTTGTTGTTATTGCATACTTAAGAACAGTATGTATAAATTTACACTCCTGCTACAATGGTGATATTTAACTTTTATTAAGCAGTACATACTATTACTATCAGTATCTTCCATGTGCAGATGAAGAAATCAAGGCTCAGAAAGTTTCTGTAATTTACATAAGATCCTACAGCAAGGAAGGGGACAAGGAGGGCTTTAAAGAAAGGTTGCTGTGACTGAAGGGATTGAGCCCTAATGTTTTACTGCCTGTCATCAACTCTATTCAGCCCTTTCTTGGGTTTTTTTGGTTGTCTAGGTACTGCCGAAAGGCTAGGACAAGCCAGGAGAGGGCCTCCCCTCAGGGCAGCTTGTGGAACAGATAGCCTGGGAACCAAGTCAAGTCGGGAAGGCCATTCCTTTAGAGGCTGACCATGAATACCTTAGGGTCTAAGACAAGAAATGAAATGTCACTAGAAACAAAGTTGAGATCACAAGCTAAGTGCACAAACCATGAAGAAGGCAAATGGGTAGCAGGGCTGGCAACTAATAGAGTTTAGAGCCTGGAGCAATGACTGAGGTGAAGTGCAGAGAGGTTGGACCATGAAGAACTAAATCCAGGAATCCTGAGCAAGTTTCCTTCCATCAGGGCCAACCTCTTCTTGCCGGAGCAGCAGTAGGCTCATAAAGGGGCTACACCAGGCATGGAAACAGCCCTTCTCCAAAGAGGGATTATTACTCACGCCCTCTCTCCCACTGCCCTGCATGCCCAACACTGCTATCTCTATCTGACTCTTGGTTGTTTTGAAAAGTAAGTATTTTTGTTAATTTGGCAAAGTAATTCATGCAGCTAATTTTAGAAATTCAAATAATATAGAAAGATTTATTAGAAAAAGCAGAAGTCATCTGACCCAACCTACCCCCTTTCCAAATCCAACTCTCCACGCTTTTCACCAAACTTCTGTAAACAACCAAATGCCCCGTGTCCTCCCACGGCTCTCACACAACAGCACATGCCACAACCTGTCCCAGCATTTCTTCCCTGCTTTTATTACCCCAGAGACAGTGGGAAGGGCCCAGCATAAAGGTCCCAAGATGCAGAGCCTTTGTGAATACAAATAGATTGAGATTCAGGGTAGGCATGGGAGAAAAGGGAGTGTGTCTACTCAGGCCCCTTTTGTTTCACTGATTTCTATGGGTGGATGGATGGTTTCTCCCTATTGTCTGCTATATATTGTAGCCTTTGCCAGCTCAAGGGAATGAGTCAGAGTTTCCCTCCTCCTTTACTTCCCATACTTTGATAATACAGCTCTCTACAATCTTGTTGATCTCCACTAATACTAAGAAGGCCCTCAAACACAATTTGAGTACAAAGACATATTTTTTCATCTTGGTAGCAGAACTCTGTTCAGGGGTCTGGTGCTGCAATTGCTTCAGTTTTCCTTTGTCTGCTGTCCTAAAGACATCATTCTTGTATTCATTCATTCAACAAACATTTGCTAAGCATCCACTCTGTGCCAGGTGCATGGTCAGCACAGCGGACACCATTTAAATGCACGGTCTGTGCCCTCGTGCCGTAATGGCCCAGGAAGGAAGTCAGCTGGAAAAGCCACTACAAGGCAATGTGGTGAACCTTGTCACAGAGACAAGGTTCCATGGATGCACTAGGAAAGGCACTGCGCCCCTGACTGAGTGGTCAGGAATAGCTTTCCAGAATGGGGATGGGGAGGTGGGTTTTGATGAAAGCCCAGTCTGAGCTAGGGGTCAGTGGAGAACATCCAGGGGCATTGATTGTGGCAGAGCAATGTTCCAAAACTGATCAGGGCCCCAAACTGCTGATGGACATTCACAATACCTAGACAACATCTGTCAATTTTCTGGATTAACATCTTAAATCCTGTGTGTTTAGACAATGGAACCTGCATCCCATCAGATTTGGGCTGCTGTAAACCAGTTCCCCGGTTTAAGAACTATCTTTGGACCCAGATCTCTGCAGCCAGCTCTCTCTGCTCTTTGGTTCTGGTCTAGCTTTGCTGCTTCCGGAGATCCAGTTCCAATATTTGTCACCCAGATGCTTCCTTCCTCTTAGGAGGGCCTGAGAACTCCAAGGCCCTACAAGAGGAAGCAAAGTGTTTCTCAAAGCTCCATTCCCACCATTTCAAGAAGCGATATGAAGGATAAAGGAAGCAGGATTGTATGACACAGGGAAGTCCCCAGAACCTCAGCCAATCTCCTCCTAAAATGTCATTTTGGTCTCTCATGCCTTTGTCTACACACTTTGGTATCTATTAAGCTGAGATTCATCCCAGAAAAATAATATTTGGAGCAAATAAATTGCAAATTTTTTTTTATTTTGATGTAAAAAGAACATAATAACACTGAAGACTAGAAAATCAGAAACCAGTGAAGAACAAAACAATCCAGATCTGAAAGGCTGAGAGTGAATTTCACAAGTTTGCCCAGGATTAGACCTGCCTTGAAACAGATGAAACAGAAACAAGGAAGGAAAAGAGGCTGAAGAAGGGAAAATAATAAGGCAACAAAGAAGGAGTGACTGAGCTAGAGAGAGGGCCAGAGGCTAAGCAGGTAGGAGGAGATAAAACGCTAAAACTAGGACCATATAGATGAACAAGTTTATAGGAAATGCACATTAAAATAAGCACTAAAAAGAGGCAAAGGAGGCAAGATAGCAAAGTATGGATGATACCATACTTGGTTCATAGAGAATCATTTTGACTTTGGCTAATTATAAAGAAGTCCAGCCAAAGACCCGTCAACTGTGCCATTCTCCATTGTTTTCTATACACAACTTCTTCCAGCTAATCCACATCCTCTGTATGGCTGCCCCAGCAGGGAACACACTTGTAGCTGGGATAGGAGTCACCTCTCTTAACTCGTCACATGGAAAAGGCATTGAGTTCTGGTTGTTTTCAAAAGGTAAAATTAAATTTCTTCTGCCTGCTTTTGTAAATTCCTTCTGAGTTACTCCTCTACACCTCCCTGATTCATTTTCTGACAGGAAAAAGTCAAATGAGCAAAGAGTCCAGTTATTTTCTATGTGTAGGAGAAAGGGACTATAGCAACTCTGAGAAATCATTAATCAAAACTAATTCATGGCATGGTAAATTCTACACACACACACGCTTACATTCACACACGCCACTTCTGGGAGCACGTGTTCGTGAGGGCAATGTTTCACCAATAATCCACTAAAAAGACAAATCAAATTTCAACCTAAATGAGGACATATATTTTCAAGTTGTCTACTAGGTATATATTGATGGCCCCTTTTTTCATATTTTATCACTATAGTTCCCAACAGAAAATTATAGCTTAGTGTTTTAGAGATCAACCTACTGGTGAAAAAATGGTCTCTTCAAATTGTTCACCCAGTATTCAGAAGTGTGTCTTTCCAACGCAGAAAAAAATGTCAAAGGGAAAATTTCTACCCATGTGTCTCTCCTGACAAAAATAGAGAAGATAATGTTACTGTACCCTAGGAGTTTAGAATAAAGCTGGTGAGGACACATTTAGGAATTTTTTGAAGCACCACTGGCGACTATTTACAGGCTTTAATTGTAAGTAGTAAATTCAGGTTACCATGTTACCCTGAAAACATTATTTTGCTCCATGAGCTTTGGAAAGTATTGATTTGGATACAGGGATTTATTTGTCCACTGAGTCTTTTAGAAAACATGTTCTGGTTCTTTTTACAATCCCAGCGTATCTTCCTGACTTTATATGGAAATTAATTTCTTTTTCTATCATACTCCTTGCTTGATCTAAGGCATATATAAGGTTCAACTATTAATACATCTCTTCGGAGCTTAGCAAATACTCATACTGAGGCTTTCTGGAAAAGAAAGAACTTTAACAGCACCTGGGGAAGGGTGGTCAATAAGAAGGATTGTGCGCCACTTTAGCAAGAAAGAGGGATTTTCCTTGGAGCAAGAGGGAACTAGTTAAGCACAAGCATGTTAGGGTAAGCACTGAGGAAGAACTTCTGTGACAAATATAATGCCTAACAAATTCTAAAATTAGCTACCCAGGAATATCTGTTATAGGAGACACTTAAAAGAATTACTCATGTTATATCACCATTTCTTTTAAATTGTTTAAGCAGTAAGAGATTTATAATGATGAACGTCCTAAACTACATTAGAGGATTTAAAAAAACCACACCCACAAATCACTTCTATTATGAAGGTTTATTGAAAAGTTACATAACTATATGGGCTCAGACAAGAAATCTGTCTTCAGCCACTCTGCTCCAATGCTGGGCTACAGGATTCCAGGAGCTTAGGAGGCATAACTCGACACGCAAGACTGCAACCCAAGCTTGAATGGCTCCTCTTCTTTGGTTCAACTAACATCTTTGGCTTCCAAAAGAAGGAATTTGGGTGAATTTTCTATCATTCAGTATGCAGCAACTTTTTTAGGTAGAAAACAAGCAAAGAAGTCTCAGTGTTAACAAACCACCTTTCTCCATAAATAGACTTCATAGTTCAATTGACTGTGGCTAGGACAGCGGCGTTTGTTTGATTAAGAAACAGTGCTGTGTGGATTATATTGGATTCTGCAAAAAAAAGAACTGGTTGGAGTCACTTTTCTTAAAAGGTTATTTTGCCACAAAAATATCCAGGATAAATAAGATTGAAAAAGAAAGGATAAAATAAAAGGAAAGATATATGCAATGCATGTGGCAGAGTATTAATACCCCTAATATTAAAAAAGTCTGAGAAGGAGAAACAGAAGGAAGATGAGGAGGAAGGGGAGGAGGAGAAAAAAAAGAAGAGGAAGAGGAAGAAGAAGAAGAAGACTGCAATAGAAAAAATGGACAAAGGAAGAAAGGATGTTTGTGTTTCTTGGGGTGGGCTACCCGGCATCCGAACGTGCATTTAATGCAGGCAAGTGTTGGTGGAAAGTAAGCCAAAGAGGCTGGAGAATCCCACTGTGACCCACGGATTGCTATAGTTCAGGCATGTGACAAAGACTCAGTCAAGCAGGTGCTCCCACCTGGTATTGACTCTTTAGGAATGATGTAAAAGCAGAGGGGCATTTGAGACTTTATTCACAGTAGTATTGGGAGAGTTCCAAGACAGCAGTAGTAGGTTGTAGAGAGGATGCCAATGACAACATATTAACTGTCTTGTCCTGTAGTATTAAATGTACTGCATTTCCCATCACCCAGCCCCCCTTTATCAAGCCTGGTTCTCCATCCTTTTCATCGATTCTGTATATATCCTTCCAGAAAAATCCCCATCCATCTAGGTTAACCAGAATTGGCTTTTGTTGTTTGTAACTAAGAGTCCTAACTGATAGAGGAAATGAATTGACAGTTCTCAAATGAAGCAACATGTGTGGATAATAAAAACAAGGAAAGTTTTCCAATCCCACAAATAATCAAGGAATAGTAAATAGAATAAAATATGCCTTTTCACTATGTTAGCAATGATTAATAGAATTATTAAAATCTAATGTTGGCAAGAGTGTATGTAGGGAAAGAAAGCAAACTGTTAATGGAAATATAAATTGATGCAACTTTTCCAGAAGGCAGACTGGAAATGTATCTCAGTATTTTAAATGTGTACACCCTTTGATCAGCAATTCCACAACTACTAATTTATCTTAAAGAGATAACTAGTCAAGGTATAGCAGCATTATTTATATGACAGCAATGTTTATAACAAAAAAAAAGAAAATAATCTAAATGGCTATCAATATAAAAATTGTTAAATGATGATAAATCTTTACAAAAGAATATAATTCAGCAATTAAAAAGGCCAGGTTATATCCACATTTAATGAGAAACATCACCACAGCATGCAGAGAAGAGAAGAAAAGGCTTCAAAAGGGCCCAGTGTAGTGGCTAACCCTGTAATCCTAGCGCTCTGGGAGGCTGAGGTGGGAGGATTGCTTGAGATTAGGAGTTCAAGACCAGCCTGAGCAAGAGTGAGCCCCCTTCTACCAAAAATAGAAAAAATCAGCCAGGCGTGATGGTGTACACTGGTAGTCCCAGCTACATGGGAGGCTGAGGCAGGAGGATCACTTGAGCCCAGGAGTTTAAGGTTGCAGTGAGCTATGATGATGCCACTGCACTCTACCCAGGGCAACAGAGTGAGACTCTGTCTCAGAAAAAAAAGAAAAGGCTTCAGAGGAATGAATGTTGTGTAATTTCATGTAAAAACTGTGAAATGAATATTGTGTAATTTCAGATAAAAACTATGGTAGAATTCTAAGATGCCCCCATGATCTCTGTTCCTGATGATACTGTGATTATGTTACATTATATAGAAAAATGGGTTTTATAAATGTAAAAATTAAATCACGGTGGTTTACAGACTTAAATCTTAGGAGTGAAACTATTAGAATTCTAGAAGAAAATGTAGGAAAGACTCTAACAGACATTGGCCTAGGCAAAGAATTTATGAAGAAGACCCCTAAGGCAATCACAGCAACAACAAAAATAAATAAATGGGAACTGATTAAATTAAAAGGCTTCTGCACAGCCAAAGAAACAGTCATGAGAGTAAACAGACAACCCACAGAGTGGGAAAAATTTTTTGCATACTACACATCAGATAAAGGAT
>CM052443.1:70738461-70756092 GCA_028533085.1 Varecia variegata
AATAAATAAATAAATAAATAAATAAATAAATAAAATTACTAACCAGCTGACTTTGAGTTAATCAGAAGGGAGATTATCCAATTGACTCTGACTAAATCACATGAGCCCTGAGAAACAGCTAATAGCAAAAGAGAAAGTCAGAAATTCAAAGCACAGAAAAACTCAATGTGCCCTTATTGGCTTGAAGAAGGAGTGGTACAGGAAACTACAGGGAAAGAATCTAATAGTGACCTTGAATAGCTGACAGTTACCCCCACCCAACAAGCCAACAGCTAGCAAGAATCTGTCCTATAACATCAAGAAAATAAACAAGAGCTTGAAGACAGATTTTTCCCCAGAGCCTCCAGATAAGAGCCCAGCCTGACTGATATCTTGATTTTAGCCTTGTGAGACCCTAAGCAGAGAACCCAGTTGACACTACTGGGGTTTTGATCATTTCTTCTATAGCAGTAGAAAGCTGATACATATGGCCGGGCGTGGTGGCTCATGCCTGTAATCCTAGCACTCTGGGAGGCCGAGGCAGGTGGATCACTCGAGGTCAGGAGTTCGATACCAGCCTGAGCAAGAGAGAGACCCCGTCTCTACTAAAAATAGAAAGCAATTAGCAGGCCAACTAAAAACATATAGAAAAAATTAGCCGGGCATGGTGGTGCATGCCTATAGTCCCAGCTACTCGGGAGGCTGAGGCAGAAGGATCGCTTGAGCCCAGGAGTTTGAGGTTGCTGTGAGCGAGGCTGATGCCACGGCACTCTAGCCCAGGCAACAGATTGAGACTCTGTCTCAAAAAAAAAAAAAAAAAGAAAGAAAGAAAGCTAATATAAACTGAATATATATTATTGCTGACTTTGGGCAATGAAATTAGGAGGGGTCATATATACTTTATTTTTCATACTACTCTGTATTGCTTGCTTTTTTTCACAAATATAATTATTTTAATATTTGGAAAAAAATGAAAACCATGTAATGTAACTGGAAGCCACTTGAGTTCTACAGATTGCTCCTATAGCCTATACAGGAGAGAGGAGCCTGCCTTCTCCAACATCTGAGATCAGGAAAGCAATATATTTTTGGTTCACTGTTTGGGGTTGTTGTTTTATTTCTTTTTGTTTGTTTGTTTTTCTATGCTATGCCAGAATCAAGAAGAATTTCAAGGCCAGGTCCGGTGGCTCACGCCTGTAATCCTAACACTCTGGGAGGCCGAGGCAGGAGGATCGATCAAGGTCATGAGTTCAAGACCAGCCTGAGCAAGAGCGAGACCCCTGTCTCTACTAAAAAAATGGAAAGAAATGATTTGGACAGCTAAAAATATATATAGAAAAAAATTAGCCAGGCATGGTGGCACATGCCTGTAGTCCCAGCTACTCAGGAGGCTGAGGCAGAAGAGTTGCTTAAGCCCAGGAGTTTGAGGTTGCTGTGAGCTAGGCTGACGCCACGGCACGCTAGCCGGGGCAACAGAGCGAGACTCTGTCTCAAAAAAAATAAATAAATAAAAGAAGAATTTCAAGTGTAGAACATTGCTGGGTTCAAATCTAATATTAACACTTGCTTATCAAACTTTCTAGACTTGCTTCATTTCAGAAATGGAGGTATATTCATACCTAATGTAAGGCTATTGCAAAGATTAACCATAATAATGTTTGTGAAAACATAGCTCAGTGCCAGATGGATAATAATAGCCAACATATATTGAGTCCTTACAATTCACCAGACACCGACCTATGTGCTTTACATCCTTGCTACTGAAAATGTGATGCAACATAGGCATTACCAGGGAGCTTGTTAGACATGTAGATTCTCAGGCCCCATCCATGCTAACTGAATCAGAATCTGCATTTTAACAGGCTTCTCAGGTGATGTGGGTGCATATTGAAGTTTGAAATTTATAGCTTTATTATCCTTTAATCCTTACCTTTATCTTAGAAAGAAAGTGCTACATCATTCCCATTTTACAGGTGAATAAACTGAGTCTCAGCCAGGGTAATTTGCCCAAGGTTAGTAAGAAAGAGCTTAGCCACTCTGCTCTACTGTCTCTCACAGCAGATGTCTGACCAACAACAGTTGAATTTAACTATAATCCCATAGTTTTCCCTGCTTTCCTCAGCTCTGAGATACTGGTGTAGGCATGGCTTGGACCATATTTCCCAAATGTAAAGAAGAAAATGGGAAAAAAAATAACACTTTAAAGCCATGGGTGTACTGAGCAAAATACTCTAGATTTAGAACAAGTCCTTGTAATATCTTTTTCTTTCTTTTTTCTTTTACCATTTATTATTGCAAATCGTAGTTTCCTATGTTAGTATTAATCTAAATATCTATGTGCACAGTTCTTCCCTTATTAAATGGACCTGCCCAAAGGGAGATATTTAATGTTAATGGGAACCCCCATGCTCAGTGAAATGTGCTTGGTACATATTCAGTCTGTAACTAAGGTCAAAGGCAACTAAGAAGTATTTGATTCAAACAGCTGGTTCAAGATGGTGATATTTTAAATCTTTGATTGTTAATGATACTTAACTCTTACATATCACCTTACAGGTTGGTTTTTGTATATATTATGTATCATAATCCTGACAATAACCCTGATGGTAAGTAGTAGTATTCCAGTCTTATATATAGGAAAATGAGGCTGAGCCAGTAAGTGGTAAAACTGGGGCTTGAACCTGTGCTTGGAATACATCCAGATTTCAATGTGTATAAAACATCTACCTCCAATGGTTATCTGTTAAAGTCCAATCCCATGGGGGAAGACCAATCTGAAATACTCAAATCTGAACTTTAATAATATTTAAAGAAATACAGGTTTATTTTAAATAATATAAGAATGGCTGGGAGCAGTGGCTCACACCTGTAATCCTAGCACTCTGGGAGGCCCAGGCAGGAGGATCACTTGAGGTCAGGAGTTCAAGAGCAGCCTAAGAAAGAGTGAGACCCCATCTCTACCAAAAATAGAAAAATTGGCCAACCACGGTGGCGTGTGCCTCTAGTTCCAGCTACTGGGGGTGCTGAGGCAGGAAGATTGCTCAAGCCCAGGAGTTTGAGGTTGCAGTGAGCTATAACGACCCTACTGCACTCTAGCCAGGATGAAAAAGCGAGACTATGTCTCCAAAAAAAAAAAAGAGAGAGAGTAATTTGCCCCCGGTAGAGACTTCATATTTCCCCACATTTCTTTTTATATTATTAATTTGCATTACTAATTTTTTTTTCATAGACAATGTGTCAAAATGGCATTTGTGAAAGCAACTGGCACATGGGAGATATTGAATAAAAGTTATTTTAAAAGAAAAAAATGCATCAGTCCAGCACTTGTCTAATCTATCACAAATTCTATTTCTGAAATGAAATACGATGAAATCCTATTTGACATTACTTCAGAGAAAAAGAACTACTGCATAATAAATGGTTCAACAGTGTTCAGATCAACTTTGTCCAATTGTGGCTATGGTTCTTTTATATACAGTAGATAATGCATAGTATAGATAAAAATCAATGATGTTAACAATGATCATCTGCCATAGTTTTATTCCTTCTGTTAAATAACAATATCTTATCAAATATGTAGCAAAAAAAAACACCAAAATACCAGAATTCTTTGCCCCAAAATAATAACTTTTATTATCATCATACAAGGGGTCTTCAAAAAGTTTGTGAAAAATGCATATTATAAAAAGACTATGCATGGATTTCAATTTTTTTTTTTTTTTTTTTGAGACAGAGTCTCACTCTGTTGCCCGGGCTAGAGTGAGTCCCGTGGCGTCAGCCTAGCTCACAGCAACCTCACACTCCTGGGCTCAAGCGATCCTTCTGCCTCAGCCTCCCGAGTAGCTGGGACTACAGGCATGCGCCACCATGCCCGGCTAATTTTTTCTATATATATTTTTAGTTAGCCAGATAATTTGTTTCTATTTTTTAGTAGAGACGGGGTCTCGCTCTTGCTCAGGCTGGTCTCGAACTCCTGACCTTGAGAGATCCACCTGCCTCGGCCTCCCAGAGTGCTAGGATTACAGGCGTGAGCCACCGCGCCCGGCCGGATTTCAATTTTTTTTCACTAAAATAAACATATACCAACTTGTCATAACATTGCTGAACAGGATTTAGTTTGAGGCACTAAAAAGGATAAGACACCAGTTTGAAAAGAGCCCCTATGAGAGCAACATGAATTCTTCTAAAATTGAAGCAAAAACAAACATCATATTTATGGTGAAGCTTGGGTGGAAGAATGGTGAAATCATTGATGCTTTATGGAAAGTTTATGGGGAAAATGCCCCCAAAGAAATCAGTGATTTTTGGCCAGGCGTGGTGGCTCACGCCTGTAATCCTGGGAGGCCGAGGCAGGAGGATCGCTCTAGGTCAGGAGTTCGAGACCAGCCTGAGCAAGAGTGAGATCCCGTCTCTACTAAAAATAGAAAGAAATTATGTGGACAACTACAAGCATATACAGAAAAAAAATTAGCCGGGCATGGTGGCACATGCCTGTAGTCCCAGCTACTCGGGAGGCTGAAGCAGGAGGATTGCTTGAGCCCAGGAGTTTGAGGTTGCTGTGAGCTAGGCTGATGCCACGGCACTCTACCCTGGACAACAGAGCGAGACTCTGTCTCAAAAAAAAAAAGAAAAGAAATCAGTGATTTTCAAATGGATAAGATGATGTTGAAGACAAAGTCTGCAGTGGCAGATAATTCACATCAATTTTTAAAGAAAAAATTAATTTTCTTTACACCTTAATTTGTTTTAAGAAGGGACAAGATGATATTGAAGATGAAGCCTGTGGTGGCAGACAATCTACATCAATTTATGAGGATAAAATTAACTTTGTTTGTGCCTAATTGAAGAAGACCCATGATTAACAGCAGAAACAATAGCCAACACCATAGGCATCTCAACTGACACAGCTTACACAATTCAAACTTTTCACTTGATGGGTGCCAAAACTGTTGTTCCCTGACCAACTGCAGACAAGAACAGAGCTTCCAATGGAAATTTTAAACAAGCAGGATCAAGATCCTGAAGCATTTCTTCAAAGACTTGTACAGGGAGAGGAAACATGGCTTTATCAGTACCATGAAGACAAATTACAATCAAAGCAATGGCTACCAAGAGGTAGCAGTGGTCTCGCCAAAGGAAAAACTGGTCAAGAGCAAAGGTCATGGTAACAGTTTTTTGGGATGCTCAAGGCATTTTGCTCATTGACTTTCTAGAGGGCCAAAGAAAGATAACATCTGCTTACTATGAGACTTTTTGAGAAAGTTAGCCAAAGCTTTAGCAGGAAAAAATGCCCAGGAAAGCTTCACCAGAGAGTCCTTCTCTACCACAATGCTCCTGCTCATCAAACAATAGCAATTTTTTGAGATTTCAATGGGAAATCATTAGCCATCCACCTTGCAGTCCTGATTTGGCTCCTTTTGACTTCTTTTTATTTTCTAATCTTAAAAAATCTTTAAAGAGTACCCATAGTTTTCAGTTAATAATGTAAAAGAGACTGCACGGACATGGTTAAATTACCAGCATCTTCAGTCTTTAGGGATAGTTGAAATGGCTGGTATCATCACTTACAAAGGTGTCCTGAACTTGATGGAGCTTATGTTGAAAAATAAAGTTTACATTTTTTTATTTTTACCTTTAATTCCATTCTTCATGAACTTTGTGAAGTCCCCTTGTATTCCCCCAGGTTCCTTCTTGAGCATGCAGTGTACTGAGTCCAGATGTGTTTTTTAGCAATCAATATAGTTTTATAGCAAATTTCATCCATATGATAGAGACTCAAGTTGCCAATATTATCTTCAGACACAAACATTTTTTCAAACTGGAATCACTGAAAATTCTAGCTCTTCTTTCTCTTAGAAGGAAAAAGATTAAAGATGATAGAAATAATCAGGGTAAGGATCTTTTGGGGTCCAGTTGTTCAGGCTCTCATCCATTCTTTTCTCTCAATAGAAACGCTCTCTATTGTGTGGACAGTGGGAAGAACATGCCCTTCTTTTTCTAGCTGATGGAGAGTAAGTGGTGAAAAGAGAAAATCCATTCGGTCTTGTGAAGAGCTTGTGAAGAGTTGTTGACAACAACTACTCTTCTCTGCCTGCAAATTTCAAAGGTTGCTGGTGTTCACTTGAAGGCAAGTTCCTATTTATCCATCCCAATAAGCTAACCATTGAAAAAACGGGGAGAGAGGACACTAACAAGTGCAGAGAAGAATCATAAGAACAAATCTACTGAGAGCTGACTATGGGCCAGGCTTTCTAAATACCAATAAAAATAATAAAACAATACCAGCAACAACAACTAGCATCTACTGAGCACTTATCATGTGTTAGTCTTTATTATGAGTGTTTTACATGTATTAACTTATTTAATTCTCAAGCAACTTTACAAAACAGGAACTGTCATTATTCCCATTTAACCATGTAGGAACCAGAAACACAGGGAGGTTTAGAAATTTGCCCAAGATCACACTGCCAATAAGTAGCAGAGGTGGGACTTGAACCCAGTTGGGCTGTGTCCAGAGCCTGTGCTCTGTATTAGTTTCCTAGGGCTTTCATAACAAAATACCACAAACTGGGGGGCTTAAAACAACAGAACTATATTCTCTCAGAGTTCTGGATGCCAGAAGTCCAAAATCAAGATGCTAGCAAGATCAGAATCCCTCTGAGACTCAGGATAGAATCTTTCCTTGACTCTTCCCAGCATCTGGCAGTTGCTAGCTACCCTTGGCATTCCTGGGCTTGTAGCTCTATCACTCCAGTCCCTGACTCTGTCTTCACGTGGCATTCTCTCCTGCGTGTCTGTGTCCAAATTTCCCTCATCTTATAAGGTCATAATTTATATTGGATTAGGATCCACCCTAATCTAGTATAGAATTATCTTAACTACTTACATCTGCAATGACCCTATTTTCAAATAGGGTCACATTCTGAGGTATTGGGGTCAGGACTTCAACATATCTTTTGGGGGGGCTCAATTTGACCCATAACACTGAGGATTTAAGTCATATTATTTAGAGTCCTTTTCTTCTAATGCCTTTAAGACAGGTCTTCACTGAATCCATATTTATTAGTACCCACTGTGTGCCAGGCACTGTTCTAAGCATTGAGTATGTACCAATGAACAAATAGGCAAAAATCTGTAATTTTTTGAAGATTAAATGTTTCCATTTTGGTCCAGTTCTCTACAAATATATAAAAATAGAATTTATTAGGCAATCACTTTATATCAAGCACTTACTTAGGTGTTCTATATATTACTTTATTAAACTATCAGAATAATCCTATGGGGTAGATAGTAATTGCAACCCTGTTTTACTGAGGCAAGGGGACTTAGGTGAATTGACTGAAGTCACACAGCTAGTAAGAGGAGCAGAACTATTAATAGAACACAAAACAAGCAGGTTGGCCCAGAGTCCAGGCTTAAAACTACTGCGGCATATTATATACTTTGTGGATAAAGCATTGATGGAATAGGAAGCACATATTGGGAGTTCTCCATCCTTATTCCTATAGCATTAAGTATTCTTTAAATATTGTGATTTTTCATAGTATCTCAAAACCTTTATCAGCAAGTGTGTGTACATGATAGGTACTTGAGCTGTTAGATGTAAATCAAAGTCAATAAATTGAATCATATATCATGCCATTTACATATTTTCAGAGATGGTTTCACTTTGTTTTCACACAATATTTTGTTGACAATGGCTCCTAATCCTTAAGTTTATTATTGGCAGATAATTAATGGACAAATAAATGACATATAATTATTGACAGATAATTCCTCCATAGCTTTTCTCTCTCTCTCTTTTGCAGCCCACTCTCTCTGTAAGAAAGGTCTTAAATACACTAAGAGATATTGCTACTTAAAAGCACCATACGGGGCAGGTTATTGAAATAAGGATAAATTGACTTTAAATTCAATGTTCTTTAGTATCAGCATCACATCTGCAACATTGGTGTAGAGTGAGATCTATCAGCCTTCATAGCTGCATTATTTTAAGGAAAATTAAGACTCAGTAAAGTCAATTTCCTTGGGGCCCATGCCAAGGCCATAATGGGGAGGGAAAACAAAAACAGCTTATGGGCACTTTATGGAAAAATACAACTGTGGCTGGAAGGCAAACCCCCAATCTCTGGGAATCCACCAGTTTGGCAATATTCTTCTAACTGTAATTAATTTTATACAATATTTAGAAAGATTAAGTTCCCCACTTAGGAGAGGACTAAGAGCCCAAAGATTAGAAAATCTTTCCTATTGTTTTTCTTTGCACAGCTTAGGGAAAGAACTTCATAGTCAAAATTGTTCACATTGGGGGGTTCCTTCACTTAGCTTCTGGAAGAATGCAGGATGATACCCTGAAACCTCTGGTCCAAGGGAAGATGGAAGAAGAAGACAAGGGAATCTTGTTCTGGTCATAGCTGCATAATAACATTGAGACTCCTCTCTAACATAAAATTTCAGACCAAAAGATCACACACATAAGAATTAAAAATTTTTTCCTACTCCATGTGTGTATGCCTAATCTCCCTATCGCAATAGAAAGATCTGAAGGGTGCAAAAAATTGCTTTGCTTTCTTTGTATAGTGCCCAGGTGTTATCCACTCAGGGCATGTCCAGGTAGTGTCCACTCAGGGATTAAATGAGCACCACTAGCATCTTCAAGTCAAGTTACTAAGATAGCTACACGTATGAATTTAATAAAAATCATATAGCATAATATACAAGACATAAAAAAAGTGTTATATAAAATACAAGACAGAATACAATAAGTTTATGAGAGTTTATAAGAATCTCAGGAATGCAGCTATCACATAGTAGAAAGAGTATTAGCCTAAGCAAGTCTTCGAATCTCTGAGTCTGCAATTCACCAGTTGTGGGTTCTTTGGCAAATCCTTTAGCCTTGGAGCCAGAATGTCTTTATCATCAAATTATTATAGACACTGCAGGGAATATCTAAAAATTTAAAACCTAAAGCTTTGTCCTCTAAGTAGCATCCAATCTGAGGGCAGAAAAGACACATAGATGTGAAGTGAAGATGAATTACAAGGTATCTCTAAACAAGGGTATGATGCTTGATACATGGATATAATAATAATTATATTCATAGATTTATTTTGAGAAATAAATGGAACAATTTATGAGAGCACTTAATAAATAAGAATACAATTTTTAAAGATTCCGTGCTATGATCCCATTTCCACTGGAAGAGGTTTTCTATTTTTATTGCATTACTTGACTAAAACGTGTGCTATGCCATTCCTATAACAGGTAGTGTTGGGACAGTCATACTTAATATGTATGAATCCCAAGACAATTTGGGCAAGTATCCTGTGGCTCCTGAAGAGGATTAAGTGGCTTTCTCCTCTCTTGCCTTCTACCTTGAACTGTTACCCAGATATGTAAGAATGTAGCGTCATACCTGGAAGAGTTATACCAATCAACAGCTGTAGAGTAGAAATCTCTTTCTTATGAAAGAAAACACAAGCTCAAAACCTTTGTTAGACTGAAATACTCTTTCCTTGATTAATTTCACTATAAAGTGCCTTTCATCCCCAATCATTTTTTCCTCACCCTTACCATAAAGAACTGATAGACTAAATGTTGAATTTGAGGTTGGAAAGCTGAAATATTAAGAAAGGAAAGTTATCAGATAACATGATGGATACAATGAAACAGTTCTTCTAAAAGAACTGTGCATGACCCATGACCACGGCATGAATTTTCTTTCTTCCAGTGAGGTAGGAGTGTCTTAAATTGTATTCACTTTCCCTGAGCAAGCATAATAATGTGTTGGATACACAGCGTTTAAGTCTGTCAAATTTCAGAGGACTTAGTAGCAGTTGAGCAGAAAAGTGGGTATATTGGGGATAATGGGCAACTCAGCTCACAGATTTCAAAGGCACAAGCAGGAGATCACTGTGTTTGATCTTATAATGGAAGAGCACAGGAAAGCCTAATTATGGAGGGTAAATTCTCTGCCTTAAATAACCATAAAACAACAATCTGTGTCAGTTCATGGCAGGCAGAAACCAGATTAATTTTGGAACACAGCATGATAGGAAAAAATCCATTAATTTTAAGCCCCCAAAGACTGCTGATGCTACTTTTCTTGTGCTGTGATTCCTTCCTCCTGTTGGGCAGCAGTAAATAAATGCCAGCTATTCAAGCTTGCAGATGAAGTTTGTGGCCGAGAACGAGGAGTCAGTATTGGGAGCAAGGAGTCCACAGTTCAATAGCTATGCCTCCTAGTGTGTGTTCAAACCCAAATTGCTGCATTCAGGTAGCTTACCAGGGTAATGAGAGTCATTTCAGCCTCTGAAACCTGGAGTTCCATTCATAAGTATAATAAATAGGTTGAATGACAAAACCACCTTTATTTTAATGACTAACACCCCCGTGAGACAAAAATGCAAATCAAACTAAAAAGTTGGTCACTAAAGGGCATTAAGGCCTTGATTAAAATATACACAAATACGATATAGAATATAAATGTAAACAAAACACAGAATATAAACATTAAACAAGATTTGAAATAAATGAATGTTTGATGTCCACTGAGGACAAAGATTTAGGTCAGGTCATACATTAACCATGTTTTACTTTCGTGATTTATTAACTCTGCAAAACAAACAGCTACAAAGTCTCAACAGCAAAAATATAAAGCATTTATTTTTCATTCATGCACCTGCTGGAGTTCAGCTGATCTAGGCTGGGCTTTAAGCTTTGGGCTGAATCTAAGTATGGTTCCATATTTCTTTTATCCTTCTGGGGCTAGTACCTAAAATATGCACAAGCATGTCTCAAGCCTCTGCTTATATGACGTGTGCTAACAACCCACATGACCACACCTAGAGCCAAGGAGCCAGGAAATATACTTTTCCTGCCCTAAAGCCATGGCAAGGGTTTGAATGCATAATATCACGGTATCAGGGGAATGAAGAATTGCAACCAATAATTCAATCAACACCACCATGGATTTCACCAGGAAAATGTGTCACTGATGTCAATACTAGGCCTTTATATCAGGAAACCACCACACCAAAATAAGAAAGAAGGGCTTAAAATAAGAAAGATCCTCAGAACTGGAAAGAACCTTAGTCTAACTTCACAGAGGAGGAAATTGAGGCCCCAAAAGAGGAAGGTTCTTTCCTGCAGTCATGTGACCGCTTAGTGGCCTAGCAACGTGGAGCCAATTCACCTTCCAAGGCACAGCAGCAAAACCCACCAGAGGAAGGGGAGGCACCCTCTTGCCGAGCAAAAGGGAATCAGTTCCAGTAATAAGGTCCTAACGATGGAATATTCTTTATACATTTCAAGTGTTTCACTGAAAAACAGAAGTCCCTGGGCCTCCTGGAAATTTCTATCAAGACTGCAAATACACATAAACAACTCACAACTTGCCTAACCATTATGCCTAATTTAACAAAAATAATGCCATCTGTATGTATTCTGTAATCTTCACCCCTCCTCAAACGGAACCAGAAATATTATAAGTCGTTGCCAAGTGTATTTTAGTTTATTTCCCTCAAGGGTAGCAGCCGATTTGTCCTTGAAAGTCTCCAATGCCCCACTCTCCACCCAGTGAACACACATTGGAGCCCCTTACCTCTTTCAAAGCCCTGCCTCATGACATCCAAAACTAATTCACCTTTTTTTCCTCTACAGCTTAGCCCTCCATTTTCACGCAAGCATATTTGTAATACAACAGTGTTTTTCTCTTGTTGTTTTCAAGCTGTGAAGACAAAAACGACCTGTCTTTAGAGTTTAACACCAGAGCCTAGCTGGGGCCATACACAAAGCCAGTGTCCTGAACGAATGAAGCTGAACGATGAACTATGAAGACTGCACAGAGGTGTGTTTACTGTTCCAATCAAATAAACCCTAAAACAAAGCTACTCTTTCATATTCACAATTGCGTCCTTCCGGGTTAATAGGCACAAATAATAAGCTGCTCACAGCAATGAATGCAAAGGACTGTCGTGTTTAGAAAATAAAGTCCTGCCTTTCTGCTGCGAGTAGGGAAAGCAGGTTGAGGTCTACTGGGAAACTGTTCCAAACTCCCTGGGATCTTCAAATATTTAAAGGTTTGTCCATCAGAAGAAAGAAGAGTCTAATTTGGTAGAGCTCCTGAAAACAGAACTGGGACAAGTAGGTGAAGTTAGAGAGAGAAATGATTACTGCTCAAAATACGGAAAAACTGAGTGACAATCATTGCATCTAAAAATGGACTAGGCTGCCTCATGTGGCACCATGTTCCAGGTCACCAATAGCGTCTGAGGAGAAGCAAAGCATCATTTGTCTGGGATGACATTTGGGGGATTCTCTCTGGGAATGGGCGACAAGAGGGAGTGAGGCTGTGAGGGGCTTTGGACCCTGCAATTCCATGATCCCCAGCCCCCACCTCCTCCCAGCCTCAACGAGGCCTCCTGAGAGATGGGAGTGGTCAGGTGGTTGAGAAGAAGGGCAGGGACTAGAAAACTTTAGTTCAAACCCCACTCCTACCACTTAGGAGCTGAGTGACCTTGAGCAAATCACTTAACATTTTTGAGTCTCCATTTCCTCATCTATAGAGTGGAGTTTTCTGCTAATTCTTGTTCTGAGGAATGAGTGAGAAATTTATATGTGAAGTGCTTCCAACACTTCCCGGCAGAGACTAAGTTCTCAACAAATATTAGTTGTTACTAATTAGTTGTTATTAGTATTATGCCTCATAGTAGGAGAAAATTAGAAGACCTGAAGCCATATTGGAAAGGACATCATGATGACTGAATTACCAACTCTGGCCACAGCAGGGCAAACGCCCGGTGGTGGGCATGGTGTAGACATGCAAAGGGCAAAGGGCTCACTCTGGCAGCCCTGTTAGCTTGCTGGGCTGCATGGTCAATGCCGTGAACAATCCCTAGGATTTGGACAAGTTTGCCCTTTTCACAGCACTTTGGACTCAACACCTGGATGTACAATGACTCTCCCCCTCACTGTGAACTCTGCTGTCAAACTGACCAAACCTTCCTGGGAGTATGTTCAGCTGTCCACTCCCATCCTTCACCTGTGAACCAGACATAGAAAAGCTGTGTTCACTGGGGCAGATCAGGACAAGAAACTTCCAAGTGCTGTGCTATGGTTTAAATGTACATGTCCCTCCAAAATTCACATGGGAACTTAAACCCTAATGTGATAATTTTTAAAAGTGGGGCCTTTAGAAGGTGATTAAGCCATGAGGGCAGAGCCTTTATGAGTAATGGTAGTGACCTTATAAAAGGGCTGGAGGGAACTAGCTGGCCACCTTTTTTCCCTTCAGTCTCTTCCACCATATGAGGACACAGCAAGAAGGTCCGCAGCACACTTCAAATGTTCTGTCACCTCGATCTGGGACTTCCCAGACTCTAGAATTATAAGTAATAAATTTCTGTTCCTTATAAATTATCCAGTCTCAGGTATCTTGTTATAGCAGCATAAACAGACTAAGACAGGCTGCTTGCAAATGACAAGGAAAAAAAGGAAATCATGTCCAACAGACTCTTTGAGCCACTTCTTGGTGTGGGGTGTGACATACTTGACTTGCCTCTCCGTGTTCTCACTTGCTACACATTTACTATTTAACCCCACTGGGAAGTCTGGAGCATAGTCTTCCTCCCACCTTCCCAGCCCCAAACCAACTGGCTTCAAATGGCTCATTTCATACACCTTCAGCCAACAGCCCCAGGTTGACCTCTCCCATCATATCAGCTCAGTTACGTGCTCTACTGCTATGCTGAGTAGATTTGTTCAACAATGTTTAGGTTTGAACTCCTCGGTGAAAAGACCTTGTCATTTTCACTTTTATTTTGCAAGGCACCACATATATTCCCCGCACTGTATAAACAATAAAAGTAGGTTAAAGGTGAATTTTCTATGTGTTCAAGTTACTAAATGAAAAATGGCACCTTCTGTTTCTAATGTTAATGCCCTTATCTACTAACACTCATTTTATTTTCATATTTGGTGGAGAAAGGAAATGTCTCATTTTAATGTAAATCTATACTAGTGATCTTTTGAAATGAGGGTCACTCTCGGGAGTTTAAATTTAAATACCAGTCATTGTGCAAAAAATTCAAAAGCCTATTCTCCCTCCAGTAATAATTTGTTTTAATTCTACAGTGCTTTCTTTGCTAATACAGTACAAATTTGGTAAATGCTTGAGTGAATAAACAAAATGACACTCAATGAACCTCATGACAAGACTAGGAAATAAGCAAGGTTGGTGATGGTTTTTCCATTGTACCACAAAGAAAACAGAAGTCTTGAAACTGGTAAGTGTCACAGTCATGACTTGAATTCAGGTCTCCTGACTCCAAGTCCTAGTCAGATTTATTTGATGATCATTCCTCTATATCAGTATTTCCCAAACTTTAGTGATTTTACCATATCCACGTATCATCTATACTAATATTCATTTTATATTCTTCTTTAAATTAACTCATTTTGATCTGTATTACAATAGATAACAGATTTTTTTTTTTTTTTTTTTTTTTTTGAGACAGAGTCTCGCTCTGTTGCCCGGGCTAGAGTGAGTGCCGTGGCGTCAGCCTAGCTCACAGCAATCTCAAACTCCTGGGCTTAAGCAATCCTCCTGCCTCAGCCTCCCAAGTAGCTGGGACTACAGGCATGCGCCACCATGCTGGGCTAATTTTTTCTATATATATATTTTAGTTGGCCAGATAATTTCTTTCTATTTTTAGTAGAGACGGGGTCTCGCTTTTGCTCAGGCTGGTCTCGAACTCCTGACCTCCAGCGATCCACCCGCCTCGGCCTCCCAGAGTGCTAGGATTACAGGCGTGAGCCACCGCGCCCGGCCGATAACAGATATTTTTTAATGTTCATTCACATATACCTTAGATCAGTGTACAAACGCCAACACCGGCCCTGTGCCTAGCTCATAACAGGCACTATTTCCCCCTCAAGCACCAATCTTACCTCTTTCAACTATTCATAATCCTGAATTGAAAGCAACTCATATAAGAAACAAGTCTCTTTCACATGTCTGCCACTCTCTAGGTCTTCTTTGAAGCATTCTCCACTTCCTGGGCCTCGGAAAGACCAAGCGAGCCTTGCTATAGGGCTATCCTCATGAACTACAATAAGGAAAAGTACAGCATTTGCAATTCCGGCTGCGGGGACTGCCTGGGTCCTAGCAGTGGGAAACTCTTTCCTCTGCTAGGATAATTGGCAGTGGGCACTTGAGTCACTCACACCTCTCAAAGAAAGTCCACAACCTCCCACTTTCCAACCCATCTCCATCTTTCCATTTCCATTGTGCTTGCTCTAGTTAAGGCTTTCATCCTGTATGGCTGGATCCATCCATCCTAACTGGTGTCCTGTCTCCTGCCTCTCTCTGACCCTGTCCATACCCTCCAATCTTCTGCAGGCTGCTTTGCGATCCACTCCCCTGCTTGCAGCATCTCAATGACCTTTTTCCCCAGCCCCCACCCACCTATCAACCCACTGTTCAGAAGAAAACAATTAACGCCCTGGCAGACCAAGGAAAGAGAAGCCACCACACTCTTCTTGCTCATACATTGATTGTAGCACACATCCAGGATCTCTTTATCCAAATCCTGATTGATTGAACTCAACTTTAGCAACATCTCCAAGAAAGTCAGACCGGGCTTAGAGCACTCAGAATGGATGGCTGTGTGTGTCCAAGATGGACATTCACCTGGTTTGTCCCAGAATCACCATACTTGCTGTTAAAATATTGAAATATTTCTCTACCAGTTTGTATCATAAATAGCCATAATTCCTGGCCCCCCAGGTGTCCTCCTATTGCTTCCGTGGACCTGGTCCCCCATCTCCCTACGTTCTAGTAACTAAAGCATAGCAGGGTGTTCACAGTGCCTGGCCAGAACTATGGTCAGCATCTATTCCTATGGGTCTGAACCTATGGCTGACAGGTTCTTAAATATTTTTAATATCACTAATGTGAGCTGAACTGTGTTCCTCCCAAATTCATATGATGAAGACCTAATCCTCTAGTAACTCAGAATGTGACTGTACTTGGAGATAGGGTCTTTAAAAGGTAATTAAGGTAAAACGAGATCTTGTAGGTAGACACTAATCCACTCTGACTGGCATCATTGCAAGAGGAGATTAGGATGTATGCACGTGGGGGAAATACCATGGGATCACACAAGGAAAAAACAGCCATCCACAAGTCAAAGAGAGAGACCTCAGCAGAAATCAACCTGCCAACACCTTGATCTTAGACTTCTAGCATCCAGAATTGTAAGAAAATACATGTCTGTTGTTTAAGCCACACAGTCCTGGTACTTTGTTACGGCAGCCCAAGAAAACTAATACACTTACCCTTGTGTGACAATTGATCAGGTAAGAGCTGAAATGTAGAAGCTGGGTCAGAATTGAGAGGGGGCTGGGCACGGCGGCTCACGCCTGTAATCCTAGCCCTCTGGGAGGCCGAGGCGGGAGGATTGGTCAAGGTCAGGAGTTCGAGACCAGCCTGAGCAAGAGTGAGACCCTGTCTCTACTAAAAATAGAAAGAAATTATCTGGATAACTAAAAATATGTAGAAAATATTAGCCGGGCATGGTGGCACATGCCTGTAGTCCCAGCTACTCCAGAGGCTGAGGCAGGAGGATTGCTTGAGCCCAGGAGTTTGAGGTTGCTGTGAGCTAGGCTGACGCCACAGCATTCACTCTAGCCTGGGCAACAAAGCAACACTCTGTCTCAAAAAAAAAAAAAAGAAATTGAGAGGGTCACTACTATTTCCAAGGATGATTATTATGTATATTCAAATGCAAGCTGATGATTGCTTACTACAGAATTTTAGAAGGAGTGAATCTTTGAAGCCACAGCTAACTACAATCTTGATCTAATAATCTAGGAATTCTTTAAAATTCCCATTCATGCAACTTACATAATAGGAAGAACAATATGGAACCTGTCAATTCTAATTTCACAGGACAGGTTTTTCTTCTGCCTTCCTTTGTCCACATTCCTCTGATAAGAACTATCTTAAGAACTATCATCATATTGCTACCCTCCCTAATTTTTTTTTTAATATTTTCCTTGTTGAAGCAGTTTTGGATGAGAATGTAGAAAGGATTCACTTTTTCATAATGCTTAAAAATGATACTTGTATATGAGGTAATTAGCTGGATTTAGCCACCCCACAATGTATACGTATATCAAAACATCAGGCCGGGCACTGTGGCTCATACCTGTAATCCTAGAACTTTGAGAAGCCAAGGCAGGAGGATCACTTGAGGCCAGCAGTTTGAAACCAGCCTGGGCAACATAGCAAGGCCCACCTTCGCAAATTTTTTTTTAATTAGCTGTGTGTGGTGGTGTTTGCCTGTAGTCTCAGTTACTCGGGAGACTAAGGTAGGAGGCTTGAGCCTAAGAGTTCGAGGTTGCAGTGAGCTATGATCATGCCACTGTACTCCAGCCTAGGCAACAGAGCAAGACCCTGACTCAAACAAAACAAATCATGTTATACAGGATAAATATATACAACTTGTATTTGTCAACTTAAAAATAAATATTAAAAAGTTACCTGTCTCGGCCGGGCGCGGTGGCTCACGCCTGTAATCCTAGCACTTGGGAGGCCGAGGCGGGCGGATCGTTTGAGCTCAGGAGTTCGAGACCAGCCTGAGCAAGAGC
>CM052443.1:70756592-70782583 GCA_028533085.1 Varecia variegata
ATAAGATTCTATTGCATATATGTTATACACAACCTCAACTAAAAGATTGTTAAACTACACAAAATTAGTTATTTCAGAGATTTTCTCTTAATAGTTGTATACTACCTATTCATTCTGTCTCCCACGCTCATCAGCAAATAAGCAGTAAAAGATGACAAACGTTTAAGAAAAATTTAAGGGAGGATGAATTTATTTGTAGAAATTCTAACTTTATTACATTTTTTTTCTAAGATTAAGATGGGACCAACATTATTTCTTATCAGCAGTAGCACATCTGTGCTCCCTGGGAGCAGGGTTCTTTTTCTTTCTTTCTTTTTTTTTTTTTTTTAATTGAGGATGCTAAGTCAGTTCTTATTTAGTACAGCTTAGCTAAAACCTTTGAGTAACTATTTTTGTTTTGTTTTCATCCCACTGTGCTAAAATCATGTGGTTACTGCATGTACCTTATGTTCTTTAAAATGAAAGCGTTTTGAGAATATAAGCCTTCTTTTAATGTTTTTGGGCAATTACCACAATCAAAAGTAATTTTGAAAAAGTACTCAATTAAAAAGCAATTGAATGTGGGAAGTGACTTTTACAAAGACTACTGTTTAATAGTGGACATGTTGACTCTTCTTGATTTCAAAAGTAAAGTATTCTGTATATAAAAGAATTGCTCATGTTATAATTCTGAGTGAAAAAAACCTTCACTTGACTAGCCTTAAAAAAAAAACCTGCAAATTTCATTTCATATGCAAAATAAAGAGAAAAGAGAGAGGTCAGGAATAAAATAAAAGTTGTTAACAGTTTACTCCAGGTGGCAAGGAAAGAACTTTCAGTTTTTATTGTATAGATTTCCCTATCATTTAACTATTTTCAATAAATGTGCACAACTTTTTTACTTTTTAAACCAACAAATCATAAGAAAATTGTTTATTGAATTCTTTTGCTTTCTTTTTTCTTTTTTCCTTCCTCAAGGATACTTCCAGTGGTTGAATTCTTTGGGGCAGTTGAATTAATCACATGATTTACAAACAAGCAATTTTATAAAATTAGGTACCATATAAAACATTGCTTACAGGCTGGTAGCGGTGGCTCACACCTGTAATCCTAGCGCTCTGGGTGGCCGAGGCGGGAGGATCGCTTGAGGTCAGGAGTTCGAGACCACCCTCAGCAAGAGTGAGACCCTCGTCTCTACTAAAAATAGAAAGAAATTAGCCAGGCAACTAAAAATAGAAAAAAAATAGCCTGGCGTGGTTGCGCACTCCTGTAGACCAGCCTGAGCAAGAGCAAGACCCCAACTCTACTACAAATAGAAAAATTGAGCCGGGAGTGGTGGCAAGCACCTGTAGTCCCGGCTACTCAGGAGGCTGAGGCAGGAGGATCACTTGAGCCCAGGAGTTTGAGGTTGGTGGGAGCTAGGCTGATGCCAGGGCACTCTAGCCTGTGCTCTGTCTCAAAAAAAAAAAAATTGCTTACAAATAGAAAATTATACCTAATCAGTACAGAGTGAACCTTTGAAATGCTATTGTTGGATATGCTATCCTTAGATTTCTTTCTACACTTAATTGAACCTTTGCTTTGTACATGGTAGGTGCTCGATAAATACTGATGAGACTGGTCATTAGGTCATCTTCCTTTTTTTTTCTTTTTGTTTACAAAAATAGCAATTTTAGATGTCCAACCTAACAGTAGCTACTCAGTGAATAAAGGACAATGATTAAAAAAGAGCAATTGAACATGAAGGACTAGGATATTAACAGCTATGAATCTTAAAGGTAGCACCTAAAATATCAAATGTCTTAACTAAAAGTGTGTGCAAGTTTGGGAACAAGCCAGGGAGCCTCTTAAAACTATAGAATATAAATTCCCAACCAAACTCCCTAGTTTTCAAGTCTACGAAAAAATGGATTTTCCAACTTTCTACCAGCTGAAGGAATCTAAATTTAGGCTAAATAACCGATTACAACAAGAAAAGTGTTGGTTATATATATATATATTTTTTTTTTCTTTCTTTTTCTACTAAGGAAAAAAACAAGAGGACCCAGGTTAAATTTGTAATATTACAAAATTTTTATTTAGAATGTCAACCAAATAAATTCTTGAAGAATGAATAGATTTTCGGGGAAAGCTATGAATCTCCTTTTCCACAGGGAATTAAGATGGAAATGCCTTTGTGTGGCAAGACTTAGGTACAGTTCTGCTTAGGAGCCAGCAGAAGAGACAATTGGTACTTTGAGGTTGTAGCTGCATTATGTGACAAGGAAGTTCAAGTGCATCCATGCTGATTTTTCCTTCTGCAATCCAGCATTTTTAAGTCAGAAAGTAAGTGTCATTTTCACAAGCTTGAGCCAACCTACGTGCAACCATCTCCATTATTATCCATGCTCCTAATTAAAACTGGAAGGACAGTGGGGACATGACCTCTCAGAAGCATACGCAATTGGACACAGGATAAAGGTAAGAAGGGCTCCTTAGGAAACCAAAAAGTGGTGGATTTTTTTACAATTTCTGGCATCTAAATAAAGTTCTAAGAAGAAAAAGTATGAGGTGAATTCATAAGATATTCCAGTTCTGGTTTATTGATATAATGTTAGATTGACCTCCACAATGATAGTTACTAAAAGTGTCATAATGATAACCACAAATATAATAACTGTTTATGATTATAATTACAGGTTGGACCAATGCATCCTCCAGTCACAGATTTTGGAGCAGCATAATCCTCTCCACAAGCTGATGCCACATGAATTTATACATAATCAATTTTTCACGTGGTTTGGGAACTTGGTTTTCAAAAGGCAATTGCAGGCCGGGCGCGATGGCTCGTGCCTGTAATCCTAGCACTCTGGGAGGCCAAGGCGGGTGGATGGCTCGAGGTCAGGAGTTCGAGACCAGCCTGAGCAAGAGCAAGACCCCCGTCTCTACTAAAAAATAGAAACAAATTATCTGGCCAACTAAAAATATATATAGAAAAAATTAGCCCAGCATGGTGGCGCATGCCTGTAGTCCCAGCTACTCGGGAGGCTGAGGCAGTAGGATCGCTTGAGCCCAGGAGTGTGAGGTTGCTGTGAGCTAGGCTGACGCCAGGGCACTCACTCTAGCCCAGGCAACAAAGCGAGACTCTGTCTCAAAAAAAAAAAAAAAAAAAAAAAGGCAATTGCAGGATCTAAAATTTTTTTCCCCCATTTAAAAAAAATGTGTTTGAGGAAACCAATTAGAGAGCTACCCACTATTTCATGTAGCATTTATTTCTGTAAACATCTCCTGGGTACCTGGTATGGTACCCAGTGCAGGGATACAAAAATGAAAAAGACAAACATGGTGGAATGACACTTATCCCAGCTCACACATAAAACATATTTATTAATATGCCACATTACTTTTGAGGGGAAATATCATGCTTTCAAAAGTGATTTTCTGCCTTTGGTCTAGCAAAAAGTGCACTTCTGTACCCATACAAAAATTCACAATTTCGGCCAGGCGCGGTGGCTCATGCTTGTAATCCTAGCACTCTGGGAGGCCGAGGCCGGCAGATCGTTTGAGCTCAGGAGTTCGAGACTAGCCTGAACAAGAGTGAGACCCCGTCTTAATTTTTAAAAAAAATATTTAAAAAAATAAAAAATTTAAAATATTCACAATTTGTTCAATATGAGTATAATGAAAATATGCATATATTTTGGTCTTTGAGAGATGAATGTTATTGTAACAGTGACCATTTAATGAATATCTACTATGTCCTTGCACTCTTCCAGACCTTTTATTGTTTCATTTAATTCTCACAACAACTTTCCAAGATAGATAATAATGTTCCCATATTACAGATGCAGAAATTGAGGTTCAGAGAGCCTAGTAATGTATCCCAAATCATACAGCCAGTGAATGGCTGCCTCACAGGGTTACCTTGGTCTGCTTGATCCTCAAACACTTACTGTTTCCTCTCCTCTAAGACATTCCCCATAAACCACTGACATCCATCTCTCCGTGCCTTTGTTCAAGCTGCACCCTCTTCCTAGAATGATCTCCCCTGCCTAACCTGCATTCAGCGTTCAAGGCCAAGTGCAGATAATTAATTCTTTAGTCCCAACCATCCCAGGCAAAATTTGTAATCACAGCACATGCTTTTGCTACTAGTCTAGCATTTATCACATAGTATTGTAATTATTTGTATGTATTTCTCTCCCGTGGGAGGTTAAGAAGACCTTGAGAGGAAAAATTGTTTCTTATTCACTTTTGAGTTCCCAACACATAGTTCACAGCTTGGCATCTAGGTCCGCGCTTCCTATGTTAATTGGTGGCAAACCTAGTAACACGCACCAGCATGCTATAAACTAAAAGGACCTCTTCATAAAAAAGCGACAAAACCAATCCTCCTGCCTCAGTTTGGCAGATACATTTTTTACTTATTTTTATTTGTTTGTATTTGTCTGTTCTAAAGACCCTCAGAAGAGCGAATGCTACAACTTCTCTACCTTCTCTATTTGTGATTCTTCTAGCAGGTCATTCTAGCCCCATTCATGGATGTTTTCTCTCTCTGAGAAAATGCTGCCTTCTCATATTTTCAAAAACACAAAATGTAATGTTCACAAAGTCTGTCTTTATTTTGTCTATTTCCTGGTTAACTGAGCTGTACATGGCACAGAAATTTATGTCAGGATTCTTACCACAGATACAGATCTTTTCTCTGCCAGTGAAAAGTGTGGTGGCCACAAGAGTGTATACTGGTCTCGTGAGGAAGGAACAGACTAAGAGATGGTGCTTGGCTTAGCCTTTCAAACAGAACAAATGCATTTGCACTGATTTGTATCTTCAAATCGATCACCAATACTTTATTTTTCTGGAAGGAGAAAAGTACATAAATGCTTTGATTCTCACTGAACAGACTGGAAAACTAACATACAGAAAGCATAAATGATCTGTCCCAAACCTTATTGACCTAGAGTTGGGAATTTAATCCAAAAGTTTTCACCTTCCAGATTGCACTCAAATCCAAGGCCAATTTTTCAGAAAATGGGTTGCAGCTATATTATTTTCTTTATCAAGATAATCAGGTCATCCCTTTAAATAACTCCTTTCTGCTTTAGAAGTGACATTAATATACAATTATCCTGAAAGCTTATATGCAAAACAGGCTAATAAAAAAGATCTGGCTTTTTGTTATTTTTTTGGAGTCTTTTCCAAATAGGGATATTCACAGATAATTGGCATTACTGTCTGAACAAAGAGTCACAGCTTCGTGGTCTAAAAACATAGTCTGCTTGTACAAATTAGCTCAAGAAATTTCCCATTTCTGAGAGGATGGGCCAGCTGCCAGCTCTTTAAGAGAGAAAAACACACCCCCTTAGAGCATGAATCATTAAATATTACATAAAGCATGCAAGCACACATACACATATACACAGAGGCATTTTAAATAATTGCTCAAGACTTTCCAAAATATCCCTTAACCGCACATAAGGTGCACATTTTGTCAACCAAGATCAGGTGGTTGTTTTTTTTCTTAGCCATACTGTTTACCAATAGCATTGCGACATGAGAAGGCTCAAGATGTACTATAAACAGGGATGCCAAACACACAGAGCAGATGACTCAGAACTGATTTTAACCTAGGGTATACACTTGTAGGTTGAACTTGGGCCTGCAGCTGGTTGTCAGTCCTGTTTTAAAAACAGTTTGGTTGACTTTTATGCCTATAAATAGTTATTTTCTAAGTCCCATACTTAAAATGCAATCTTCTTAGAGAAAGAAGACCTAATCAATGCTTTTAGTATAGGTGGACTAAAAAGACCTTTCTTTGGAAACGTGGATTGAAACTGTTAACAAGGACAGAGGTTAGCCCACCAGACCAAAACAGGACACAAGACCAGAGGCTCTCAGTGACCTGGCAGAACTGAAAGCAGACATTTGGGTGGCTCCTGTACATGTTGTAAATAAGTGTCTTTATTCTTTTTATTGTCAATACTCAAAAGTATTGAGACATTATAAGCAGACGAATAGTTAACAATTGAAATAAGACCAAAATAGTTCCAAGTTAATGTAACCACGTGGAACTTCAATTTTTGAATTCCTTTACTTTTAATTGGAAGAATATTTGCCTGTTTCATACTACTTTTTTTAAGAGTTTTTTTTTTTTTCTTTTTTTTAATAAAGCCCTTTTGGAAAGAAAATTTGCATACCTTTTTCAGGGTAAATCTGCTTCTACTTTTTAAAAAAAACTAATCTAAAAAAAGTAGATGCAGACAAGCAATTAAAGAATAGATACCTTCCCTATTTGAAAAGCAACTTTTATTTTGTGTGATTTATCAGTGAATTCAAATGCACTTAAATTGATCATTAAAATGACTTGTAGGTATCTTTACATCACTGTTAAAAAACCATGGGATAAAATATGAGTGTCTGATATTATTACTAAAAGTTACACTTCCACCTAAATACAGTGCAGCACTCCTGAAATGGTGAGTGATGACATTGTTTCCTTAGATTAGTTCTTATGAGAGACTATCACTCTGAGTTTTAATAGCAGTTTAGAGATTTCAGTTTGTTTGGCTTTCTGGGGGTGTTGGTGGGGGTGGTTTATGAAAGCTGTTCAACATTATGTTATTTATTAATACAAACGCCTTTAAAATGCTATGAAGTCAGGAAAGATAAAAGGTCAATTTCCAACAATAAACAACTCTGCTCACTATCACAGTTATAAATAATGGTACAAATGAGATTTTGCTACTAAAATAAAAAGTCATTGAATCTCTTTATTTGTATCCTCAAAGTTCTCACAAGTGATATGAAAATTAAACAGAGAAAATAGAAGATCTGACATTTTATTGAAATATAAAATAGTTCTAATAAATATTTAGAGCAGTGCAAAATAATTCACTAAAAAATTAAAATTTCTCAAACTAAGTTAACTCATTCCAACAAACTTGTTTATAATCTACATCCAGTCATACATATTTTTTAAAATTTAAAAATATAAATATAAGATGATAGATTTTCTTGACTATAAAATTAATAAGTACACATTATTTCAAGAAGGAAATCACAGAACAAAGAATAACACTTTTATAGTTTGTTTGGTTCTTATTTCTGCTTAATATGTGCATCAATTTGGAGATTTTCTTACTAACTTTCTGTGACTACAGAAGAGAATTCAGCTCATAATGATAAGGAAAACCCCCATCTATTACTTAGCACAGCAGGCACCTAATACCCCCACCCCTCACCGGAAGACCCTCATCAGCATAATACTAACCTAATACCTGGCCCATCAACTGATCTATTACCTGGCACATCAGCATAATACTAAACCTATTACCTGGTTCATCAGCATAACACTAAACCTATTACCTGGTGCATCAGCTACCCTATTACCTGGTACATCAACATAATACTAAACCTATTACCTGGTGCAGCAACTACCCTATTACCTGTTGCATCAGCATAACACTAAACCTATTACCTGGTGCAGCAACTACCCTATTACTTGGTGCATCAACATAATACTAACCTATTACCTGACACATCAACTAACCTATTACCTGGCGGGCATTAGTCACCTGAGACCCCACCCCTTGGATCACCCCAATTTAATAAAAGTGGGAAAAATTGGGTAGACGGGGCTCAGAATTTGGTGGCGAGACCCTTCTGAGCCTGCCGGCGAATAAACCTTGATTCTCCGACGCTCCTTGTGCTGCTCGGTTTGTCCTCGGGACCACTCGCTGTAACAATAACATCTCTCTACATCTCTCAATTTTTAGCAGTTATAACACAATTTTTAGTTTCTCTATTGGTTGCCTTTATCATTTTAATGATTTTCTTAAACTATTAGTTCAACTTAAACTACTAAATCCTCTTTTTGTTCTGTGATATAGGTCACATTTCAAAAAAATACATAAAGCCTGGATGTATTCTGAAGCAAACCTCCCTGTAATGGCTACTCAGGTCACAGAGAGGAGAACCATCCCCCAGAAGGTCCCCACATGCCTCTCTTAGGCAGAACTCACTCCCTTTTCCTAAAACGTTAACTCTCTTGACTTTTGTGATAATTGCTTCTTTGCTTTTCTCTACACTTTTGCCATCCAAAAATGCATCACTTTAAGACTATAGTTTTGCCTGTTTTTGAATTTTATGTAAATGGAATCATGCACTATGTATTATTTTGCATCAGGCTTTTCTTAGCTCGATATTATGTTTACGAGATTCAGTCATGTTGTAGCATTCGGTTGTAGTCCATTCATATTCACTGCTATATAGAATTTCATTGTAGAACCTTACCTCAATTTATTCATCCATTCTCCTGAGGATGGACATTTTGTTTGTTTCCAGGTTTAGGCTATCATGAATAAAGCTGTTACAAACTTTTTCATGCATGTTTCCTGGTATACATGGACATATAATTCTTTTGGATATATACCCAAGAGACAAACTAAACCACAAGGTACGGTATCTTTAATTTTAGTAGATAAAGCCAAATTGCTTTTCAAATTGGCTAAACTGGTTTCCATTCCCACCAGCAGTGTATGGGAGTGCTTCGTGTTCCACATCCTTGGCAATCTTTGGTATTTTCAGTCTTTTTAAATTTTAGCCATTCTGACGGATGTGTAGTGGTATTTCTTTGCAATTTTAATTTGCATTTCTCTGATGACTGAGATTGAGAACCTTATCATGTGTTTATCCATCAATTTTGAAGTGGCTGTTGAGTCTATTTGTACACTTTTCTATTGAGTTGCATTTCTCCTTGAGTTTTATGAGTTCTTCACATATTCTATTACAGTTCTTTGCTGGCTGTAACAGATATCTATTAGATATGTGTTACAAATATCTCCAAATCGGTGGCTTGCCTTTTTACTATTTTATCTTATTTTTAATTTTTCATTTATTTATTATTTTTTTGAGACGGGATCTCATTCTGTTGCCCAGACTGGAGTGCAGTGGCACAATCATAGCTCATTGCAACCTCAAAACCCTGGGTTCAAGTGATCCTCCCACCTCAGCCTCCTGAGTAGTCGGGACTACAAGTGCACACCACCACAACTGGCTAATTTTTTTCAAATTTTTTGTAGAGACAGGATCTCACTATGTTGCCCAGGTTGATCTCAAACTCCTGGCCTCAAGCAAACCTCCTGCCTTGGCCTCCCAAAGTGTTAGGATTACAGGCATGAGCCACTGCACCCAGCCTTCTTATTTTATTTTTAATATTCTTAATTTTACCATAATCAAATTAATCAATCCTTATATTTAGGGTTGGTACTTCTTAATGTTCAATATATTTAAAAATCATTCCCTCATACAGACATTATGAATCTATTTTTCTGCATTGTCTTCTAAAGCCTTACTGTTTTGCCTTTCATATTTAACAGGTCTACAATTTACCTAGAATTCATATTTTTGTTTATAGTAAAGTAGATTAAATTGTTTTGTCCTGTTTTTTTTTTTTTTTTTTTTCCAGATAGAACATTCTCTTTCACACTGCTCTGCAGGGTCACTTTTGTCATTACTGTTTAATTTTTCCATCAATTTTCCACAGATTCTCTTGACTTCTCGTTTCATAAAATGAGGGTATATGCACTCTCACCATCCCTTCCCCTTCCCCTACCTACTTTTCATCTCTCAAAATCTGTCAGCTAGAGCTTTACTTGAAATCATCAAAGCTGAGTATTTACATTCTGTTCCTAATCATGATTAACTCCTCCATGCTTTGTGCATGGGTTTATTTTAAAAGCTGATAACCAACAAACAAGTTTTACACCATTATGACTATTCATCACGTTATTCATCACAGAGCCAGAAAGTGCTAATAATGATATTCCCTTGACTCCATTTCTGATCTTACAATCCTTGTGCCACTCAAAGAAAAATAAACTAGCACCAAGGTTAAATAGATTTTCCTCTCTTGTATTTTACCAATTGCTAAAGAATAATCATGTTTTAAATTATTTCATATTTGGAACAGGACATTCTGGTAAATGTTTTGAATTATCTAGAGTTTCTGGTTATTCTTTTTTGCCTTCTTAAGATTCATAGGCTTTTTCTACCATATCCTAAAATATTGCAACTTCTCATTAGCAGCAGCTACTATCTGAAATATATTCCTTGAAAATAGTCGTCTGTGAGTCTGCTCATCTCTGTCTTAAGCTAGACTGATTTCCTTCTTGGCCTACTGCACAACCGTCATCCTTGGATACGGTTTTATTATTGCCCTAAACAAGTACTACTGTTTGTGTATCCCTGAAAAGAGATAAGACAACTGCAAAGTTAGAGGAAACACACAAGACCACCCTCATCTGTGACATCAATTGCAAGTTTAGGAAGATTATACAAACCATACTCAGTTTTGATAATTTGCTAGGATTCACAGAACTCTCTGAGCTATTATACTCACAGTTAAGATTTACTGCAGAGCAAGCACATAAATGAAAATCAGCCAAGGGAAGAAGTGCATAGAGCAGAGTCTAGTCAAGCAGCAAATGCAGAGCCTTCATTGTCCTCTCCCAGTGGACCAGAACTCATTACTTTTCCAGCATTGATATATGACAGTAAGTACAGAATATTGTTAACCAGAGAACCTCAGCAGAGCCTCCACGTTCAGAGTTTTTATTGAGGCTCCATGAGTAAACATGACTGATTGTCCATATGGTTGGTTTCAGTCTCCTGTCTCTCAAGGTGTGACCCAAAGCCACTTCCCTAAATAACACTGTTACTATTTGGTTGGCACAAAGCCTTCACCCTAAATCACATTTTTGGAATAGATCAAAGTTCCATCCTAAGTCACATTGTTACTGTCTGGCTAGTGGAAGGCTGCCAGGCAAACAAAGATAGTTCTATCAGGCAGGACATTCCAAGGGCTTAATGATGACCTCTCAGAAGCTCAAGGCAAAAGACAGACTTCTTTTGGGACAAGGGTAAATTCCTTACTATCCAGTCCTACATCTTCCTCTTTCTTGGTTTTCACCCTCATTTTACTGGCATACATCCTCAAGTAAATATGCATGGGTGTAAATTCTCATTCTAAATCTTTGGTGTTCTGAGATTTCACAATGAGGTCCCTAAATATGGGTCTTTTTTCCTTATCCTACTTGTCTATTATGGATTCTTTGGTTCTGAAGATCTCCCTTTAGTTCTAAAGATGTTATTTTTTTAACAATTCCCTTCTCTCTATCATGAGTGTTTCGTCTTTCTGGAACTCCTACTAGTTGGTTGTTGGACATCCTCTACTGATACACCAGCTCTGAGTCCAAAGTTTCTCCAGGGTTCTTCAGGGAAACTTGGTGACGTCTATCCTAGTTGTCCCCCCTCTTCTTCCTCTCTGTTCCACTTATAAACCTCTTAAAGCAACTGCTTTCCCTCTTTTCTTCTGCTCATTACCACCTACAAGTCTCTTCATTTCTGTAGTCTATATCCTTTTTTATCCTTTGGATATTATTTTACATTAGTCCTAGGAGAGAGGAATTAAATAAGCGTGCTCACTTTGCCATCTTGAACTAGGACCCCCTAGTTCAAGGTATTTTAAAAGGTATTTTAAAGACAGATACCTTTTTTGTCAAAGTATGTTTCCTGTGACTACTTGAGTGGTGTGAGAGCAGCAATGAATGTATTCCCTGAGACTCAGTAACAAAATTCAGAACAAGAGCATCTTAGGAGAAGTATACATATGGCACTTCTGTCTTTATCATATTACCTATACAAGAGGTATCCAGTTATGGCATATTGAAAAGAAAAAATGACCTCTGTGACTTCATTTTAAAAATGTATTTTCAGAGTTATTCCCGACTAAAGAGAAACACAAGAAATAAAGTAAAAAGTCTTGCCAGGTTCCAGATGGCAGCTGTGCTGCAGAAGAAAGAACACTGGCCTTTGGCATCCGAAGCTCTGGGTTTGAGGCCTGGCTCTGCCTTTGTTGTCCCCGTCACTTTGGTTGAGTCACTAAACTTTTCTGAGTCACACGTTTCTCATCTATAAGCAGAATAATAATACAAGTGTCTCACCACTGTTGTGAAGTTGAAAAGAAATAACAGACAAGAAAGAACTTTATAAATTAAAAAGTAAATAGAAAATGAAATACATTCTCCAGATGACTCCATTCTCCAGGGGAGGTTTTATGCAGAATTCAACAGAATCCTTCAGAAGAAAAAGTTTCCATCTCTATGACTATCTTTCCCAGACAAGAAAAAAAAAATCATACAAAGGTTATAGATATGAAAAAATAAGCCTTTCTTCTGGGAATTGTGAAAAGCTTGGTTTTCCTGAAGAATAGGTTTCATATAGAAGGTATGGGGGCTGGGCCATACTGAAGAGAACATCTTATAACAGGCCATCTGTTGCATGGGAACTCTATTCTATAGACAATATTTATTATTGGGAGGGGTGCATAATAACAATAATATTTTATTTTATATTGGTCTTTACTCTTTACAAATGGCTTTTACATACATGATCTCACTTGATCCCCACCACAATTCAGTGGTGGAGGTGTTATTACTACAGACAGTTCCTGACTTATGATGGTTCGACTTTATGATATTGCAAAAATGATACACATTTGATAGAAAGCAGTACAATAAGGTATGCAGTGCCAGGCAGTGCCAGTGAGCCATAGCTCCTAGTCCCCCCACAATCACAAGGGTAAACAACCAAAACTCTGCAGTGCACTGTGTTGCCAGATGATTTTGCCCAACTGTAGACTAATGTAAGTGTTCTGGGCATGGTTGAGATAGGCTAGGCTAAGCTATGATGTTCAGTAGGTTGGATGTATTAAAGCCATTTTCAACTTACAATATTTTCAACTTACGATGACTTTATCAGGCCGTAACTCCATTGTAAGTTGAGGAGTATCTGTATTTGTCAGTAGAATAAGCCTTAAACCAGACCTAGAGTCCAAATCTTCTGATTCCAAACCCAATTCTCTTCAAATCTACTTTTAGTGATTTGCTGAAGATGTGTACAAAATACATGAAAGTGAGTAGATCCTGAGGGCAACAGAGAAGCTCCTGAAGAACATAAAAATTACTGAAACAGAGTTAGAGTTGAGGAGTCAGAGTTTAGCAAAGCAGTTCAAAAAATGAACAAGCTTCTCTTCTAGCAAGTTTGACAATACCAATAAGGCAGCAGGAAGAGGATCATGGAGATAATAACATATTTTTTTTTAAATCCCCCACCTATGGTATTTAGCACCATGCTAAGCACACAACACTGCCAAATAGGTCGCTGATGTACGCACTCCCCTCAGCAGGGCACCGACACTACATGTATGCTCAGAGTTCGGAGAGTTCAAAAAGCAGATGCCAAGGACAGAGAGTACCTTCATCCCTATGGTGCTCTGAACTGTACTAAATGCTCCCAATTGCCTAGTTCAAACTCCGGATCACACCACTCCCACAGAGTTTAATTAGACGCCTCTCCCAACACGACAAAGATATGTTTGTTTAAATGACAACTGTAGGATTCTCCCAAGGATATGTAGGCCATGTGAAAACTATGAGCACAGAGCTCACAGCTGTTCATTTCAACAGTCAACAGTGGACAACTGGTAAGAATCCAAACAATTTTTTATTGTTTAAATCTTGGGTACCGTTGTTTTTCTAATAGCCTCCATGCTAATGATGTCAATTTGATCTCTAAACCTAAGAATTTTTTCGGGAAAGATCTTGTGTATCTTAACAAAGACTTGCATTTGATTCAACTTCTCTAACATTGAAATATAAATAACTAAGATCAAAATTTCCAAACATCACATTACCTTTAAGGATTATTTTCTGAAATAGTTAAAGAATTAAACTCTTCCTTTCTTTTATGGTCCCCCACCCTACCCCACCCAGATTCTATACTGGAGAAAGTATAGAGTCTTGAGTCTTTATAAGTATTGAGTCTTTATAAGACCCAGGGCTGACTCACTCACTCAGTTCAGACACTTCTTCCTGGTTACTGAGAAATGGTGAGAGACGTGATAAAGCAAAGAATTAACCTCCTTTACCACAATTTCCCAAATTAACCTCCCTAAACCCCCAAACTACTGCTTTTCTTTTTTCTGTTTTCTGGCATTTGCTTGTTTCTTGTTGGTTAGCTTAGGGAACCCTATCTTTACAAGAAATCTCATGTAGAAGCCTGCTATATAACACTGCTAAAAGCAGACTTGTTGCAGTTAAAGGAGAAAAGGAAAAGAGGTGGGAGGGAAATGGAGACCTGATCATTTACCCTCACCCAGGCCATAAGTCATTTGTTGGACACAGAATAAAACTAAACCTTGAATTTTTCTAAGAGCACTTCAAATTTGATTCATGATCTTCAGGATTTAGGAACATAGAAACACGGAGCTAAAGGAATCTTCTGTAAATCATAGAACAGTCTATTTGGACACTTGATTCATTCATTCTTTCCACAATTATTCACAGAATATCTATGATGTGCCAGGCACTGTTATAGCCACCAATGATATAACAATAAACAAAAGAGACAAATTTTCTGCTTTCATGGAACTTACATGATAGCAGGCAAAGACACTAAATAAATTAAATATACATATATGTTACATGTGATTTTAAAAATGAATATGAGAAAAGTGAAACAGGATAAGAGACTAGTGAAAGGGTATATGTCTATGAGTATGTATGTGTATGTGTGTGCATGTACATGCTCTTTTACATGGTGGGTCAGGAAAGGTCTCCCTTGTGGGAGCTCTACTGTTTCTTCCATTGGAGTAGCTCTTCCAATGGAAGAAACAGTAGATGCAAAATTGCTAAAACAAGAAAGTGCTTGGCTTGGTTGAGAAAGAGCAAAGACCAAGTGGCAGGAACAAAGTGAGCAAGGGTAAGAGCAGCAGAAGATGAATTTAGAAAGATGTAAGTTCCTCTAGGGAAGAGGCCAGATCGTCTTCAACATTGGTCTCCAGGGGTCCACCAGCGAGTCATGTAGCAGATGTTCTACAAATATGTATTGAAGAGAATCAGAAAGTTCATTGGTTTAGCAAACAGAAGGTATCAGAGAGCATATCTAATTCCTTAGTTTCATCAAAAAGTCTGAGGTGGCAAATTTTGTAATGTATTTGTCTGATTACAGTTCAGAATGTCCCCATCTCTTAAGGAGAGTGCTGTCTCACTTTCCAGTGACCCCTGCCTTGGGGACAATGAGTTTCCAGTGTTTTCAGGGCCACATCTCCCACCAGATTCCCAGAGTTAGTTTCTGATGTGCTTATTGCTCAGATTACACAGTATGGCATGTTCCAAGGAAAATGATGACTCGTAAAGGATGAATGTCATAATAGATTAGATACCCTGGTGCATAAAAATCACTTTTTGTTTTAAATCATAAAAGAAACAAATTGTTACAATATCAATGGCCTTGCACTGTAGCCCTGAGCTTCATAGGACTTCTGTCCATGTTGTTTGGTCAACGTCACTCACTCTGCCACTTAGTGCTGCATTAAGCACAATTTCAGAGCTAAACCGGTATTACACGGTGAAAAATAGTTTGTTCTTATCTTTCTATTTCTGGGAGCAGGCCATTTTTAGCATCATTTCTTAGTTGGAGTAATTTTCAAATGAGATCGTTTTTATGGCAGGCTTTATAAAATCTTACCAAATAGACCTATGTCTTGTGTTGCTTTTTGTAAAGACATTCATTCCATCATTCTCTGCCTTGGCACCCACCATCTGCTAAGAAACATGACTGATTCCTGGTTTTCTGTTCCCTTTACGATTTGTAACTGAGTTAAAAAAAATTGCTCCATTTGCAACTCTAAATATGTCAAGATTGATAGACTGTTCAAGAAAAAAATGCAATCTTTGTTTTTTAAAATTTTATCTTAAAGGAACATTTCATCTTTGGTGAAATGAGGTTGATTTCAGATCACCCACACATACAAACACACATCATGCACACACAACCTTATATCTGTGCAACACTGATAATGCAGTAGCTTGGACTATTGTCTTGTAGTTGAATCAAGGAAAATCAGGATATTTTATAGATCTATCATGGAGACAGGTAGGACATTACATTTAAATTGACTGACATTAAAAAGCAAAAAGGATAGGAACTTTTGTCATCATAAAATTTGTGTGATTAGGTAACTCTTCAGCATCCTTAGTTCCCTAATATATTAGAATGCAACCTAGGTGTAGGCTTTTTCTCCTATTAATCTTTTTCTGTCTCATAGGGGGTACCCTAGTGACCCTGTGGAGAGGAGAAGTCAGCAGCCTTGACCTTATTTATATGGCTGGGTTCACAAAGATATTCACTTTAGTAGTTCAGAATGAAGGTCCTGTCAACACTCTTTGATGACCAGGAGATAGGAGTATCACCCACCTGTTTCAGATACATTCCCACCCTCAAACAAACATACTTGGACTGAGGTGGCCACCATCTAGATTTGACCGGGATTGAGGGGTTGGCTGGGACATCGGACTTTCAATGCTAAAACCAAGGAAGTCCCAGGCAAAGCAGAGGCATTGTTCACCCTAACTTGGACCCCCATAAAAAATGGAGCAGTTCCTGACTGAGAGCTGTGGGCACTGGGCCTTGGTAGAGCTACTCTGCTCTCTTTTACCCACAAGGGGTAAGGCCTCAAGGTCCAGGCCTTTGAGAACCATGTGGAGGTTCTCTCACTTTTCCACTATCAGGGTAACCTCTGACAATTTCTACATTAGCAAAATAGGGATAATAGCTGTGCCTACTTCCTAATTCTCCTATGAGAATTAAGTTAATCCTAATATGCATAAAATGCTGACAACAAAGCCCAGCACATAATCAGTGCTTAACAAATGTTACCTACTGCTACGATCATTAGCTAAGGATAAGGAAGAAATGACGCAGGACTTCTCTGGTCTGTGATTGAGTCTCTTCCAGTGAATCTTAAACATCCTGTGTGTATTATCTGTTCAAATGTTAAAAAAGAGAGAGAGGGAGGAAAAAGGGGGGAAGAAAGAAAGAAAGGAAGGAAGGAAGATGGAAGAAAGGAAGAAAGAAAAGAAGGAAGGAAGGAAGAAAAGAAATTAAAAATTATGTTCAACTAAGTCAGTAAGATTTATTTTCTTTCTTAAAAATTAATTCTACACACGAGGACCAACATTTGAGCATGGACAAAGCCCACGTGAAAAATGTATTTGTTTATTTATTTATTTATTTATTTATTTTAGAGACAGGGTCTTTGTCACTTAGGCTGAAGTACAGTGACACAATCATAGCTCACTGTAACCCTGAAAGCCTAGGCTCAAGAGATCCTCCTACCTCAGCCTCCCCAGTAGCTGGGACTACAGGCACGCATCACCATGCCCAGCTAATTTTTTAAAATTTTTTACAGAGACAGAGGTCTCACCACGTTGTCCAGGCTGGGCTTGAACTCCTGGCCTCAAGCAGTCCTCCCAATCCTCCTACCTTGGCCTTCCTGAGGGCTAGGATTACAGGCATGAGCCACTGACCTCAACCTTGAAAGATGTTTTTAAAATGCAAACAATTAATATTAATACACTCTGCATTTTCAGGGTAAGTAACTGCGCTTATCAACATTGTTTAGCATAGTTGAAAATGCAAACAACCTAAATATCCATCAGAAAGGTAATGATTAAAATAATTATGTTACATCCATACTCTGCAATTTGTTAAAATGAATAAAGTGGATTTATATGCTGCCATGGAAAGAGCCCCAAGGGATACTGTGGCAGAATGATACGTAAAGCAAAATCCCATGTATGTAAACAAGTCACAAAGCTGTCTCTGTATATGTATAAGCACAGGAATGCATAGCACGAGGTTTGAAAGGACAGGCACTCAAATACCTAAGGATTACTTCTGAGGAGAGGAGAATGGATTAAGTGTGCTTTAAAGAGACTTACTTTGATGTCAAAATTATTCGTTACTTGAAATTTTTACAAAGAGTATATTCATATACTATTAATACTTTGTCATTTTAAAAAAGTAACAGCAAAGCAACTGGAGGAAAGAATTCCACCTAAAAATTCTTCTGCTGCCGTTTTGTCCCTCCTCCATCTCTCCCAACATCCTTCCAGAAAAGGAAAACAAATCTGCTATAAGTGTCAAAGTATCCAGATTGCAGTAGTTGAGTTATACAGCATATAACTCACTAATTAATGATAATGAGAGTTGACCATGGTTAAAGTGTTCACAAAATTACACCCAAGTACAAATTGAAAGAAACAGCTGCACTACTGAGCATGATTAATCAGTAAGTTTTTAAAAAATAAAATTTGTTAGCTGTTCTTAACTAATGGTATCTCAATAGTGATGGCATATGTTTAAATGGAATATTAAAGTTCCATTTTTCTGAGGTCTTTGCAAACAAGATAATAGTAATAATCTAGATTACTTCTTATTTCAACATTGTGGGGAGGTTGGAACGAATTTCCTCGTGAGCAAATCCTTTCACAGTATTAGTGCTATCTGCACAGAGCAACCTGAATGCTGAATATGCTATTAGTGGATCTCTATGCTGGGTGGCGGACTGAAGAAGACCCTCTAGATTTCATTTCAAGTTTTAATACTGCGGCTGGGCATGGTAGCTCACGCCTATAATTCCAGTACTCTGGGATGCCCAGGCAGGAAGATCACTTGAAGTCAGGAGTTCAAGACCAATCTGAGCAAGAGTGAGACCCGGTCTCTACTAACAATAGAAAAAATTAGCCGAGCATGGTGATGCACATCTGTAGTCCCAGCTACTCGGGAGGCTGAAGCAGGGGGATCGCTTGAACTCAGGAGTTTGAGCCTGGGAGTTTGAGATTGCTTTGAGCTAGGCTGACACCATGGCACTGTAGCCAGGCAACAGAGCAAGACCCTGTCCCTTTCCCTATAAAAAATTAAAAAAAAAAAAAAAAGTACTCAAAGAAATCATGGCATCTTATAACAGCCAGGGACTTTGGAAGTCATCTAGTTGAATCTAATTTCTATGGCAGGAATCCTTTATTTCAACCTCTCCTTCTGAAAACTGACTGCTTAACCTCTTAGCCAGAAAAGGGTGGGGGAAGAGAAGTCTTTCTTTCTTTCTTTTTTTTTGTTTTTGTTTGAGACAGTCTCACTCTGTTGCCTGGGTTAGAGTGCCAGGGCGTCAGCCTAGCTCACAGCAACCTCAAATTCCTGGGCTCAAGCAATCCTCCTGCCTCAGCCTCCCAAGTAGCTGGGACTACAGGCATGCGCCACCATACACAGCTAAAGAGAAGTCTTTCTGAAAGGAAGGAACTGGCCTGGAAGAGAAGCTACAAGTGTGCCTGAGGTGTCAGCACCTCCTTCTGACAAACCCACCACACAGTGTGGTCTTCCAGTCTCCACAGGCAGCCACTAATGAAGCAATCTTCTCTTCTCTGATCTTCTTAGGAAAGCTGGGGAAGATTGATTTGGACCATCCTTCTATATCTGATAAAAAGTACAAGAGAGCATTGAATGTCAGGGAAATTGTTTCCCTAAAAGATCGACCTCCTTCAAAGACAATGATAAGATGGACGCTGAAGTTATTCTGAGGTTCTTCCATGCCATTGTCGAGTACTTCGTAGTCAACAGCTGCAGTCTAGCCCTTACTATACGACTCTTTTTTCTCAAATATCTGAAACCAGCAGAGATGTCCTTTGAACTCTACTCCTATTTCATTTGCTGAGCTCCCTCTTCAACTGCCTTCTTGAGGTCTTCAAAGACATCACCTTCTGTTATATAATTAGGAGACTCAAGACAGCATTCTCTCCAGCATCAAAAGCTTTGGCAAATCCTAATAATTTAGGCTTAACCTTAGATACATTTCAGAGATAGTCTAATAATCTCCGATTCTTTTTTAATTTTTTATTATCCAAACAGTTAATAGATGTGTATAATTTTTTTAAAAGCCTGGTGAGATGACAATTAGAACTTACCTGAATCTAGGAGATCCAGTTTTTTGTTCTGTTTTTTTAAATAATAGATTTTATTTTTTTAGAGCAATTTTAGGTTCACAGCAAAATTGAGAGAAAGATACAGAGATGTCCCATATATGCTCTGCCTCCACACATGCATAACCTCCCTTATCCAACATCCCCCACTGGAGTGGAACATTTGTTACAACTGATGAACCTACATTGACCCATTATTACCACCCAAAGTGTGTAGCTTACAGTAGGTTTCACTCACAGTATCATGCAAAGTAGTTTCTCTACCCTTATGCTCTGCCTATTCTTCCCTCCTTCACCTCTAACCCCTGGCAATCACTTGATCTTTTTACTGTTTCTATAGTTTTGCCTTCTCCAGAATGTCATGTAGTTGAAATTAACAGCTATGTAGCCTTTTCAGCCTGGCTTTTTAAATTTAGTAATATGCATTTAAGTTCCCTGTATGTCTTTTCATGGCTTGAAAGCTCATTTCTTTTTGGCACTCAATAATATTCCATTGTCTGGATGTACCACAGCTTGTTTCTCTACTCACCTACTGAAGGCTACCTTGGTTGCTTTCAAGTTTTGGCAATTATAGTTACCTCCCAAACTGAGAAGTTCATTCATTCGGTGGGTATCAAGTCAACAGACACAGCCAAGTTGGTTATAGCAAGGGGGTTTTCATTATTTGGCACAAGTAAGTAGCAGCACACTGGAGATAGTTCCCAAAGCCGTGTGCCGGAATAAGGGTGCTGGGTTGGTTTTACAGTGAGAGGGCATGATCTGATAGGATCTTGCAATGGGGTGATGCCAGACAACGTACTCTGACCGGATCCTGCTATGGGGTGATGTCAGGGCTCAATCCAATTGTATCCTGGATCCTGCCATGTGGTGTCTGCTTCTTAATTCAGTCCTTGTTCCTTGGTATGGGCACTTAGGTTCCACCCATGGTTGCACACATGCTCAGGTTACCTGACCTTCAACTTGTGAGTCCATAACAACTGAAAAACAATGCACAGCTTCATTACATAAAGGTTAAGCTGGATTGGTCTGGTATGGTTACATTAAGAGTAAAGCTGCTATAAACATGTGTGTGCAGGTTTTCATGTGGATATGTCTTCAACACCTTTGGGTAAATATCAAAAAGTGCGATTGCTGGATTGTATGATAAGCATATGTTTAATTTTGTAAAGAATCATCAAATTGTCTTCCAAAGTGGCTGTACCATTTTGCATGCCCACTCTCAATAAATGAGAGTTCCTGTTGCTCTATATTCTCACCAGCATTTGATGTTGTCCATTGTTTTGAAAAAAAAACCTCTCAAGTGTTTTTCCTCTGCTCTCACACCACAATAATCATCAACACAGAAGACTTCTGTAACCAAATGTGTGGATTTTTCCCCACACATCAAACAGGGGATGCCAGCTGAGTGTCCTCTAATTCAACTCTGACACTGTCTACCTGACAATAGCATCAGAGCCCACAGGGTGAGGGCTCAGTCCCCAAAACTGTCCCCCCTTCCCTGTTTTAGATACCAGCCACAAGTCTAGGCCTCTGAAACCTCTGACTAACCAACTTCAAGTTGGGATTCTCACAAGCCCCTCTATGGGTTCAATTAATTTGATAGAGCAGCTCACAGAACTCAGGGAGACACTTACATTTACTGGTTTATTATAAAGGATATTACAAAGGATACAGATGAAGATATGCGTAGGGGGAGGTGTGGGCTAAGGGGTGTGCAGCTTTCATGCCCTGCCTGGGCCCATCATCCCCCAAGAACATCCATGTGTTCACCTATCTGGAAGCTCTCAGAACCCAGTCCTCCTGGGGTTTTTTTAATTTATTTTTATTTTTTTATTTTTTTAGAGACAGAGTCTGGCTCTGTCGCCCCAGCTAGAGTGCTTGACAGCAGTGGTATCATCACAGCTCACTGCAACCTCAAATTCCTGGGCTCAAGCTATCCTCCTGCCTCAGCCTCCTGAGTAGCTAGGACTATAGGCACAAGCCACCATGACCACCTAATTTTTCTATTTTTTGTAGAGACAGGGTCTCCCTCTTCCTCGGCCTAGTCTCAAACTCCTGGCCTCAAGCAATCCTCCTGGCCTCCCAGAGTGCTAGGATTACAGACTTGAGCCACCGCACCCGTCTTGGATCACTGAGTCAAACTGTGATTAGCCTTCAGGGTATGGAGCGGGATCTTCTCTGGAATGAGGGTCAAGTGACCCACAGTCAGAAAAGCAGGGAAGATGAGAGTCCTGCCTTGGGCAGGTGAAGGTCAGAGAGATTTTGTTTGCTGAGTCCTAACACACCTAACATTATAACAAAAGACTGTAACAAGGCCTATGGGAGTTATGAGCCAGGAACTGTGGATGAAAATCAATACATGTATATGTATGTATATGTGTGTGTATATATATGTATGTATATATCATAACACCTCATCAGTGTTCTGCATTTTAGCCATTTAATAGCTATACAGTGTATCCCATTGTTTTAATTTGCATTTCCCTGATGACATATGATGTGGAGATCTTTTCATACGCTTATTTGCCACTTGCATATCTTTGGTGAAATTAATGTTTTTATTTGTTTGTCCTGCTTCAGGTTGTTTTATCACTTTTAATTTTGTAGTAAAAAGTAAGATTTTTCTTTACATATTTATATGTTTCACATTTAAAACTGGTCATGAGGTTGTAAATTATAGTATTAAAACGAATTTAAATCAGACATATACCAATAACAGAAGCACCTGATCTGGAGTTCCAAGGTTCTAACTTTATGCAGGCCACTCTAGAGCCATTGATCCACAACGAATAAATATAAACTCATCTCCATTTCTAGATCCTCCCACTTATTCACTATTCAACAATAGCATTGGTTGGCTATGAATTTCTCTTCCAATGACATAGTGTATCTTCAGTTTGCAAAAAAAAGTTTTCTGGGTTAAACTGAAAAATGATTATAAGTAAAATTTTAAGATAGATATATCTTTGTAAATGAAAAATTTATAAATCAAGTATTTGTAAGCCAAAGAATAAGTACAGATAGCATTTCAATCTATGGAAGTGGGTAAAATCGCTCTGAAAGAGTATGTGCAATAGAGAAACTAAGAGAGTTCCGGACCTAGACCTAAGGAAGGCCAACATTTAGAAGTTGGACAGAGGAGTTGGAACCAGCAAAAGAGACAGAAGGAGTTGCCTATTAGCTTCTATTAAGAGTAAGGCACGGCTGGGCGGGGTGGCTCACGCCTATAATCCTAGCACTCTGGGAGGCCGAGGCGGGTGGATAGCTCAAGGTCAGGAGTTCGAGACCAGCCTGAGCAAGAGCGAGACCCCGTCTCTACTAAAAATAGAAAGAAATTATCTGGCCAACTAAAAATATATATAGAAAGAATTAGCCGGGCATGGTGGCGCATGCCTGTAGTCCCAGCTACTCAGGAGGCTGAGGCAGTAGGATCGCTTAAGCCCAGGAAGTTTGAGGTTGCTGTGAGCTAGGCTGACGCCACAGCACTCACTCTAGCCCGGGCAACAAAGCGAGACTCTGTCTCAAAAAAAAAAAAAAGAAGAGTAAGTCACAGTGCTAGGTGAGATGAATGACATACAAGATAAGAATGGTTAACATCATAATGGGAAACATAATTGTGAAATAAATTACAAGGGGACATGCTCCTGGAGAAGCAGAACACTGAACCCAGGAACAGAAGGCTGTACTCTTATTAGATATATTCCAATCAATAGAACACATAACTTTGCCCTGAGCCTCAGTCAACTCCTCCACTTAAGAAGAGGTGATAATACTTATCTCAATGGGCTGTTGTGAGAATTTATCAAATTAATGCATTTGCATGTACATTGTAAGTGGAAAAATATTACACAAACTTAAGACACTTACTTTGGCTCTCTGCCTAGAACTTGCATTCCTCTAAGACAGAGGACCTCTCTGCCCACTGCTCTCTCATGCCAGTCTTCTGCCTGAATCCTGACCTCCCTTGAGGTAGCCTCCTGACTTCTGTAATCTTTTTCTGTTGCCAGGGCCTTAGGGCCAATTGCCCACTACCTAAACTTCATACCATCCCAGTTGCTGGGCTCTAGCTGCATCAGCAATACCATTCCTGACTATCTTCCTGGCCCACCCTACCACCCATGATCCAAGGTTATGATATGCTCCCAAGTATTGTTTCTGAGGCAATCCCAGAGCTAACTACTAAGATTCAGAATACATACTTAACACCTCACACCTAGTTTGTTCAGTCAAAAAATTTCTTAGTGTCCTTGAGACCAAAGTACTTTGTTTCTTAAAACAAGTACTGTAAAATTCACAGTAAAATATATATACATATTAAGTCATCAATTTCATTCAACTTCAGTTCTTGATTTACACAAATAATAAGGCTTTTGTTCTTTTATATAGTCTCAAGAATTGTTTATGGCTATGTTAACAATATCTAGATTGCATTAGAAAATCTTGTTTAATCTGGTAAGCTATCCACACCATTTATTTGAAGTTTCTTTGATCAAGTTGTTTTCAGTGAAAATAAGTATGGCTTTTAAATTACCAGAAGGTCTACATAGTAATGAAATTGCTACTTGCTTTATCAATTTCTTGGGGAAAAAATGCAGCCAACTACTTGTTGAGCTGGGTCCAAACACAATCCATTATTGGATTCACTGATACTTTATTATTTAGTTATTAATTATTAAAGAGGAAAACATTTTAATTAAATAACTATATGTTATACTTTTAATTTTTTCATTAGTTGATTTGCTCTAAATTCAGTACTGTAATCCTTTTAGCTGAACATTTTGAAAATAATAAAAAAATATTGAGTCTTTTTACCTTGATCTTTGAAATTTGGGAGGGAGCTGGGGAAGGAGAAGGAGGAAGTGCACTAGGTGAACGTCAAATGATACCTAAAAGTTTTTAAAGCCCCAGCAAAGGCTTTGTGCTTCACAAAGTTCTCCTCAGGCACAGAGAGAAAATGTTATCCATGACAGAGTATTACTATAATGCCACAGAAGCAATTCTCATCTCCATAATGGGAAGTTACGTGTCAAGATAAAATAACTCCAGGTCTTTTATATTTTACAGTGGACTAATAACTTATATTGCTATTACTAAGAGATGTCAGTTTCCACTTTCTAAGCAATTTAATTACATTCACTCTTCTCCAATCATTAATTCCCTTTCCAGCCCATTCCTAGTTTACAAAGAAAAACGTAAGTGCACCTGCAATGACTTTACCTGAGTTCTTAAGCAGAATACCAGGTTATCTATCCACTTTAAGGAAATAAGCCTGGCTTCGTTGGCAATGGGGATGGTTGGAACTCAGACCTAGGTGGGTTTTTAGGATCCATTATGATTGGTTATAGGCTCCCACAGCATTCTGCACTTTTCTTAAAAATATTTACCAGTTCATAATTGTATATTGTATGATAATATTAATTTCCTTCTCTCACACAACAGTAAGATCCATGAGAGTAATGTCTATTTTTCCCACCAATGTGTATTCCAGCACTCTGTTCAGAAGGTGGCTAGAATGTAGTAAGTGTGCAAAACATCTTTTATAGAAAAAAATAAATAGAAAATACTAAGATTTTACATTGTTTTCAACGAGTACTTAGAAAATGGGCTGGGTGAGGTAGCTCACTCCTGTAATCCTAACACTCTGGGAGGCTGAGGCAGGAGGATCACTTGAACTCAGGAGTTCAAGACCAGCCTTAGCAAGGGTAAGACCCCATCTATAAAAAAAATGAAAAAATTAGCCAGCCATGGTGGCGCACCTCTAGGTCCAGCTACTCAGGAGGCTGAGGCAGGAGGATTGCTTGAGCCCAGGAGTTTGAGGTTGCAGTGAGCTATGACAAAGCCACTGCACTCTAGCTGGGGTGAAAGAGCGGGACTCTGTCTCCCCCCCAAAAAAGGAAAATGGATCAGTGCCAGTCACTTGGTATGTCCCATGTAATGAAATTCTACAAAAGGTATCTGTGAACAATTCCGTAATTGGTAATATCACATTTTGAGCACACTTAACTTTCCCTATTTTCTTTATTTTCTTCTTTACAGAGGTGGGTTGGTTTCAGGCCAAAGTTGACCTTCTCTGATGGATAAGTATAGAGTAAAGCCCTTTTGCACATTATATTAGGAACATTCTGTATTTTTTTTTTTTTTTTTTTTTGAGACAGA
>CM052443.1:70782683-70879285 GCA_028533085.1 Varecia variegata
ACCATGCCCGGCTAATTTTTTCTACATATATTTTTAGTTGGCCAGATAATTTCTATTTTTAGTAGAGACGGGGGGGGGGGGGGGGGTAGTCTCGCTCTTGCTCAGGCTAGTCTCGAACTCCTGACCTTGAGCGATCCACCCGCCTCGGCCTCCCAGAGTGCTAGGATTACAGGTGTGAGCCACCGCGCCAGGCCGATATTTTGTTTTTTATAATTCAGTTTGTCTTTAGAGTCCAACTGAAAATTTAGAACACCGGAAAACAAAAACTTTGTTAGAAGCATATCCCTTAATCTGTTACATCAGTCATATGAAGACATTTTTTTCTTTCTTTTAAAACCCTTCCCCTTCACATGATGTGAGCCATCTGAAAGAAAGGAGTCATCTGATGGCATGGCAGGGGTAAGTGGACAGTGATAGTTTTCAAACTTGAGCGTGCATCAGAATCACCTGGAGGACTTGTTAAAGCACAGATGGCTGTGCTAACACCCAGTTTGCAATTCCATAGGTTTAGTGTGGGGCCTGAGAATTTGCTTTTTCTTTTAATAGTTTTTTTGGGGGGTTTCTTGAGACAAGAGTCTTGCTCTGTCACCACAACTAGAGTGCAGTGGTGTCATATAGCTCACTGCAACCTCAAACTCCTGGGCTCAATTGATACTTCTGCCTCAGTCTCCCAAATAGCTGGGAACTTAGGCATGCACCACTTCACCTGGCTAAATTTTTTTCTATTTTTGGTAGAGACCAGTATCTTGCTCTAGCTCAGGCTGGTCTCAAACTCCTAAGCTCAAGTGATCCTCCCATCTCGGCCTCCCAGAGTGTTAGGATTACAGGTGTGAGCCACCAAGCCCGGCCTTCTTTTTTTTTCAAGAGATGGTGTTTCATTCTGCTACTACATGATATAGCTCATTGCAGCCTTGAACTTTTGGGCTCAAGTGATCCTTCCACCACAAGATTCCCAAGTAGCTGGGATCACAGGTGTATGCCACCACACCCAGTTAATTTTTTTTTTTTTAGAGAAGGGGGGGCGGTCTCGAGTCTCACATGTTGCCCTGGCGGGCCTGAAACTCCTGCCTCAAGTGATCCTCCTACCTTGGCCTCCCAAGGTATTAGGATTACAGGTGTGAGCCAGCATGCCTGGCAGAGTTAGTACTATAGTTCTAACAAGTTCCCAGGTGATGCTGATGCTGCTGGTCTGGTGCCCATACTTTTGAAACTCACTAGAAAATAGTTGCTAAAAGGGCATCTTGCTTTGTGTAGGCTCAATACCTACAACATTCTTGGTTGAAACGATTTCATAGAGAAAATGATAAATGGTTAGTAGAGACGATAAGTTATCAGAAGGTGATATACATTATGGAATACATTATTAAATAACAACCTTGCCTTATTATCCTTGGGTTTGGTTTTTTTTTTTTTGCAATTAAGCTCCTTCAGCAATTACCTTGTGTCACTTGTTATAACTAAAAATCTGGGAGGAAAAAACTCTTATATTTTGTCCTCAATAATAATCACCTCCATTGCCTCCTTGCTCTTCAGTACTCCAAGCAAGCCTGTTGAGTCATTATTTCTTTTTCTGTAGAAAGGGACATGATAACAGTACCTATCTCAGTGACTTGCTGTGAGGATTAAATGAGACCCTAAATGGAAAATACCTGGCACTGAGAATGGCCTGTAAATAGTAGCTACTATGTTTTTACTAATTTGGCTACTAATTTAAGGAAATAAATTCTAATGGTCCTGGGATCAGTGATCCAAACTACTTAAATCTCTTAAATCTCTAATATATTAATTGATCTTGATCGTTGATCACAGAAATAATCCTGAAGTTGTCACACACACAAAAAAAAAAACGTTATGATGTTCCAGGTACCCTGCTTACTGTGGCAAAGAGCAGTTTGATTTGGAAATGTTGGCACCTGGCACCAGGGCAGCATTCCTCCAATTACACTAGATTATAAATAAGAATCAACTGAAGCACAATTTAAACATATAGGCTCCTGGGCTCCACCTTGGACCAATCAAAAGCAATCAAAAGAGGCCTAGGAATCTTTAAATTATCGCCCCAGGTGATTTTTTTCTAATCAACAACTTTGAAAAACACTAAAGAGACCTCTCACTCCATTCTAATTACGGCTAAAGTCCTCAACATCATTTCTATGTAATCGGTAGACCATTGTTTACTAGAAAATTTCAGAAGTCCTTTGACTTAGTAATTTTATTTTGAGTTGAACTGAAAGTCACTTGGAGAGGTCAGCTGGAAATGGGGTTGTTTGTGCTTTGGAAAGGTTCTCAGTGTTTTGAGGTAACTCTCCCTTTCATACTAGCCGGGCCCTGTGCCTCCTTTCTGAATTGCCTGCCTAATGCCCCCCTCTCTTGAACTTCCTGCGGCAAGTCTCCTCCTGCTGCATCTCCTTTCTGATCTCGGCCTCAGGTCTGGCATGTTTGTCTCTTCACTGCATCTCTTGAGAACATTTGGTGCTTTCCCAATTCACGATGCTTTGCTGGAATAGTCCATTTCCAGGGATTTTACAGGCTGGCCAAAACAGTTTGTTCAGAACAGCGACGCCGGGCCGAGGACTGGCAGCCAGTCGGCCGAGCGTTCCCTGACTCCGCACAACCACTCGTGACCTTGGCAAGCGAGCGCCGCCTGCCCCGCTCTTCCCGGCGGCGTCAGCGCAGTGCCCAGCCTGGACTTTGGAACTGAAAAGGGCGGCTGGGGACTGGAGAGGTTTCGTAAACAGGAGAAAAGACCTAGAAGCCATAAATCAGTTCTTTTTCCTTTCTAGAGGCGAATCCTTCTTCAAAAAACAAAAAAAAACTACTTGGGGGAGGGGAGGGAAATATCTGCCCAGGGCTGGAAACAAAGCGTGAGAACTCAGATGGCATAAAGCGGCTAGAGTGAGAAAATCCGAAGGAGGGAGGCTGAGAGCGAACAATTGGGTTAAAAATAGAAACGTAGCCTGCTCAAGACTCGCTCTTTCCAGCCCCACCCAGAGACCGGCCGCCCGGCCAGTGACTCGGCGCCGCGCGACTGCAGCGCGGCCAGGCTCGGCCCCGCCTCCCGGGCCCAGTGACTGGATGCCGGGGCGGGGCCTCGGGCCCGTGACGTCACCGCGCTCCCCGCCGCCGTCGGGGTTTTCGCTGACGCACAGGCCCCACCCCTCCCCCCCTTTTCCCTCACCGCCCGAGACCAGGCGGAGAGAGCGCGTCAGTCGGCCGGGTCGCGGAGTAGTCAGCATCTCGGGCACCGGCTCGTCCGCTCTCGGGAGCCGCGCAGCTTTTCTGGCAGTGGCAGAAGCGACGGACAGCGCCATCAGTGGGCCTTCACGGCGCCCAGGCCTCTCTGCACACCCTCCGCTCATCCCCCTCGTCGGCCTATCCTGCCGCCTGTGGAGGCGTGAGGCGACGGCGGGCGAGCACCTCGAGCAGCGTTAGCCGCTGCGGCCTCGGTCCTCCCTCCGCCTCCTCCTCTGCCCCCCCCGCCTCCCTCCTCCCACTTCCCGAGCTCCGGCGTGTCCCGGCCACGCTCGGCGCTGCTTCAGGAACAAAGGAAGACCCCGCGGCGGCGGCGCCTCCTCCGCTTGCGGCTCGGACCCGCTCCAGGCCAGCAGCGGCGGCGGCTCCAGGGCGCCCGGCTCGCCCTTCCCGGAGGCCTCGGCCCGGCCCCACCGCGCCGGCGTCTCGCGCGAGCCCGGCTCCTGCATTTGGGTCCCCGCAGAGTGAGTGGTGCGAGGCTGGGGGCGGGAGCCCTGCTTCTCGTGCCGGGCCGGGGGCGGGAGAAAGGGACCGGCACGCCGCGGGCGTCCGGCGAAGCTCGAGCAGGCCGCAGATGGCGGCGTCCGGGGGAGGGGAGCACGCCCGCCAGCTCAGGAAGCACAAAGACGGAGGCGTCATCCTGTCGTCGTGGCCCGAGACCTGGCTCCCTGCACCTCCGGCTCACTCGCACCAGCACGGTCAGGGAACAATGGCCGGCGTGCAGCCTCCGCGGTGCCGGGCTCCGGGCCTCGCGTCGGTCCTGGCTGCCCTCGGCGGCGGTGCCGCCGCGGACAGCCTGACCCGGATAAACAAAGAGACCGAGACGGCGGCCGCGCCCCGTGCCCAGTGTACCCCTTACCTCTCCCCTTCCTCAGACGAGCCATTCGGGGTCGGGGGTCGGCGCGGAGCCGGCGGGTGTGTGGGGCCGGCCGGGCCTGCGGAGCTGCTGTTCTGCATGACTCAGTGGTTTTTGGAGGAGGCCCTGCTGGGCTTTCCTGAGTGAGGCCTTTGCACGGAGGGGGTTGGGGCACCAGTGGGACCCAAACTTGGTCCAAAATGCCCTGGAACACGGGGTTAGGGGCTCTCCGTCGTTGAGTTTGTTTTACCGATATCGCTGCGTTTGCCCCCCAAGATCTCTTGCGTGGAGGAAATGGAGCACCTTCCCCTTTGTTTCGTGCATTTAGGCTGGTGAACGTGAAATTTTTTTGCTTGCTTGCACGCACTTCGTTTAGCTGTGTTTTGGAGAAAGAGTCGAGTTACCTTTATTGTTTCCTAAAGATGTCTAAGGAGATATTAAGATAAAGTAGAATATAGGTCACAGAGCCCTGTTCTTAAGCCCGAGATTGAGGTAATTTGCAAACTTCTAAAATTTAAATGCATTTTATTTTACTCCTTATTTTTATGGTGGTTTTTTAAAAGTAGGATTTCAGAACTCAATTGGTGAAAATAGTGCAATTTATCTTTCTAGATTTTTTCCTTAAAATATCCCCCCAAAATTTGAGAATTTGTGGTTTGTTCTCTCTCCCCTGTTTTCTGTCTCGGACCCGATATTAAGCCTGAAAAGGAGTCTTTAAAAATCAGTCTACTCCGTTTGGCAAAGAGGGTACTGAGATCTGGAGAGTAAGGACTTGCCCAAGGTCACTGACTTAGTGGCAGCTTAGAGACTAGAACTCAGGTCTCAATTCCCAGGTGAGTAGGCGTTCTTGCCGTCTTTTAACATCGTGTGCTACCTGAAAGAAATACATTCCATAGGTGTAAAACCCCTTTATTCTGGTTTGGGGTTGGAGAATTATTGTTAAACCGGTTTTTTTTGTTGTGTGTGTGGTGTTTTGTTTTTTTTTGTTAGCTGTGAGTTAGAGTAAGCCATAAACTTTATAAAAATACATTCCAGCTATTCCTTGATAGTGCTGACACAAGCATACACTAAGTTTCTAACTACTTTAACGGTACAAAATAGAAATGGTATTGTATTTTTCTAAAATGCAGACAAGTAGGAGGAAAAGGCAGTACCTAATAGTGAACACAGATTCCTCCTCCCCCCATCACTCCTCCAGTAATTACCATTAAATGTAAGATGTAAGGATTCTTTGTTCTGATGCTTTCTCTGCTTAGTTTTTTCTAAACAACCCTGACTATTTTAGCTTCATGAGTGATTAATCATCCTTGCATCTTATAGATTGAATTTAAGATTGTTCTCTAGTCTTCCTTATGTTGGGGGGAAAAAAAACTAGCAGCCTTTTTTGTTTTGTTTTCTTATTATGTTAGATATGTGAACGCTGCATCCTTAGTTCTTGGGGTTGTGTAGGAGTTGGCAGGCTCTGAGATATAAATAGAAGCTGATTTCAGAGGCCCCTGTTGACTAGGCTTTATGTGAGAGCCTCCATCCAGCTCAGCCTGTCACATTGCAGCCTTGTGACAGGCTGAAGCGCCCTCCCATGTGATCTAAGCTTCTGAGAAATATTAAAGCAAGCTGTGCACATGTGATGGCATTTAAAAGCTGGCTTTCTAGGGGAAAAGAATGTAAGATGGGAAGCCGTGTAGGAGACTCTAATGTCCTGGTATCTTGTGTGTGAGTTGAAGGATATTTATGATAAATTGAATACGGAAAAGTGGACTGCTTTATATGTCAAAGTGGGTGAAATCGTTAGATGGGGTCCGCACCATTTTATTTATCTAAAATGGATTTTAAGAATCAGATTAACTAAAATGATTTAGTGTGGGTTGATGATCTTTAAACATAGACTGGTTTGCATTTAAAGACAATGTCAGATGAGTGTATGTTAGTATAGAAAGTGTAAGCTAGCATAATTCTTCAACTAGCTTTAAGGAATGGCCCAACTTTTTGCATAGGGCAAAGATTCACATACTTTGTGCATGGTGGGCATGCAAATAAATACCTCATTTATTATTTGAATCATATTTTGCCCATTATACTCAATATTTAAAAACCCAGCTGAAAGTGTTTATTAATAAACTTCATAAGTGATGTTGAAATGTTTACAATACCCTGACTCCAAAATGAGTCAGCTAAATTCCATTTACTATTTAAAGAGACAGTGTCGACCAAATTAATAGTATTGTTTGAAATAAGTTGTAGATCTTGGTTACTCTTTATACAAGCTTGATTGGCTTGAAATATTTGTATGCTACACTTTGCTAACAAAAGGAAAGGTTACTGTCATTTAAATGTTTTGGGAAATAATTATCAACATCTGGCCAGGTCAAAATTAGTTGGTCTCTTTCCCTCTTGGTAAAGAATTAACAACACTTGTTAAAGTACTATTTTTAGTAACTCAATAGAGTATATTCTAGTATGTGGTAGTTGGAAAATTGGCAGTTTTAGCGCACAGTTTCCCTTATTGAATAGCCTCATATGCTTTTTGTACATTTATACATAGTTTAAGATGACAGGAAAACCCTCCATAATTTTCTTTGAAAAATGATTTTTTTCTTAAATGTTTGTTTTCTTTTATCTAGAGGAAAGCATATTAAATTTAGCTCAGCATTACTATATTTTGCTAATTTTAGCAAGACCTCTGGAAAAGCAATGGTATGTTTACTGTGTAAAGTTTTTTCTGGTAACCTAGCATTAAATATTAACCATTACTAAAAGTTATGTATTTATATTGCGTTTACTATATTTGAGCTTGGAAAGGTTTCATTTTCTGATTTAAAGAAGACAAGTACTTGTCAAAATTAAGAGCCTTTGGCTGATAAATCTGTGGTTCGTAATCTGTGATTACAGGTTTCTAGGCACTGGCCGTAAAGTACTCTGAAATAGATTTTCACACCTCAAATGTAGAACATCATAAAAGGAGTTTCAAAAGCAGCTGACCCCTAAATTCTTAAAGAACTTCACTTGTTGGTGCCAGGGTAGCAGGAAGAGCTACCAGCTCTCTTTTCAGTCTTTTATAAAGATAACCTCATTTAAAGAGTACAGATAACATGCCTCGTAGCAGAATTGTCAAATTATTGATGGGGCCCAACTATGGTTAGATGTTAATTTTAAGAAAGCTTTAGGGTTAGAGCCAATATTCAGCCAGTTGATACTTACCAAGAGTCAGTGATTGTGGGTTTTTTCCCATTTGCAAGTTTCATTTAATATGTTTTTAGCCAATGAAGTAAAAACATCATTTCAAATGGTCTGCCTATAGTGCAGGAAAGCAGAAAGTAACTCAAAGATAACCAATTTTCCAAATTGATTAAAATATAACTAATATCTGGCAGACTGACCTCAGAAATTAAAAATAATACATTTTAATACTTAATGGTGGAAATTTTTTTTTTTTTTAGTCCTAAAGCCCTTTATTTTATAAAGGCAGCAAAATAGTCTTAATTATCTTTGCCCATTCTTTTTAATGATTAGCACAATTTGGGCCTTTGTTAGAAACCAGCTTGTTTAAAAATAACAAGGGTACATTGGTGACATGCTAATTTCTAAATTTTTGTTTTGTTTATAGCAGAAAAATATGGCTCAGGAGACTAACCAGACCCCGGGGCCCATGCTGTGTAGTACAGGATGTGGCTTTTATGGGAATCCTAGGACAAATGGAATGTGTTCTGTTTGCTACAAAGAACATCTTCAGAGGCAGCAGAATAGTGGCAGAATGAGCCCAATGGGTAAGTCGTTTCCAAGGAAAAACACATTTGAAGAACTGGTGGACAGAAAATATAGAACCAAGAATTGGGGCCAAAGACTAAGAATGCTGAAAGCCCAAAAAGAGAAGACTTGACAAGAGCTTGAAATTAAAGTAACAGCCCGAGTATTTGACATGACTGCATGAAAAATGAATGACTATATGTACAAGCATCTTATAGCTTTTTCAGCTTTCTTTTTTTTCTTTTTTTGGGTTTGAATACTCAAGTGTAGGATTGCAGCACAGTGAAAGTGCTTAAATCACTAACCTAATAAAATGCAAGTATTTGTTACTTACTAAGTCTTGATACTAAGTGAATTTTTGTAGTGTTGATTGGTTCCTTACAAATCCTGTTTTTAAATAGGGACAGCTAGTGGTTCCAACAGTCCTACCTCAGATTCTGCATCTGTACAGAGAGCAGACACTAGCTTAAACAACTGTGAAGGTGCTGCTGGCAGCACATCTGAAAAATCAAGGTAAGATTGAACATTTCAGAATTTTTATGATATTGCAAAGAGGAAACTAAGATGTCTGTACAAACCATACAATAATAAAAATGTTAATATATCAGATTCTGTTAGCTTTGCATGTGTTACACAATCAGGAATTCCAGTGTCCTTTAATATATGATTCTTAGGTCTATGAGTAAAGATGTATATTACAGTGTATTCCCTAATGCCCTCAAGGGTACTGTGTTGGAAATGCTGTGCTGTTTTTATTTGTAATTGAGATTTAGGGATTGTTGAGAGACTACAGACTGTATTATAGTGCCACATAAGATGTTTTGGCAAAGCTGCCCCTTTTGCCCTTAACCAAGTTACAGGCACAGCTAAAAATTCCTAGTTGGTATAATAGAATATTGTAACCTATACAAATGATCTGGCCTTGAGTTGATGAACCATTTATCAGATTACTTTCTTTATTCTCAATCATTTGTTCTGGGTATCCGATAACATCCTTTTTAAAATTTTAGGTTATCTAGCTCCATTTGACTGTGTTGGAAAAAATATATAATTTAAAGTTGAGTTGAAAACTTACTCATTTTCTCAAAGAGAAGTACCCTTAACATCTTTAAAAATAACTGTTTGCTTGAACTCAAATAGAAATGTGCCTGTGGCTGCCTTGCCTGTAACTCAGCAAATGACAGAAATGAGCATTTCAAGAGAGGACAAAATAACTGCCCCGAAAACAGAGGTGTCAGAGCCAGGTATGCTTTTTGTTTAATACTAGTTCAGTTCTGAATTCGGTAGCATGAGAAGGAGTTGGTGGGAGGATTCTTTCCTTCCCATTGAAGGACCAAAGAGGAGGGAGAGCTGTAAAGTACCAGCCCAAGCAAAGGGCTATCTTTAAAGTATCTTAAAATGTAAAATAGTCACATTCTTTACTCTCTTCTCTGCCTATCCCATCTACTTCCATAACCTTTATTTAAATCAGCAAACTTTGTAATCTAGAGGCTGAATGTGTTACAAACTTTTTTTTTTTGTTCTACTCATGCCTGCAGTGAGGAGTGTTAAACGAACTTAAATTTCAAGGCCATAAAGAAAAATTTATAGCAGTAACTATTCAGTTTTGATATCGTCAGTGTTGTAGGAAGCTTTCAAGTTAAACAACATATTGAACACTAAAAGTTGAAGTGCAGGATCCCTATCATTTTGTGGAAGTTTAAAACTCAAATGGGAAGTCATTTTGGTTTTCATGAGATAGTGACTTTGAGGCTGTGCTTCTATAGCACCACCAGAAGTGCCATAATGTTGCAGGAGGACTGGCTTGTTTGAAGTACCCATGCTAGGTCCTAGAAAAAGGATCTATGCATTTTATATAGTGCACAGTTTATTCTCCCAATTTGTTCTTTTTTGGTAGAGTGATTTAATGCAATACATAGCTTTATTCTGAAAAAATAGTATCCGGTTGTTGTGCAGACTGGTTTGGAGGCTTGCTTTTGCTAATACCATAGCAAACTTTATGTGTACTGTATGAATCTTTTAAAGTTATGGTCAAATTCTTAAGTTTGGCAGGTGAATCTATTTATATCTGGTATTTTGAAATATTTCATCCTTCAAAAAAACCCGATCAAATTAGTAAGTTTGTGATGCCTTTATGTTTTTTGTTTTTTTTTTAAAAACTACATTACGACCTTGGAAAAAACAGTATTGGCTAACATTAGAGCTGTATAGCTAGTCTGCATTTATCATTACTTAATAGGCGTTCTGTGGGTCACTGCTATTTGCTTTTTCTGTATCACTTTTCTCTTATTTCCCCTTAGGAACCACTATTCATTTTTCAGGTGTGGCCAATGAAATGGTTGATTCTGCCCCCATCCCCAGCTATTCCTGTAGATTATTCTTTACCCTCATGCCATCAGGAAAAATTAAGGTTGTCATAATAGCTTATTAGGAATAAGTAGTAGGTGGAATATTGTTCTTTTAGTCTAATATTAGGCTATTGATCCCAGTGGATAAGCTAATGCAGATGTATTATAAATTTCAGCAGAGTTTTAGAAGAGTAATTTGTCACTAAACCAATCAGCTTACTCTAGGAGCTTGGATATATGCCAGTAGCATTGGTTCTGGCATTTAGGCAGTAATTTCAGCAATCCATGCATAAATTTACTATTCTTGAGGATTGGATTAATATTAAAAAATCTTAAGAGAGTGTTCTACGTGATGGATTTTATATATAAGTAGAAGTAAATTTTGGTATTTTGTTTTAAGGAACTATGAATAGTAAGGTAGGCTTTAATACAGTAATCTATTTTTTATTCATTGTGACATTCTACTGATGTCATGTATAAACTAAAAGTTAAAGCCCTTTTAGGTAGAATAAAGGTGAGACTTTTTGTAAATCTTATCTTTGTCCAATTTGGTGCCCATTTTATATAACTGTCTCAAAGTAAAACTACTTTCAAGAATTTATTCTACCTATGGAATCCTTAATGGTCTGAAATCAAAACTTTACAAGTACATCCTAAAGACTGGTTGCTAATTTTAAAAAGAAAGTTTAAAAAAAATCTTTGCACTTTTTCTACATATAAAAATGGAATGCACCTGTGAAAATGACAAAATGATTATCTTGAAGTTTTTGAATCTGAAGTTGATTTTAGGGATTAATGGTTTCGCTTTTGTCAAAATTTGCTAGTTACATCTACAGGATCTCTTTTCTATAAGCATAAAATCAAAATGACTTTTATAGCCAAGTGCCTCAGAATTTGGCCACTTTATTTACTGAGAAGTAGAATTTGAACTGCCCTAATTGAGGAGTTTGCACTTAGAAAATTGAAATGTAGAAAAACTGAGCATATGATCAACATCTCCCAACTGTTTGAAACATAGTATTAGAATTTTGTTCTTCAGTACTTGTGTTAAGAGTGAGTTGAAAGGAATTTCTTAAAATGATTGTTTCATAAAACTTAGTGGACCAAGTAGTGGTATGGTGATTGGCAGAAAATTCTCAGATTTGAAAGTTCTGATGTTAAAAAGGGACGATTCTATTTATTTAAAGTTCATGTTTTTTAAGAAAGGCTTCTTGAACATTCTCACTAAGAAGCATCATCTTTTGATTTAGATAATTGTCAGCCAGTGAATTCTTAACAAATCTCATTTTTATCCTTGTTTTTCAGTTGTCACTCAGCCCAGTCCATCAGTTTCTCAGCCCAGTACTTCTCAGAATGAAGAAAAAGCTCCTGAGTTGCCCAAACCAAAGAAGAATAGATGTTTCATGTGTAGAAAGAAAGTTGGTCTTACAGGTATGACGGAACACATGAAATAATGGGACTGGTTGGTTGGTCTTACAAAAAAATACACATTTGGAAAACAAGCGGGCTAAGAAAGGTGGGCAAGTAGTGTTAGGGTAGCAAGAAGTTGGGTTTAATTTCCATTTCCATCTGTCTCTAATATGAAAAACCTTTTATTAACTTAAGGCCCTCTGAATTAATTATCTTTTATTAGATTAAAATGCATCCTTTTTTGATTATTTTCTTTGCACATTTAGGGAAAAGGTAAGGTATAGCTGAACTAATAACAGTAAACACCTACTTTGAGCTAGGCATAAAATGTTCTAGGTACTTTTTACTTAGTTCCTTTAAATCTCAGAACTTTATGGTTCTTTCCTCAGTTAGCACTTGAGGAAACATTACCCAGTTAACATGGTGTAGGACCTGGTTTTGAATCCAGCTCAGCCTGACTTAAGCCTATGTAAATTCTAGCCTATCCAGAATTGCTGGAAGATAGCCCATTTGTTTTCTCCATGTGGTTTGGCTTGCTAAGCACTTTCCCTTCACAGAGTCCCTATTGCCCTTGGAAAGGACGACTAAAAGCATAGTTATTTGAATCTCTTAACCGTGTCAAAGGAGGTTAAAAGCTCTTTCACAATTTAAAGTGATAGACTCTTATCAAGAGTTGGCTATCTTTTCACCATTGCAAAGCAATCTGGTTCCTTTTCTGTAGTGACTAAGACTATTTTTTTCCTTTTACTTGCCTCAACTTCCCAAGTAACTGCTTCCTCTTGTTTTGTACAGGGTTTGACTGCCGATGTGGAAATTTATTTTGTGGACTTCACCGTTACTCTGACAAGCACAACTGTCCATATGATTACAAAGCAGAAGCTGCAGCAAAAATCAGAAAAGAGAATCCAGTTGTTGTGGCTGAAAAAATCCAGAGAATATAAATTACTACTTGTGAAGAGACTGAAACTTTGTTTTTATTTTAATATATCGTAGGAAAACATTAAAGAGCAGATGCATGGCCATTTTCCTTTGATGTTCTCCAGAGTTTTACTTTACACTTGTCTGTCTTATAATTGATATTTTAGGGTGTTTGGGTGTTTGTTACAGGCAGAATTGGATAGATACAGCCCTACAAAATGTATATGCCCTCCCCTGAATAAAATTGGATGAAAATCTGCACAGCGAAGTAAAATACACAGATAATAGGGACAAAATTTAGTTCCCATGTGCCAAACAGGATACAAGAAATCTCTGCATGTTTGCAGCATATCTGCCTTTTGGGAATGTAATCGAGGTATAATCTTTGGCTAGTGTTATGTGCCTGTATTTTTTTTAAAAAATGGTACACCAGAAAAGGACTGGCAGTCTACTTCTACCATATATAGTTAAACTTCACCCTCTTAATTTACACGTGTTCTTTGGAAGCAGGAAGAAAGCTATAAAGAGGATCAGACCTATCTTCCTTCCAGTGAAACAAATATTTGGTGCCATATATAAGCCTGGTTTAATTTGGTCTTCTAAATGCTGTCAAATAAGACATTTTGTGAAAGGTAAACATTGCAACTTGTTGTAAGTAAAACCATCAAGCCAACAACAGGGTCTTGAGATAATCTTTAAAGCTTATTGTGCTGGCCTGCACCAGAAGATGTCTGCATTACTCTCATTGCTAAAAATGTGTAGCACAGAACTGCACTAGAATTTGTTTACAAGAAGAAATTAATACTACGTTTGGTTTTCACATACAGCAGCTCTATTGAATAACATGCATCTGAATTTTAAGTTGCAAAGGTATCTGAACAGTTAATTTTTCATGTGCATCTTTTGTTGAATGTTTTGGTTCAAGAAAGAATGTTTAAAGCTTTTTAAAGACTTCAGTTCTTAATGTAACTGTACCCTTCTGCATGGAAAATCATAACCAACATGGCTGCAGTAGACTTAGTGGTATCCAGCACCACTTGCAGAGGGCTGCTTTATCATATTAATTGTACTTGGGTGTAGGACTCTAGTGTTCTTGGGTGTATTGCATGGGCTGCATTATCTACAGCATTGTACAATAACAACTAGAAAAGGCAGTATACTTCACTGATGCTTGTCTGGTAATATCACTTCTGTGTTATAATGGAAGGTTTTTTGTGATGTATGAAACTTGTGTTTTTTATATATAAATGAGTATAGTTAGATTAGTGTTGTGGTAATGCCTGTTTTCATCTGTAAATAGTTAAGTATGTACACGAGGCACTACTGATTTACTGCAGTGTTCAGTCCTAGTTTTTACTTTGATTCTTAAAGCATTCAGTTTTGCTTTCAATTTTATGTACTTTAGTTCTGAGTTAGATCTGCAGATGTGTACAGATAGTTCATATTTATGTATTGCACATAATCATGCTATTCAGCATTGATGCTATATTGTATTATGTAAATAATAAAAGCCATGTACAGAGGGAAATTTCACTTGTTCATTGGGTTTTTAAGCCACAGTTAGAATCCTAAAGGGAAAATTAGGAAATGTTAGACTTTGCATGGCTATGTTGTAATTTTGATTTCCTTTGCCATCCCTGAACTTGATTGTTCAAGTGAGAACCATGAGAGGAGTTGTTTGAAACATTTTCAAGTGTGGTACATGGTAGGCAGTTTATTTTTGAAGAATGAATAGGCACCTTAAAGATCAAAATCTTAAAACTCAGGAGAAGGGCCATAATTGTTCAAGTTTCCTTTCTCCCTTTTCCATATTTTGCTTTGATAGATGACATTTTATGATAAAAATTTTGAAGAGCAAAGTAGGCATGACCTATTGTATACAAAAACAGTTAACTTTGATTTTTGTTTTGGGTTTGATTGTAATGTAGAGATGGACCCATGGACTTGATCTTTCCAGGTGTCATGCCAAATAATGAAGAACAAAAGGAATGAACAGTTACGGACACACTTAGCCCACTGGGTAACTGAAGCCAAGAGCAAACTGCTGCTTCTCAGTAATGGAGTTTGGGATAGAAATACTTATCCTAGTTTACCTTTATCTGTTACAGTTTGCACTGCTACTTCCAAGTGGGGGAGATGTGTTTGTGTCAAAGTCCCTATGCTGAGATAAAGGCTATTGAGGTTTCACAATTTACTTGCAAATTATGGTATTTAGAAAGGAAACAGTTTTTCAAGTTTAAAATGAAATCAGTGGTATGTGGAAAAATAGATGGAAAGATGGTAGGCCCTCAGGCTCCATGGGTCTCTGAAGGTCTTTGAATAGTAGCAAGAGATTGTGGTAGTACATGTTTCCATGATCACTTTTATAAGAAACATTAGAAAGGATTTGGACATAATTTGTCAAGAACATCCATTGATTGGGGAGAAGGGAAAGTGTGAAAGGGCACCTAGGAAGATTCAAGCCTGAATGTTTCCGTCCAGACTATGAATGGGCTTTAACTCGAATGTATATTGAGATATTAAGCACTTTAATAGTATACTATGTTCCCATTACAGAAGCAGACTTGAATCTTTACACCTCTACAACCCCCAAAAAATTTTGCTAGAACAGGGCATGATGACATTAAATTAACTATCATGAGGTGGCTACTCGTTTTTTCAAATCTAATCTTCAGTATGCCAAATCAGGTAAAACTAGCCTCTGAGGTAGGCTTCCCACAATGTGGATTAGTTTGCAAAAGAAAGCTTTAGTTTCAGCAGTAGGGTGCGGTGGTTAAGGTCATGGACAAGTTATTTTAGGCCCACAGACTGCTGCATCTGTTAGGTGAGGATGGTAACTACTTCAGGAGTGTGAAGAAGACACAGCACTTGAAACAGTGCCTGGCATGTAGTAAAAATTTGCTATTGTTAGTTTTAGTGTCCTATAGCAATGACTTCAAGAACTTGGAAAGTAAAGTTGAAAACTAACAAGATTGGTTATACATTAAGTTGTATAGTGAAAAGGTAAAGATCTGTAACTTTTAAACTTTAAAGTGATTAGAATCATTCTTTTCAGTAAGGCTTGCTTTGCAGATGTCTGCATTAAATGATGTTCCTAGCAAGCAAGTAAAAATGAGCAGATGTCTACTGAGTAATAATGGCAAGATGTTAAGCATACTACTGTTCTAATTTTATTTTGAGGGGTTCGTAATACAATCATGTGGTTCAAAAATGAATTAATACATTGAGAAGCAAAGCCTCTCTCATCCTGACCCTTATTCTCCATTCCAAAAACGCACTCAGATTTCAGATAACTGTCATAACTTAGAAGGGTTATTAGATCTTTTCCACATAATGTAAACATTTGAATATGTACAAAGAATTTGACTTGTCTAATTGTTCCAATGCAAGATTTTTATGGTGTTTTTTTTTAAACATTAGCTTATAACTGCAGAGTGATGGATATGGTTGTTAGTTGATTAGCAATAAGATTATGTAGCCTTAAACTACCTAGTAGAGTTTCTGTGGGCGAGGCAGCAGGCTGTTAATGAAAAGAAACTTGCAGTTTCACAAAGCAGTTTGTGTTTGTATGATTTGCTTTAAAAACAAGTGTATACTTGCAAGAGAATATAAAAGTGCCATTTAATACTTATAGCTAATTCCATGCACAAATGCTAGGTTTTAATTTATATGAAAGCAAAGAGCACCTTTTTTGTGTTTTCCCCAAGTGTGCCTTTCTGTTCTAGTCCTAGAAGTAAAAGTTAACACCATTTTGTGGCATAAATGTGAGACTCCATTTTGTCTGTAATGCTAAGTGCTACTTTCCTTTTAGTATAGGTACTGATGTTGCTAAGTCATACTTTACATATGATACTTAAGTCATTAACAGCAAAATGAAAGAAGTTAGGGATTATTTTCTAGTTGGTTAATCTTTTGAGTATGTCTTCCTGATGATTTTTATTGACACCACAGAACCTCAGATTGTATATATCAAATGACTGATAATGTAACCAAGGCTGTTCGGGAATTGGGGTTATCAGTCAACTGAGAAGTTAATAGGAAATCTTTCTAACAAATTCTTAAATGTCAAGTGCAAGAACTGTTCACAAAATAGCATTTACTTAAGCACTTACCTTTTAAAATTCGTGCATCAGCCAGAAAAAATATATAAATTAATTAATGAGCTCAATTTAAATACTACAGTCTGAGTAATTTCTCAGAGTAATCCTGTGTGCATAATCCATGGCAAATTAAAAATGTTACCTGGTTGTTGCTACATAATATGCTTCTGCCCTCTTGTTTCTCCCCATCACTGAATCTGTGTTCAAACATGCGACTTAGAATACCATGTAAACACATATTCAGATTGTCTATTGTGTGGTACTGCATCTACTCTCACAGAACCTCAAACATTTCTTTAAAGAAAACTTATGCATCCTGGTGTTCTGGTTCCATGTCCACCCCAATGAGAAAAGTACTTCCTTACTAGAGTCATGTTTCCTGAGGAATTCTCCCCTAGACCTGCCCCTTAGTAGGTATAGAAATAATACGTACTAAAAATACTTGGCTTCTAATGTTAAGGTTTACACTAATAATTGCTATTGTAAAAGTAATTCTATAGTAAGAACTTGTAATACTTCCCTGCTACTTGGGAGGCTGAGGCAGTAGGATCCCTTGAGACACCAGGAATTAGGGTTACAGTGCTCTCCAACCTGGGTGACACAGTAAGACCCTGTCTCAAAAAAAAAAAAAAAAATTGTAATAAATAAGGATGGTTAATCTGCCACCCATCCATTAGCCTTTAGCATTTGTGTCATATTTAAGTGTCTGCTAAAATTACCTATGTTCTTTTTGTTTTGTTTTTTGTTTTATTTTTGAGACAGAGTCTCGCTCTGTTGCCCTGGCTAGAGTGTTGTGGCATCAGCCTAACTCACAGCAACCTCAAACTCCTGGGCTCAAGCGATCTTCCTGCCTCAGCCTCCCAAGTAGCTGGGACTACAAGTGCGTACCACCACGCCTGGATAACTTTTTTTCTATTTTTAGTAGAGATGGGGTCTCGCTCTTGTTCAGGCTGATTGTGAATTCCTGACCTCAAGCAATCCTCCCGCCTCAGCTTCGCAGAGTGCTAGGAGTACAGGCGTGAACCACCACGCCCAGCCAAAAATTAACTATGTTTAAACAAGTTTCGTTTTTAATTTTTATTATAGCTATACTGCAGCTTATTTGGTTGGCATGAAAATTCGATTGTTTTGCATATTTGGGGCAGCATAACCAGTTTTATCTGTGGCTAGATTATATCAGATGCCAAAATTAATGTAACATGAGACTTCAGAGGTTTGATAAATAAAGCAATGATACCTATTAGAAGCAAGTGCAATCTATAGGCATCAAAATATGATGCATTCATATTCAGGCAGGGCCCTTTAGCATTCAAGTGATAGACATGTTTATTTGGGTCTTTTATTAAAAGATAGGCTTTTAAAGTGGATTAAAGAGCAGCAGTTTTTACTTGATAAATTGGTGCCCAGGGTAATATAGCAAGTATCCAACTTATCACAGAACTGTGGTATCCATTCAGTATAAAACAGATTTAACCACTATGTAACTTGATAATACTAAGAAGAGGATTGCACTAGTAAAAAATGCAATAGTGAAAAAATACTAAAAGGACTATACTACTAAAGATTCAGGGTATGAAGTAAAAGGAGAGAAAATTAACAGCATAGGTTTATCTTTTTTTGATCCCTTTACTGGGACCTATCTTCCATGATGGCTAACTCTAAACTCATATTTAGAACGTGAAAGGTTTTTTTGTTTGTTTTGTAGAGCCGGTCTCTCTATGTTGCCTAGGCTGGTCTTGAACTCCTGGATTTAAGCAATCCCCCACCCTCGGCCTCTCAAAGTGCTGGGATTGAAGGCATGAGCCACCATGCCTAGCCTGTTTTGGTGAAGGTTTTCCTCAAACAGGCTTTTCATGGCTTTATCAAGAATAGAATAAATCCAATCCAAGATTTTCCATTTTAAGGTCATGATTTTTTGTTTAACTCTATGATTCTTAAACACAATTTATTTGATTTTATATAACACCTGACAAGAGCAGCCTAATAAAATTAAACACAGTCTGGTTTAGGTTTCACAAAATTAAAATGTGTTTAAACAAAACCTAGAAATGGTGTGAATTTGCTCCTAGGAAACATTGAGAGCATGTGAAAGGTACAGCACTTCAAAACCACGATCAGTTTATTTCATTTGTACTTCTTAATAATTGCTGTTAAATTTTCCGAGGAGTTAATACTACATGGTCATTTCTATTTGGCTTTGAGGTGATCCATATGTATATGTGAGTTGTTTTATAAAACAACCACAAATACAGTCTCATACAGCACAAGAAGCTCTAAGAGACTGCTAGAAAGTATTTCCTCTCTCTCCAGGCAGGAAACATCATGAGTGCTCTAATATCTGACTAACTGCATACTAGGACATCTCAAACTCTGCATTTTGTCCAAGCTAGAGAAGTTTTTCTGAGAATTTTCCCGGCTGGACTGAGGAGGGTATTTTAAAAAGATAGCTATTAAACTCTAGGAATCAGAAGGGAATCTAAGAAAATTGTTCATTTGACCCTCATACTGATAAACTAAGAACTTAAAGTTATGAAAACAATTAAATAGTCTATAAAATTGATAATTGATTAAAAATAGCTTTTAATTACTTCTTCCAAACACTGTCTACTAATAGTTCTTGTGCCATTAGCTAGTGCTTTGAATTCCCTACATCAGTGCTGTCCAATAAAAATTTAATGCAAGTTAATATGTAATTTTAAAGTTTCTAATAGCCATATTTTAAAACATAAAAAGGGTCAAATTAATTTTAATATATTTTATTTAATCTCATGTCCAATATATCATTTCAACATGTTATCAACATAAAAATCGAGATATTTTATATTCTTCTCTATGTTGGATTTCCCGAGCACATCTCAATTAAGACTAGCCACATTTTAAGTGCTCACTAGTCATATATGGCTATTGGCTATTCTATAACATAGCATAGTCCTAGACTATGAAAGGCGTCTTTGAGGACCCTAGGGAATTGTCACAGCTAACCAAATCTACCCAATAATGTGCAGCCCTTATACAGAAGCCCCCAGATTGGTTTGACTATAATACTTGGCACTGAATTATAGCGTTTCAAACTATAGTAAAGTGAGTTGTTCAGTGGCATGCATTTGTAAAGCTAAGAATCAATAGCTGCGTTTTAAATGAGCTAGAAGTATGACATGCAGTATAATAGAAACCAAATGAAACAAGCTTGTTAAAAAGTTGTTACAAGAGGATTCTCACAGTTTGCATCTGTGGGAGGTTATATCATCTTCTGGGAAGCCATTGAGATCTGAGAGGAGCAAACAAATTCTTGAATTTGACACCGAGCATCTCCCTACAGCCTAGGCATGCCGTGTGTGAGCAGGATAAGTGAGCCATGCATGGTTTCAGCTTTCAAGGAGTCCATGAACTAGTACAATGGACAAAAATAATCTTCTGATGTACTAAATTGGCCACGTTGATTCTAGAACTAAGAAAGTAAATTTATTTGAGTTTTGTGAGGATTGGCGGTGAGAATTTCAGAATTAATGTTGGCTATTATTAGGTATAGATCATTACTTGAATGGAAGCTCTTCTCCCAGTGAAAACACCATACACAATTGGTAACTGTTGCAGGTGGAGAATAAATTTTTCATTCCAGGGTGGCAAAGCAATGGACTAGATGGTGGTTAGATACTGGCCTTTAAAGTTTGTGACTCCAAAACTGTGTGACTTTGCAAAAGTTACTTACTCTTTGAGTATCTGCCTTCTTCTATGCAGACTTTAAGAATTAAAATTATGTTGTATGTAGATACATTTAGTAGCCTTAAGCACATTGTGAGGGCTTGATATGGATTAGGTGTTTTAACATCACTTTTAACAGGGTAATAATCTCAGCAAAAGGCTACATTCACAGATGTATAAAAAGCCAGATTCTAATTTATGGAGTGTAACAATCAGTCATTATGTAATCAACTGAAATTCATTTCGTAGAATGAAAATGAAAGTCTACCAGCCGTTTTTCTTCAAGACTGATAGTCAGGCCGGGCGCGGTGGCTCACGCCTGTAATCCTAGCACTCTGGGAGGCCGAGGCGGGGGGATCGCTCAAGGTCAGGAGTTCGAGACCAGCCTGAGCAAGAGTGAGACCCCGTCTCTACTAAAAATAGAAAGAAATTATCTGGCCAACTAAAAATATATATATATATACAAAAAATTAGCCGGGCATGGTGGCGCATGCCTGTAGTCCCAGCTACTTGGGAGGCTGAGGCAGTAGGATCGCTCAAGCCCAGGAGTTTGAGGTTGCTGTGAGCTAAGCTGACGCCACGGCACTCACTCTAGCCCGGGCAACAAAGCGAGACTCTGTCTCAAAAAAAAAAAAAAAAAAAAAAAAAAAAAAAAGACTGATAGTTAAACCTTGGGTCCATAAGACCCTAAAGTTACATGCAAAATTTGGTGTCTGCGTTTCTTAATAGAATTTTTCTTTCTTTCTTTTTTTCTTTCATTGCTTTTTCCTTTCTTCCCCCCTCCCTCTCTTCCTTCCTTCCATAAGGTCTCACTCGCCTAGGCTGGAGTGCAGTGGCAATATCATATAGCTCACTGCAACCTTGAACTCCCGGGCTCAAGGGATCCTCCTGCCTCAGCCTCCAAAGTAGCTAAAACTACAGGCACATGCCACCATGCCCAAATAAGTGTTTTTTTTTTTTTTTTTTTTTTTTGAGACAGACTCTCACTCTGTTGCCCCAGCTAGAGTGCCGTGGCGTCAGCCTAGCTCACAGCAACCTCAAACTCCTGAGCTCAAGCGATCCTCCTGCCTCAGCCTCTGCAGCAGCTGGGACTACAGGCATGCACCACCATGCCCAGCTAATTTTTCTATTTTTAGTAGATCCGGGGTCTGCTCTTGCTCAGGCTGGTCTCGAACTCCTGACCTCAAGCAATCCTCCCGCCTCAGCCTCCCAGAGTGCTAGGATTATAGGTGTGAGCCACCATAGCCTCTTTGTTGAATTTTCAAAGAGATCCATAACTCAAAGAAGACTCAGGATCTAAATGGACTTCCTGTGAAGATACTTTAGTACTTTAAGAGGGAAATAGGTGTTACACAAGCCAGGAATATCAAATCTGCCTTGTTTCTCTAAGACAATATCACAAAAAATGTAATATGTTTATTCTACTTGTTAGAGGCAGCAACAATAGTTCCACAGACTGAAGAAGGAAATGAATTGATCAGTCACAAGAATAGTTCTCCAGTTAGTCCTTTTAAAAATAATCTTGCCTTGCCATTGTAGTTTGGTCTTTGCTGATAATCCCTCTCCTACTCCTCTCAAATGCATACCAGGGTCTCAAGATGTCATGCTTTGCATGATGCATACATTTGCAAGCGAAGAAATGTGAGTTTCAAGTGTGTCATCTTACATAGCGCTTTTCTCAACCATGTTTAAGTCCAAATATCTTATCATAGCCCTGGCTGAATTATCAATGTACACTGTTCTGTGTGATGGAGAGAAACCAAACCGTCTCTGCATTGTTATTTTCAAGGCTAAAATAGTGGAGAAGTTGAAATTTGGTCTGAGTCTATTTAGGACAACAGCACTTTATTACTAAGTGATCCCTCTTTGGGTGTATACTTTCTCCCTGAACCTGTATCCCAGCCTGCTATTACTGGATGGATGTCTTAGAATCAATCTTTGAAACTCTTCTAATGAGGTTTGCCTATATCACATCTAAGAGTGCAAAGGTAGCCTAAATCTTTTAGCAAGGTCTTTCACAAACTTGTGGATCACCAAAATCAACTGGAGAGTTAAAAACAAACACATACTTGGGTCTCAATTCATTCCCACTGAATCAGAACATGGAGGAGAATTTGTATTTTTGACAGCTCTCTCCTAAGTGATTCTGTTAATCAGCCAGATTTGGGAAACACTGCTTTAGAACATACATCTCCTCTCCCACAAACTAGGCCCACACAATAAAAAGACATGTGAGCTTTGACAGTGCAGTGGCTCACTTATGTGAACTGTTGTAAATACGTTTTTCAATATCTATGTATTAGCCTCATTTCATTAGTATCTATGCATTAGCAGGTATATGTGGTCTCATTAGAACTCTTGTGTTTGTTGTTCTCTATACATGGGACCACATTAGAGCATTTTGTAAAATGCTGACACAGGAGCAAATCCACTTCAATTTTAATCTTATGGTTCCTGAACGTACAGCTTAGACATTGTACTTGGAAAATCCTTCTGAAAAGTAACTATTTAATCATATTGTTCTTTGGAGTTTGGTGAAACTCAATGATAAAAAATTAATCAATGATAAAACTCAAACTCAAATGAGTAACTTCACCGATCTTACCTACTTATTCATTGACAACCCTTTTATTTACCATCCTTAAGGAAAGCTGTTTAAAGCTATAGTCACACATTCCCACTTTGGAAAAGGGTTAAGGAAAGGCAGCGGGAATAAAGAATCATTTTTCTACTGCATTATGTGAGTTGTCTAGAATAGTTGAGCAAGAATCCAGCACACGGAAATAAGACATTTCCCAGCATATCCATTGTCAAGTTTCCCTGGCACAACTTCAGGATCTTATGCAAAAGCATTTTTAGACCAGTAGGCACCCACTTAATTAAATGTAAGTACATAATCAACAGATAGATATAAATATTTAGTTATCAACAAAGTCTTGGCTTCATTTCTCTAAATGCAGTCCAGGACCACAGGAGCATACACTGAGAAATACAGAAGAATTATTGGAATAGTTTTTTGGTCCCAAGAGATATGGAACAGAAACATGTGAAGAAGTGTTCCCCATAATCTTCCCAGAAACATGGGAAAGGCACCGAGAATGTAGTGAGTCAGAGGTGACCTTAACTGAGGAGGCTGGGCATCACTGAGTAACTGTGTCTCAAAGAGAAATGTAGTAGGAAAAAATTAAGGACCTGGAAATTAGATATACCTGGGCTCAAGTGTTTGCTTCAGTTCTAAAAGCTATGTAGTTTAGGGCAAGTTATTTAATGCTTCTTCAGTAGGAAAGTGAGTCTAACAAGACAATTTTATAGTGTTTTTGTCCCAATTAGACGAAATAACATCCAAAGAGCTGAGTACAGTATTTAGCAGAGAGTAGATGCTGATGCTCAAAACTGTTTGCCTACTTTCTTGGCCATCTCACCTTCACTCCGCCCTCTCTGGCATAAGCTATCTCAGTCAAGTTAAGAAAGATCTTAGCTGGAAAGGAGTGGAACAGACGTCAAAGCCAAGCTCTCATTGATTATTGAGTAAACAGGATGGTTCATCTCTCTCCCATGGAAGGGAAAGGGTATCACTACTGAGATGAACTCTGGAAATGAAACTCCTCTAATTAATACTTACCTAAATGAGATTACCTGTGTTGCAAGAACAGGTCATCAGCTGCAGCCCAAGATAGGTGGAATTAGGGGGTCTAGGGGAGATGCAGAGCTCTGCAAGGTGTTTAGAAGGATTCATGAGGTCTCTCCTGCAGAGAGCAGCAGACTTTAGGAAGTGTTTCACGTGGCAGCAAGTGCAGACAGACTAGGCCAAATGACCGGATACCAGGTAATAGAGTTCTCCTTGAGATGAGAAATGTAATGACATTGGGGACCTGCTGAGGGGAGGCAGGGATGAGCTACTGGGCAGCTGACATGGCTACCTGCAGATAGTACCCTATTGCCTTAATTACAGTTTTTTTTTTTTTCTTTTTGAGGAGAAGGAAAGAGAAATTTGTTAATTTGCCAGCAAATGAGGAGACTGGCAGACTCCTGTCTCAAAGTACCAACATCCTGCCTCTGAGCAGAAGAACAGAGCTTTTAAAGGTTCTGATTAATCCCATCTTTGGCTAAGACAATCTCGTGGCCTCTGCCCAGGTAATTCCCCTGTGCCATCTTCTGCGGCACAAAGAACAAAGGACACTCTCCTGCCTGTCCCGAACACTAGCCTGCGGCAGGGAGATGGGTTTTAGTTTTCAAAAACAATGAGGGGGTTTTGAAGAGATAGAAAACATTTTTACCCTTTTTCAGGCCATTCTCTGTTTCATATTCTCCACTGTCAATTTTACCCTTCCTTATCTATGGGAGGAGGGGTGACATAGTCAATGAGCTACTTCCTGCTGAACTGGGATGATGTTTTAGACAGAAGGTACAGATTAGCAGGTGAAAAAGGCCATAAGCAATAACTACAACCATGAGGACTGACAAGGTGAAATGGACTGTCACCTTGCACACAATGTCTGATACAGGACTGGGTTAGAAAAGAAACATGAGACCTCTGAGTGTGGAGCTATTAGTTGTACCCTGTTGGTCATCCAAGAGACCAGCTTCTGCAAATTCAGAAATCATGTACAGAAATACTTGTACTAACAAGGTTTAGGATAACACACTCAGCAGCAAGACAGATCAACAGAAGAGGTGATAGCCCTGGGAAATCCTCACTGAGGAGTTGTCCCTCTATCCTATAGACAGAAGCAAAAACTATTAGTGAAAATATCAACATTTTCATTTTTCCCCCTTTTTCTCAAACAGATACTTTAGATTGCCTAAGGCTGGCCCCTCCACTGGGGGCTACACCTCTTTACTTTAGTATGATGGATGCAAGTTTTCATTTCTGACAATTTTAAAGGGGTGTGAGTTGGTAGAGGCACTTCACAGGGTCCCTTCCGTTTCTCTGCTTCCAACTGGGGCAGGGACCTGAAAGAGGCAAACTCACATGCACCGGACCCATTCATTTGACATATTGTTTTACTGTATTCTCTTTTACTTATGGTTATATTACCATATTTACTTCAGGGTGCTAGGAAGGGTCTCTCATAAACTTTTTTTTTAGGGGCTTAACTTCAGCCTGCTTCTAAAAAGCTACCCTTATCCAGAGGAGGGCAAGCGGCAACACCCTATCTCACTTTAGATGGGTTTCTTGTATCGATTCCAGGAAGTATGTAATTTCTATTCTAGGTGTAGGGCTTTGCTTACTTGTTGGGTTACCTCTGCTACAAAAGAGGGTCCATTATCACTCTTGTGAGATGTCCAGGGCTCTGCAAAGTATGCTCCTGGGTCCTGTTGACAATGGGGTGCCTGCTGACATCCTTGCTGTGGGAGGAAGAGCTGCTGAGACATCTCTCTGGCTGTCTGTCCACAGCGTCCATCACCAGCATCCCATGCTCTACCTGCTCCGCCTCTTTCCCTGGACTGACCGATGTGCAGGGTTGCTGAGGCCTGAACTTCAAAGCGCAATGGCAGTCTCCTGTATACTTCACCATGCCCTGGTATTCATCCAGCAGGAGCTTGGAGGCATCCCCCCGCCACCCCAGAAGTGAGCTTCTGCCGCTTCTGAGACAACCCCTGGTGCTCCTGCTGCTCACCCAGGTTTGCCTCCTGGGCCTGCTGTGATGAGTTTCTTAATGACAGCTTGTCTCATTGCAACCTGGCCCCTCCCCGGCCATCCCCAGCCTGGCTCACAGAGCACCAGGCACAGCTGGTGCCAGGGATCGGGGTGGTGGCCAGGGGAAGGGACCCCCTGGACCGTGTCTGTCCACGTGGCTAGTGCCAATCGAGTCCCCACTGTCAATGTTTCCCAGGGCTCCTGTGGGGATTTTTGGAGGCAGGGGGCTCTGGGCCCCCTCCTTTACCGTCTGATTACTGGACTTAAAACAAAAAAAACTATTTGCTTTCCTGGAGGATTCATGCCACCCAGAGTCCTTTACAATTTTGGGTAATGTTCCTTTCACGGTCCTTTCAAAGTCAGTCTGGGGCAGCTTTTTTGCCCATTCCTTTTGATTGTCTCCAAGGACCCTTCGGCTTTTCTTACACATGCAAGTCCCCCTAACTGATACTGCCACACATTGCCCACCCTGGCTATGGGCTCCCTCTGGCCCAAATTGTGTGTGCTGCTGGGAGAGACCATTCCAAACCCTGAGTCGTAACTTAGTGGATGTCAGACTGAAGAGTTAGTTCAGGAGGCGCCTTCCCTGGCTCCTCCCATGGTGCCAAGATGGCAGCAGTGACAGGTGTTCCTTTCCCCTTGCTATGCAATGCTTGGTGGCAGGCCATGTGCACCACTTCTCCCTCCTGCCAGGTCCACTCCTGGGCTGTGGACCCACCTGGCACCTCAGTCTGCCCGGCCATGGAGTTCCAGTGGGTGTGAGAGGACCTCATTTATCAAAAATCTTACAAACACAGATCATTTTGTACACCATAAACAATGAGTTTATCTCAAGCAGAGAGCTTGAGACTCAACATTTTAATTCTGTAGTGGCAGGGAAACCATTTGAGCTGTGAATTTGCCTTGATATAATTTGCCCTTTAATAAAAGCTTGTGCACAAGGACAAGTTTTTGCCATCCTAGAAAACCTGGCATGCCTTTGAACCCTATACAAATACTTGCAAGTAGAGGCACCATAAACCAACTGGAGTGCCCAAAGGACGTCATTCTCCTGGTCTTTATTTTTAAAGGATTTAAGAGGCAATGGAGAAGACCTTTTATAATGCACCTCCAAATCAAAATTAGGATCCAAACAACAAATTCCTGGGAAAAGAACCAACAGTTCAGAATAAACCCAAGGACCATCAAACACCACTTTTCCTCACACTCCATACATGCGGTACCACAATACAAAAACTCACCAACAATCAAACACAAACAATATAGGGAATTCCCAATACAAACAATCTGAAATTCCATGTCCTATCAATCAAATGGGAATTTTCATGTAACAGCCGCTTCTTCTCACACTCCAATATATACACTGAATTACAATAACACCATTCTCTTCACACATAGATTTGTAGCTATACGTTCTTCCTTATGTTGCAACAAAACTCACAAGTAACAAACAGACAATACAGCAGATCCTCAACACAAAAATACCAGGGCCTATCAAACAAATGGGAATCCAAAGGGGACAAAGGCCACCCCAAATGGAAGGCTCAAAACCCTCCCCAAATGGTTGGCCTAATTCCCCTGTTCCCTGGGAACCGCAAATGAGCTCCAAATTCAAAACAATTTCCCTAGTTCCACTCAAACTCGTGATTTCCACCCCAAAAAGGTGCCTCAAAACAAACAAAACCAACATGAAGTTCTGAAAACCCCTCATATGGGTGGAATCGGGGTCTCGGCATGCACTCCAGGGAACTTACCAAACAAATGACCGAGGCTGTCCTGATGTTTCTAGTTCCATTTCCTTCTCCTCAACTCAGTTCATGTGGCGGGAGCTGTGTCTACCTTGAGAAGACGGAGATAGGAGTTCCCCGGAGCTATGATAGAACAGGCTCCAGCAGCTGCTGGGGCCGTCCCTTGCTCTCTCACCTCGAAAAGAAGTTGCTCCTACCTGTGAAGACTCACAGCTTTGGCCTGGGGCTGCTCCCTGCCTCTTCCAGCAGTTGTGGGGCGCCATTCCACTGGGGTGCTGACAGGGCCCACCCAGGGATGCCAGATTCTGTTACCAAAAATTTGGCACTTGTCTCTGAGACCGCATCAAAACAAGGACCAGTGGCAAATACCAGTGTCCTCCAGTTTTCTCTTCTTGGTGCCTTTCGACCTGAGTATTTCCTAGGTGCTAGGCCGTCTTGTCATTGGGATTCACAGCAACACCGCAGTGTATGTTACATGGGCTACAGTGAACATCAGTGTAAAAGCTGTTGTTGTAAATGATATATAGCTGACTCCCCACACATACAGGAAAGGAGTTAAACTAGATTTGACTTTATGTGCCAAACCAGGGCCAATTTGTTAAAAATTCCTCTTTATCTTTTCTCTCTGAGGGAAATGCATGACACTACATAAATATTTGAACACGACAAATTTAATGTGGCATTTTCTACCTGTACTACCCGAATTGAGCCAATGAGATTTATTGAGTTCATTTTATTTAGTTCATTATGAGACTCCCAGGAATTGAAACCAACAGTTAATCATCTCCTTAGCAAAGTTAGATCAATAATAAACCCTTAAAAAGCCATGAATTACACAGTCATGGAGGCAGGACACCACTATAATATCATAGTGGTTTTTCTGCAATGAGCTGACAATGATCTGGTTTGGTATCAAAAAACAACCTGCATCATGAAGAATTGTTTTTTATTTGCCCTTTTTTTTCTAATATGAAATGATCTCCAAGAATTATTGACTGTTATACACTTTTTAGCTTGTAGCAACATTCTAAAAGCATAAAGGTCTTAACAAACACTAAAACATCAATGATCTTTCTCTTAAGACTTCAGGATAAACAATGGAATACTTCCTGTACATAGTTTGTATAATATCAGTAACATACTTAACATCTCAAAAGATTACAGTTAAGTAATAGATATTTATTAAATTGAAGTGGCTATTTTGACTATTGGAGGAAGAATAAGAAGTCATAATGTAAACATAATCTTTGACATTGTTCATGTTCTTTTTTGAGGTTGGGAATTCTAAAGGACAAGAAAGTTTTCCCACAGTTGAATTCAAATACATCTGTTTACATTTCACCTCCACTAGTTTGTAAGCTCCTTGCACCATCTTTGTACCTCCAATGCCTAACAGGGCCTTGTACAAGGTAGAGGCCTAAAGATGGCATCTCTGAAAGACCAGATTCTTTGTAAGTGATGTACAAGTTTCCTAGGACGACTGTAACAAATTGCCATAAACGTGGTCCCTTAAAACGGCTGAAATCTATTCTCTCACACTTCTGGAGGCTGGAAGTCTGAAATCAAGGTGTCAGCAGGGTTGGTTCCTTCTGGAGGCTTTCAGGGAGAAGCCATTCCATGCATCTCTCCTAATTTATGGTGGTGTCCTCAACCCTTGGAGTTCCTTGGCTTGTAGCTGTGTCTCTTCAATCTCTGTCTCCATCTTCATGATCTTCTTCTTGGGTGTCTCTGTATCCAAATCTTCCACTTCTTTCACTTATTAGGACAACAGTCATTGGATTTGGAGTCCACCCTAATCCAGTATGACTTCATCTTAATTTGAGTACATCTGCAAAGACCCCATTTCCAACCTAACTTGAACATTTTTGTTTGGTAGACACAATTGAACCAACTTCATAAAGGGTATTACAAGGACTAGAAAATGTGACCAAGGAGTCTTGCTTTAACTATTAAAATGTGATGCAGAAAGGCTAATTATGTTGACTATAATCCAGGTGTGTTTTTACATAAATATTAGTTATGAAGACTTTAGCCACAGATAAAAACTATATCAAAATGTACTATTTCCATGATATGACAGATTCAATAAAGAAACAAATAGCTCTCTTTGAGAAGTACCATAATGGAAAACATTCAGTTTTTTATGATTGTTGGGAATATTGGCATTCATTTTCAATGTTGATATCTACTTTGAAAGGTTCAGAGAAAAAGGATTTTCTGCTGATTTCTGGCAGCAGAAACAATGCTAAGTGCCCACTACCAACAAAGATTTTCTCCTTGACCAAACTCTCCTCTTGAGCTCTTTTTCAACAAAACCCATCCCTGGGCTTGTCCTCAAGGGCCAAATTTTAACAGGAATCCTGCTAAGATAGTTTAACCAACATCCCCCATCCCTGATATCTGATCACCCTCAATCTCTGACCAAATTCCTCATCTCCTGCCATCCCCCAGGTGATATCTGATCACCCTACCCTCCCTTCAGCAAGAATCCTGTTAGGTGGGTTAGCCAGAATCCCCCCTTACCTCTGAGGTTTCCTCTTGGTATAATGACATTTTTCCAGATTTCCTTGCAGTTAGCTGTGTGTCAGAGTCCCACCAACAAACTGTGGGTAGAATGAACATAAGCCATAAGCCACCTCTAAGTTTGGCCCTTAAAAACATGTTGCTTGGGCCTCCTCTCGTTTCCGTGCTAGAGTGGCTTTGGGATCACATTTTCCAGTGTCATAGTTAGCTGACGGAGGACAGCTAGCTGACCACACCACAGCATGGCATGAGTAATGGATGAGGTTTCTCTGTGCTACTGACTCATGGCCCAGCTCACTAATGTAGGCTGCAGAACATGCAAGTTTATAACATCATCTAGCTTTAAGAAAACAGAATTATGTGTATTTAAAGTTCCTGGAATCAAAGATTGACTACCATGTATTCATCTTTGTATTCCTCAGCATGTTTTACAGTGCCTGGCTCATTGCAATGTTTATTTTTCTTTACATCAGAAATTGATCTCCTTCAAAAACCGGTATAAGTATTTTTTCAGCCTATAGTGCTACTTGTAAGGAAAACTCATTATTTGAAAACCTTATAATTTTTTTTACACTGGCCTATTCCTTCTGATAACATTGTATTTTTTTTTAACAATTTAAAAGAAAAAGAAAAATCAGCAACAACAAAAACAAAACACAGCAAGTTCTTCCCATGTGTCAAGCTCTTTGATGTTAAACAGGCAGAACATATTTACTTTAAAGCAAGAGATAGCAACTATGGAGTCCAAATTTGGGATACTAGCTAATGCAATTAGCAAAACATCCTGCATTGCCCACCAATGAATTATTGGTTATTTTAATCATGAAAAGTTTATCAATATATGGGAAAAGATAATCTAGAAGAAAGCTCATCAGTTCATATAACATTCTTAAAAGGGGGAAAAGGCTTCATGGCACCTGTGTGGCCTGTCACAGAGCAGTGGCCATTTGATGAGTGGCCACACCCAGAATGAAGTGGGAGAGTTCACGACTGGACATCTTAATGAAATACCTAATCCAGTTGTGTCAGGTGGGATAACCCAACCAGAGGAGGAGGTTTGGTGGGCTGTGCAGCCAAGGGAACCTTCACCAAAATCACTAGAGAAATGACAAGAACAATTATAACTGACAGATCAGAACAGCCTGCTCGGATAAGCTAAAAATGAGTCAGGCCTGCTGGATGATGACAACTTTGACAAGAATTTTGGAAGTGACAACAAATGGAAAGCTTCATGCATCCAGATCACCACATCTGTGAATTAGAGCCCCCAAGGGTTTGATGCATTAGCAAGTGATTGTTCGATATGCCTTTTAATCTTCAAATGCTTTAATAAATTCATATTATTGAAATGAAGACATTTCTTTAGAGCTCTGTTATTCTTCTAAAGTCTAAGTCCAGAGTCGGTGGAGGTGGGAATAGTTTGTATTTGCTAAGCATGACAATGGCGTGGCAAAGATTTCAGACTGTGCCCAGCTGCAGACAAACTTTACCAATTAATCTGGAAAAATTAAAATAATTCTTAAGCTGATTACAGCTCATTCTTATCCAGTCCCCTCACCCCTGACATCTTTTTTTTTTTTTTTTTTTTTTTTTAAGAGATGGTCTTGCTTTGTTGCCTGGGCCCGTGCATCATAGCTCACTACAACCTCAAACTCTTGGGCTCAAGCAATCCTCCTACCTCAGCCTCTCAAGTAGCTGGGACTACAGGCACATGCCACCAGGCCCAGCTGATTTTTTAATTTTTTTGGTGGAGTCACAGTCTTACACTATGTTGCCTTGGCTGGTCTCAAACTCCTCGCCTGAAGTGATCTTGAAGCACCTTGGCCTCCCAAAGTCCTAAGATTATAGGCATGAGCCACTGTGCCTGGTATTTTTAATCTAGTAAATTCATTTGTTGACATTAAGTCAACTTAATTTCCTTTAAAATATTCTATAATTCAGACTTGCCTTTTTTCCATATAGAAATAAGGTTGATGAGGTATTTAAATTTTAGTTTTCATAATAGTTTTGCTAAGTGAACATAGGAATTTCAAAAACAAATTTGCATGCCCCTAGCATTCAAAGGCAATACTACCAGAACTATGGGAATGAGGATGAGAAGAATGTGATTCCCTGGGTGGGGAGGGAGCACCAAGACCTTTCTGGAGGTTTATGTACCCTGTCAGGCCATGCTCTAGAAATAATAGAGGATTTTATTTAAAAAGAAAAAAACATTTCATTCAATAACCAAGATATATCTGTAAGAAATCTATTATTTTTACTTCATTTTTAGTTAAGAGTTTTAGTCCACTTTCCTTACTTCTTATAAATGACTTACACAGAGTTACATGAACAGAGTAGAGAATCCTAACTGTCCCCCTCTTCATGACGATTAGAAAATCAATGACTCCTTGTTAATTTGCTTGATTTCATCATTCCATAATGCATACGTACATCAAAACATCACATTGTACCTCATAAATATATACAATTATTTGTCAATTAAAAAAAATAAAATTTTTAAAAAATGCATTGAAAAGAGAAGCCATGGTTCCTCAGACCAGGCAGCAGGGGAACCAGGGGAAAATCGCCGCTGCATCTGGGTCTGCCGGGAAGCAGCTCTGCGGCCACGGACAAGTCACTTCACCTCTGGGATCCTCGTTTTTCCTCACCTGTAAAACGAAGGCTCTGCTTCAGATAGTATTCAGACTTTTTTCGGCTTTAACATGTTGGGATTCCAGAAGAGAAGGGCTTTTATTTGGACCTTCACTTCCTCTTAGATAGAACTACTTGAGAACTCAGCGGGTGTAGCCAGTACACTGGCTCTGTGAAGCCCTCCCCAACTGGTGTGGGCACTGGCTGGCCGACCTCCTTGTGTGTCACCATAGGCATTCTTCCTGGCCACCGAAGACTAGGCTTAAACTGTCCCCATGCTAAGTCTTTCATTTTGCTTCAAGCCTAATAGTGGGTCAGTTCTGAGTCAAGATTCATGTGTCCCATCTGATGATGTCTATGTCTTTGTTTCTGGAATGAACAGGTGAGCTCCAAGGGAGAGGGTGAGCGAAGGACAGAGTGGTGCCCGCACAAGAGTGGAATCCGTAGTTTCATCTACCTTAGAAGTCGTCTGTGGATTGAAAATAGCAAAATTCTCTGCAGCCCCCACTTCTCGACTGAAATTCTGCAGGGGGAGGAGGGCCTTCGTTGAGAGTCACTGAAGCTAGAAAAACTCACCCATCAAATGAACCTCTGGTGAATGATTAATAGGGCCAGAAGAATCATGTTTTGAAAACCCTGTTTCTTCAGAAAGGCCACAACTTCCTCACACAGTTTGTTTCACCAACAATTGTTCTTTCTCCTGAGACAGAGCTGAGCCCCTAAAATGTGGGAGACTCTCACAGTTGTCTTTCTGCAGAATACTACCCTGGCTACTGCACCTTTCTCTGAAGAGGACCACCTGCCTCTTCCTGGACAGACGCCGATCGCTGCCTCCAAACAGCCACAGAACCCATTGTTCTCCCTCCCCAGCAGCAAAGATTTCTTGGACTTTTAGCTTAATCGGTTTCCATTTTAGGACCTGCAGTTCTCTCCTCTTCATTTTCCATCGACGCCCACAACAGAACACATTCCTTTTCCAAATATCTCCAACACTTGACCACTGATCTTCCCATCAGCTGTCAGGGAGAGGTCTATTAAATGGCCCAAACTTGAAATCCTTCTGATGAAGACAAATGAGAAATCAGCTTGTTTGTGAGACAGCTCCTGGCACATTTATCTCTCAATTTCCTTGACTTTCTCTCTGCTCCAAGGCTTGAATGTGGAATGGAGACTGGGTTTCAGTGACAGATGGCAGAGGATTATCTTTCATTTTGTCATAAAGTCAGCCCTCAGAGGGGCCTGAAAAAGACCTTTCTCTTGGAAAATCAGTGGCTTCACATTTCCTTGCTGTTAACCAGGTGGAAAAAGCTCTTTTCTGATTTTTGAGATAGAGAGCATGCCTTTCCTTGAGGCTAACCCACCTCGTGAGACACTCGGATGAGGCTGGCCTCTCCTTTCTGATTTTTTATGCTACGGCGGGTGCCTTGTGCATTTTAATTAATGATGATTTGACTGTGCTTGGGCTTTAGCAATAAATACAAAAATGGAGCTATTAAAGATAATCCAATAAACAAACCCAAGAAAAGCTGTCTTCCAGTGTTATTTGTTGCTATTTTTAAAGGGAACAGAGGACTAAATGAAATACAATACCGAAATTAATTTTTTGAGGTTGATAAACAAGGACTATAAACATGACTAAAAAATGCCCTTTATATCTTCTACTGGCTAAGAAATTACAAGTCTATATCCAGATAAAACATTTGTTTTATTCTTTGAACAAGTTCAGCCAGAGGGGGGTTATGATTTAATGAGTGGAGAATTCTCGTACAAGGTGCTGTAGCAAAGCGGAGAGACTATCACCGAAACCAAATAGCTTCCAGCCTTAAGCAGCAGATGACAAAGAGGTTAAAAGACAAATTATCAACCAGGCAAAATTTGGGGTTGTTTTCTGATCATTTAAGAGAAAGGACAATTGAGATGGTTCCTAGTACGAAAGGAGACAGAATGTTAGCTCAGAGTGAAAGGAATGTTAAGGGGACACAAAGGCTGGGCTGGTGTCTGGGCTAAGTCACAACACAGGAAGGGAGAGCATTTGGGTTTGGGGAACATTTGTAAAAGGGCACAGCACATCAAGTAGGATGGGCCTCTATGTGGCTTTGTGTAATGGTCCAGATGAAGGACATACACGACATAGCAACACGGGGAGACCTGGAGTCTGTAGAATCCTGAACAGAAGCAACCCACCTCTGCTCATGTTAGCAGTGTCGCCCCAGCTGCTCTCCTACACTGAACGTCTGATGCCGGAGACACCGAGAAGCAAGAATCATCCCTTTGTAAGGAACGAGGGGGTGGAGAAGCTGAAAGGAGAGAAGACGACTGATGTGGAAACCTGGTTCTCTCACATCACGCACCATTTCTATGACAGAGCAATTTCTTCTCCTGTTCCAAAGGAATGGACATTTATCCCAGGTCTGGGGAATATTGGAATCATTGCTAAAGAGGACAGGCAACTGAGGTAGCAAAGAATAATAAGGAAGGACTAGGGGGGAAATAGAGGGTCTCTAAAACCTAAACATGGGATTTTCTCCAACAGAGTGCGTCAGATCTCTCAAGCCTTTCTGGTATGCGCTCCTTTTCTGGGTACTGACCCAAGACTGGGGATACTCAAGCCTTTCATGTAGTTTTCATTACATAGTTCCCTGTAAAGAAAGGATCTTTTCCTCGGAACATGAGATTTTTTTTTTCTTTGCCTCTAGCAGAATGAAATGAAGAGAAGACACAATGAAGAACATCTTAACATGTAAAAACTCTGCGTACTCATCCACACATCCCTCAGATCTGTGTAAATGAGATTTCAGAAAAACTGGGATCTACAATACCATGAATCAATGTTGTTGTGGTTGAAATTATTTTTTGTGTGCTATTTTAAAGACCTGGCTACCATTTTCCACATTTTCCCTCCTAAAGTAAAAAAAAAAAATCTCCAAATAACTAATTTATAAATTTTGGAACTCACCAAAGTGGGAACTATCTGTACTTGGATTTAACAAACTTTAGGTGCCGGTAACAAAGGTGAAGTAGGCAGCAGGGCAGACTAACTCACTAGCAGAATATGATACATACCCATCTCTCCAAAAATAAATTAGAGAAAGATGATTCTTGAAAGATAGAAAGGCTGATCCCTTAAGTTACTCATGTAAAGTGTTTAGCATAATTTCTGTCCCATAATTAAATGCTCAGTAAGTCTTTACCAACAAAAAGGAGTCCTAGGAAGAACAGTCACAGGGTGAAGATCAGAATAGTGGAGCAAAGCCAAACATAGAGAGAAAAGAATTGTAAGGAGGTGGCCACGCTCTGTCCTCTCAGATGATACAAAATCAATTAAGATAAGGACTGAGAAAGGGCCTCATTGAGATCTGGCAAAGAGTTTAGCAGTGACCTTGAAGATAACAATAGAGTGCTTGAAGATGGAATCAGCTTCCAATGTAGTAATAAGGGAAAAAATTAAAGCATGAAGGGAAACTTTGCAGGGAGGGGAAAGTGACAGAACAGATCAAAATAAAGTTGTTTAGGATGGAGTAGAATTAAGTAGACTAAGCAAACAAAGATACTGCAGTGCCTATGTCAAGATACAGGGGTACTAAATGTTGGTTGAAAGGGCCAAGGCATATAGTTCTACCATAAGCTCAAGAATGCATAAACTTGGGATTTCTGAAGAATCAAAATCTGGATTTTGGATTCAAGGTTTCAGAATGAATTCACTGTACCAGCCTAGGCAATTCATTAGTGCTCCCTGAGTCTCGATCCACCAACAAATAATACCAAATATACGGAGTATATAGCTGGGTGCCTGTAGTCCAGCTGCTCAGGGGGCTGAGGCCAGAGGATTGCTTGAGCCCAGCAGTTCAAGGCCACCCTGGTGGGGGGCAACATATCAAGAGCCCATTTCTAAAAAAAGGAAAGTATGTAATACCATATTCCATAACCATTACCATAAGAAAAAATTCATGCATGTATAATCTACATCAAGTAGATAGAAAATGCTTTGAGAGTGAGAGTAATAGAAAACAGTGATAAGAAAGTGTTAAGTGTTATCAGCAAAATAAGTGTTGCAATGACTGCTACTAAATGCTACTTTCTACTAATGATATTATACATACTGGTTTTTCAAATTTCAAATACTGGGGCTGTAGAACCTGGTTAATACAAGAGTAGGGGAAAATTAGTATTCCTACCAGTGTGTCATCTTTGAAGCAAAGGAGTGATTTCAGAAATGAAGAGGTCACAGTAGAAGCAGCAGAATAATAATGCCTCAATAATCAGTGAAATTATCTTGAGATAATGAATGCTTCTAGAAGGCAGCAGGAGTGGGGGATGAGAGGAATTAAATGATGAAAATGGCCCTAACTAGATTTTCCTGGAATAGGTTATGAAACAACCTGGATCAGCTGGCTTAGAATACAGAGTAAAAGATCTCAATTTGGGTAATGTAAAATTTCTCTTCTCTGAGAGCATCTTTTATTTGGCAATTATTTTTAAAGGCAAGTTTATGTGAGCTTTGAGCCTTCTTCTTTTTATTCTTGCCAACTTACTTTTGGCCTCCATATGGCTACTCAAAAGTTAATGAGGTGGCAAAGTTATGCCTAGTAAAAGAGAAATTGTTAAGGGGGAAGGAGTGGGGGGTGGTGAGAGAAAAGCTTTCTTTCTAGGCTTTCATATACCATTTAACAGGGAACATTTTCGTAACATTGAGTGCTTTCATGTGCCAGTGTTCCACGTGAATATTACCTATGAAGTAAATATTATTAATATCCCTACTTTGCAGATGAGAAAACTGAGACTCAAGGTTATTTGCCCAGGTCACAGAGCTCATAAGTGACAACGCCAGGGTATCCAAACCTAGCCCCAAGTGCACTTGTGCTCTTAATCACTGTGCTGTCTTGCGTCCCTATGGGCCCTAACTGCGGATCACTTTGTATTGCCAGCATTTGGTCCTCAGAACCTTTTACTATGGTCTCAATGGCCATTGAGCACTTTGCTATCCATGTCTTGTCCAGCAACACACTGATATTTCCATTGCTGGCGTTGTCCCAGCACCTCTGGAGTTGTGTTTCCTCTTATTTATTTTCCTTATTGGAAACTATGCATATGGTTCTTAAATGCATCCAACTAGAGCGGCTCAGGGAAACAGACTTTTGTGATGGCCATACCCCTTATTAAAGGCTAACAGAAAACTTTTTTTTTCCCTTAGAAATCAGAGAAGCATGAAGGGTAGTAGAGCCAGAAAGAGAAAGAAAGAGAGCTTCCACTGTCCTGAGCTGAGCAGTAGACTATTCTATCCTTGTTCACCAAAAATGGGCTGCTGGGGTAGTAGAAATCCAGTTTGGGGAATCACATCCCCCCAAAAAGGAAGTCAGTAGCCAACAGTTCTTCCTCTCTTTTAAGGTATGTGAAATATAGGTAGAATAATTAAGAACCTAATCAGTAACACAGTGATTTAGAGGGGAGGACTTGAGTCAGATTACTTGGGTTCAATTCTGGTTTCATCACTTACTAGTCAAGTAAATCTGTGTGCAAATTACTCAACTTCTCTGGACGTCAGTATCCTTACCTGTATGAGGAATAGTGCCTATTTTATAAGATTGCTGTGAAAGTTTAATATAATAATCTGTGTAAAGTCACACATAATAAGCATTAAATAAGTATTAGGTATTCCTATATTAACATAAGTTGGAGAAGAGAGGTAGATGAGGGTTGGATTAGCTTCCTAGGGTTGCTACAACAAATTAGCACAAACTGAGTGGCTTAAAACAATAGAGATTTATTCTCTTACAGTTCTGGAGCCCAGAAGTCTGAAATCAATGTGTTGGCAGAGCTGTTCTCTCTCTGGGGGCTTTAAGGAAGAATTCTTCCTTGTTGCCTCTTCCAGCTTCTGGTGACTGCCAGCACCCCTTGTACCCACATCCTTCCAATCTCTGCCTCCATTTTCACGTGGCCTTCTCTGTGTGTCTTCTCCTCTCTGTCTCTTATGAGGACACTTATCATTGGATTTAGGGAGTAAATCTTGGCAGTCCAGCATGAGCTCAACTCAAGATCCTTAACTCACATCTGCAAAGACGCTTTCTCCAAATAAGGTATTTAGGTATTAGACTGTGGACCTATCTTTTGGGAGGGTACTATTCAACCCCCTGCTAGTGTTAAGCATGTTTTTCACTTCTCTTTTAACTATTTTTATTCAACTCTTGGCTGGGTATCCAATATCCTTCTGCTGTTTCCCAAATGCTGATGGTCTTTCCTTGACTCAAGAAACACTTAAGAGCACTAACTTTGTTAGGCTCAGTGTCATGCAGGAGATAAAAATAAAACATCCTGGGCCACAAAGTCATGCAAATCTGACACCATCAAGGTCATCAGAGAAGTACGGCTGAAGGCACGTAGGGGATGAGAAGTTACTTTAAAGGGGGGTAGTAATGAAACAGCGGGTGCGTGCATGTGGATGTGGAGAGATGGGAAAATACCATTGAAGTAGGAGGAATAGCAGAAGCAAGTGTAGAGAAGTGGGGTAGCAAAGAGTGTGTATTTAAAATAGCAAATTGTTTTTGCTTTAGGACAGGGGTCAACAAACTGTGTGACTCCTGTCCCAGCCTACCATCTTTCTGCATTCACTCTGAACTAGGAAGCATTTTTATATTTTTAAATGGTTGAGAAAGAAAGAAAAGATGAGAAAGAATTTGTGGCATGCAAAAATTATATAAAATTTAAATGTCAGGGTTTGTAACTAAACACAGCCACACTCATTTGTTTACATATTGTCTACGGCTACTTTCATACAATAGTGGCAGAGTTGAGTGGTTGTGACAGAGACCATTATGACAGAAGAGCCTAACATATTTACTATCTGACCCTTTACAGAAACAATTTGTTTCTGTAAACAACTCCTGCTTTAGAAGAAACCTAAGGGGCCTAAAGAATAATAGTGGAGGAAGATGTTCTGGTCCGGTGTGACCATTCAGCCCTTGGTAACACGCTATGGTCTTGACTTTGCCTAGCCTTTTTCTACCTGTCTAACTTTACCCCTTTAAATCTCATTCTCTCAAGGCCTTATTTGGTTATTTGCTAAATTGCCTGATAGCTAATTTTGCAATCTCCTTTCATTGTGATTGAATCATAACAGGTTAATGGATAGCTGATTACTCCCCCTAAGTAACATATTTGGAATTCAGGAGAACCCAAACCAAAGACTTGCCCCCCACCCCACCTGGCAGACTGGTGGGAAAGATATTTGCAAAGGTGAGCCTTCCTTCAATTTCCATGTCACACCATAGAGGCAGCCAGTTCTTCTACCTACCAAAAGCAAATTCAGTTGGTTGTTAGTTTTGTTATTACCCTTTCAATTGGTTAAGTCAATAGTGAGCCATTTGCTGCTAAATTGCCCCTTAGGGGAGGGAAAAAAAGGCAGGAATTACCTTGCAGTAATTGCCAACCTCTGAGAGTTGAGTCTCTATGCCCCTTTAGCTAATAAGGCAGCCCTGGGTAGCTATCATTAAGATGGAGATTTTTCCATGAAGGAGAAAATGGCTCCCTGATGAAGTGGAGCTGAGATTAGAAATGCTGGAAGCAGCGTTCTCAAACTTTAGACAAGGAAGAATCGCCAGGGGAGTCTGTTAAAATACAGATCCTCTAGTCTTACCCCCAGTGAATCTGTGGGTCTCCAGTGGAACTCAGGAGTGAGGAGAAAAAAGATGAAGGATCTTTTGTGGGATAAAACTACATTCCACAAAGTAGTCTTTGTATTTGATTCTTTGCTTATTCCAAGAATCCCTTAAGTTGTTGAAGTAACAGACAATATAAATAGATAGAGGCATTATTTTGAAAGATTTTCCCATTCTCTCATTCTGTTCAATTAACTTTATTCCTGGTGAGTACATGTGAATCGAACACTCGGCGAAGTAAGAAATAACTTGATTTGAGAGAAGGGCTGGGTCTTTGAAGGCAGTATGGAAGGAAAGTTAGGAGGCGAACTCTGGACAGAGGCTGCCTAATTCAAATGTTACCTCTGTCACTGTTGCTGTGTGACCTTGGGTGAGATCTTGAATGTCTCTGTTCTCTAGTTTCTTCCTCTGTAAAATGGGAACAGTAATATTATCTATGTCTTAGAGTATTTGTGAGCATTAAAGAAGCTACTACATGTAAAGAGCATAGACTAGAGACTGGCCTATAGTACATTTCAATAAATGTGAGTACTTATTGGAGGAATTCTTGTGTGATTTCACATACCTCATAAGAATGGCATGAGAATTAGAGTATGTTCAGACTTTAACAAGTTGTGATTATACAACCAACTCCAAGTTAGCCAGGTCCTTAGAGACCACTCTCATTTTCTATATTTGTCCATGAAATTGATCCCCATATTTACAAATCTCAGGTTTAACCTTTGATTTATTTTTAATAGCTAACATGTATTCAGAACCATATGACAAGAACTTTAACTGTTTTATGTGTTTTATCTCATTTATTTCTCATAACAGTCCCCTGGGGTAAGTATTACTACCAGCCCCATTTTGCAGATGAGGAAACTGATGTCACACAGCTGGGAGGTAAGTGGAGCTGGGACTCAAATCCAGGTCATCTGACCCCATTCTTTTAGAACAGTAGTTATCAACCTGGGGCAATTTTGTCCCAGCAGTAGGCTGAATAATGGACCCTCAAACATGTCTACATCCTAACTGTCAAAACCCATGAACGTTACCTCATATGGCAAAAGACACTTCGCAGATGTGATTAAGTTAAGAATCTTGAGATGGGGAGATGATCCTGGACTAGACAGATGTCCCCAGCGTAACCATGACAGTCCTCATAAGAGGGAGGCAGGAGGAGTCAGAGTGGAGGACAGGGTGATATGGTAACAGAAGGAGAGTTTGGACGGACACTCTTGGCAGACGGAGGAAGGGGCCACAATCAAGTCATATAAGTGACCACTAGGAGCCTAAGAAAGACAGTGAAACGGATTTCCCCCTCAGAGGCTCCAGAAGAATCAGCCTTGCCAATACCTCCATTTTATCCCTATAAGATTCATTTAAGACTTCTAACCTCCACCACTGTGAGAAAATAAAACAAATTTTTGTTGTTTTAAGCCACAGACTTTGTCATAATTTGTTACAGCAGCAATAGAAAATGAATACAGCTCTCTAAGTGACATATGTCAATGTCTGGAGACATTTTTGCCTGTTGTAGCTCAAGAGGGAGAAGCTCTGGATAGTGGATAGACAAGGATGCTGCTAAACCTTCTATGAGGCACAGGATAGTCCTCCACAACCAAGAATCATCCAGCCCAAATGTGCCCAGTGCTAAGACTGAGAAACCTTACTGTAGAGCACCAGAACAGGAAAACCTGCATAGAATGCCAAATGCATTTGATCTTCAATTATCCTTCTATCTGGTGTAACTCAGGTTGGTCTTTAGCACCTCGTGGACATGGAAGTTGTACTTGCCTGGTTTATTGTTAACATGCTCAAATCAATTCTGGTATTATAGGAAGCTTTTTTATCTATAGAATATTGTTCAGGCCCCTCCCTCTGGTCTCAAAGGCTCAGCACAGCTGACTCCAGCCTACTTTTCCAATATTGTTTCTTATTAATCCCCTTCATGTTCCACTTAGTAAATACTTCTAATTTTATTAGGTTATAGCTTTAGATCAGGGGTTGGTAAACTACAGTCATGTGTCACTTAATGATGGGGATACATTTTGAGAAATTTGTCATTAGATGATTTCACATTGTGTGAACATGATAGAGTCTACTTACACAAACCTAAGTGGCATAGGCTACTACACACCTAGGCTATATGGTACAGCTTATTGCTCTAAAGCTATAACCTGTACAGCATGTGACTGTACTGAATACTGCAGGCAACTGTAACACAATAGTAAGGATCTGTGTATCTAAACACATCTAAACAGAAAGAGTACAGTAAAAATAGAGTATAAAAAGGTAAAAAAAAATGGTACACCTATATAGGGCATTTACTATAAATGGAGATTGCAGGACTAGAAGTTGCTCTGGATGAGTCAGTGAGTGAATGGTGAAGGCCTAGTGAACTTGAGGCTTAGGGCATTACTGTACAGTACTGCAGACTTTATAAACACTGTACGTTTAGGCTACACTAAATTTAGGGGAAAAAACTTTCTTCAATAATAAAATAACCTTAGCTTACTGTAACATTTTTACTTTATAAACTTTTAAATTTTTTTTTAACTTTTTGACTATTGTAATAACACTTAGCTTAAAACACAAACATATTGTACGGCTGTACAAAAATATTTTCTTTGTTGATATCCTCATTCTATAGGCTTTTTTAATTTTTGTTTTACTTTTTTATTAAAAACTAAGACACAAACATGCACATTAGCCTAGGCCTATACAGGGTCAGGATCATCAACATCACTGTCTTCCACCTCTACATCTTGTCCCACTACATGGTCTTCAGGGGCAATGACATGCATGGAGCTGTCATCTCCTGTGATAACAGTGCCTTCTTCTGGAATACCTCCTGAAGGACCTGCCTGAAGCTGTTTTCCAGTTAACTTTTTTTTTTAATACTCTAAAGAAGTTATAATCTAAAATAACGATAAAAGGTATAGTATAGTAAATACATAAACCAGTAACATAGTTATTTATTATCATTATCAAGTATTATGTACTGAACATAATTATAGACATTGCATTTTTATGTGACTGGCAGCTCAGTAGGTTTGTTTACACCAGCATCACTAAAAACACGTGAGTAATGACTTGTACTGTAATGTCACAAAGGCTATAATGTCACTAGATGATAGGAATTTTTCAGCTCCATTATAACCTTATAGGACTACCATTGTAACTGCAGTCTATTCTTGACCAAAATGTCCTTATGTGGCACATGACAGTATGGCCCATAGACCAAAACTGGCCCACTGCTTGTTTTTGTAAATAGTTTTATTGGAATACAGTGATGTTCAATTTTTTTCTGTTTTGTCTATGGCATCTTTGTTGCTACAATGGCAGAGTTGAATAGTCACAACAGAGAACCCATGGTTCACAACGCCTAAAATGTTTACTACCAGGCTTTTTATAGAAATAGTTTGCAGACTCCTGATTTAAGCTATGCAAACCTCTTTATTGATGCTGTACTCTAACGTTAAGAGAAAGCTCACGATCTCACCCCACCACCTTTTCCGACTTCAAGACGGGAGGATTGTGATTGAAATAATGACAGATGAAGGGCACACAGAGGTTACAGTGGAGCTTTCCTTGGGAGGGGGAGGAAGGCAAACTCTTTTCCCGTTCATGATTTATATTCTCCCTTCTCATGATGTCTTTGAAGATAGATTGCAGAAATGAAGTGGGACCGGGATGGGATCTGGGAAAAAGTGACACAGTTGTTTAGTGCAGATTTAGGTTTAAGCCTCCAAAGAGAAAGGTCAGAGTGGGGTCTGTGCAGCCCAGCTGACCAGGACAGGCACTGGGGTAGGGCTGGGAACAGAGTGAGCTCATTCTCTAGCTCTCTACCTTTATGGGCAGTATTAAAATATCACAAAGTTTTCCTCTCATAGTGAAGAGAAATTCTCTTTATTAGTATTGATTCACTCTTCTGGAGCTTTCTTTTCCCTGTGTTCTAGGCTGAATTGTGTACCTCCAAAATTCACAGGTTAAAGTCCTAACATCCAGAACTTCAGAATATTACTGTATTTGGAGACAGAGTCCTTAATGAGGTAATTAAGTTAGAATGAGGTCATTAGGGTGGGCCCTAATCTAATATGACTGGAGTCCTTTTAAGGAGAGGATGTTAGGACACGGACATGCAGAGAGAACACCATGGGAAGACACAGGCGGCCATTTACAAACCAAACAGAGAGGCCTCTGAAGAAACCAGCCCTGGTGACAATTTGATCTTGGACTTCTAGCCTCCAGGATTGTGAGAAAATAAATTTCCGTTGTTTAAAGCACTCAGTTCACAGTACCTTTTAACGGCTGTTCTATTAATAGCAAACTGATATACATGTTTCAGACTTTTCATATGAGTAGACAACTATCCTGTCTTCTCTTCTCCAGGTTAAATATCTTCCCTCCCTTCATACATTTCATTTTGGCTTGCCAACTGTCTACCATCTCTATTTTTTTTTTTTTTTTTTGGAGACAAAGTCTGGCTCTGTTGCCCTGGCTAGAGTGCAGCAGCAAAATCTATTAATAGTTCACTGCAACCTCCAACTCCTGGGCTCAAGCCATCCTCCTGCCTTAGCCTCCTGAGTAGCCAGGCCTATAGGCACGTGCCACTGTGCACAGCTTATTTTTTCCCTTTTTAGTAGAGACGGGGTCTGGCTCTTGCTCAGGCTGGTCTTGAACTGCTGACCTCAAGTGATCCTCTCGCCTCAGCCTCCCAGAATGCTAGGATTACAGGCGTGACCACTGCACCCGGCCCAAAGTTCCCTTTTCTATATAAGGTTATATTCTGTTACCATTCTACTTTACAGGTAATTTCCATGTAAGGTCAGTTTTTGCGGGTTCTGGAAATTAAGAGGTAGACATGTTTGGGAAGCCATTATTCTACCTGCCACACCTGGCAATGCCATCTTGTTAGCAAGATGTGCCTCAGTCTCAACATCTATTTTAAAAAGCCAATAATGTTGCTATAAGGATTCAGTGCATTCATACATGTGAATGGTGCCTGGAACATAGTATTTGTTCAGCAGTGGTAGCTATTATTATAACTACATGGATATCTTCTTTGCCCGATACTGGACTACTAGTTACTTGAAGAAAAGAACAGAATTTTATATGTCTGTGTGTTCCCAGGGCCTAGCACAGGGTCTAGCACAGGGACACATTTAGGTGCTCAATAAATGTGTGTCAAACTGAATTGCTCCACTTAAGAAACTATTAATTAGCCAGTAAAAACAACAGAGAATTTGAAATATGAAAAACATCGTCATACATATGAAGTGACAAAAGCAAAATAAGTACATAAAGTACATAGATAATCACAGCTGTTTGAAATATGCAGAACTAAAAATTATGCATAAAAATAGACTGGGAAGAAATACACCCAAACATTAACACATTGACAGTGGTGGTCTTGAAGTGGGAAATGACGGGTGATTTTTTTCTTCCTGTTTTTTTTTTCTTTTTTTTGAGACAGAGTCTCGCTCTGTTGCCCAGGCTAGAGTGCTGTGGAGTCAGCCTAGCTCACAACAACTTCAAACTGCCAGGCTCAAGCAATCCTCCTGCCTCAGCCTCCCGAGTAGCTGGGACTACAGGCATGTACCACCATGCCCAGCTAATTTTTTCCATATATACTTTTAGTTGTCCAGATAATTTCTTTCTATTTTTATTAGAGATGGGGTCTCGCTCTTGCTCAGGCTGGTCTTGAACTGATTCTCCCGCCTTGGCCTCCCAGAGTGCTAGGATTACAGGCGTGAGCCACCACCCCTGGCCTCTTCCTGTTTTTTACTTTCAGATTTTCTCTAGTGAGCATATTCATTTTTAAACTGTAAAGGTAATTTACATCTTATTTACACACACATACATACATACACACACACCCCTCTTGTTCGCTAAACATCAGTGGTGACATTATACATTGAGTAGGCTCAGGCTCCAAGTTACTGTCAGGTTGGCAGTTCTGAGTTCAGCATTTACAAGCTCGGTAAACTGAGGCAAGTGGTTGCATGAATGTTGTGGAGCTAAGGAGAGGGATCGTCCACTCACAGGGCTGCAGTGGGCTCCCGTCGGGTGATGTATAGAAAGCGCCCAGCACGTCGCGCGGCACACAATAGGCACGGAATAAATGTTAGCTATTCTTCTCCTGGTTTTTACTACCGGGAGAACAATGCTGTCAAACACACACATGAAGACTTACGAGGAGGCATTTGTTCAGAGAAGGGAAGCAGAGAAAATTAGAAATAAAGCCAGCTCACTGCATCTCGTTTTAGCTCCTTTCAGGTAAAGATGTACCAAACCTGATACTACAAGGGTGTTTTTTAAACATTCTGTTTTAGCAATGGAACTGTCCCCACCCCCAAAATCTCGTGCTGATCCTCCAGATATAAAACAGATCAAAACAACTGCTCTGGTAAAAACAGGGGTCAGGCCATGTGTTCTGAGCTCCACGTCACTCTCACGGATCTGAATCTTCTCAGAGAATAATCTGGCAAACACTGTTTCAACACAAACCTAACTGGCTCATGAGCTGTCACTTTCCCAACTTCTTCTGGGAGCAGCGGCGTGGTGTCACTGGCACCCTATTGTGGTTTGCGGGGGCAACAGAGGGCAACAGGAGCACTAGGAACAGCTGTCCCAGGCTCCCAAACTACTTGGCATAGCCCTTGTGCATGTCTCAGTCCTGTTCCTTAGGAGCTGTGCCCTTATTTGAGCTGGAACCACACAAAGGGATTGGCCCCAAGCGCTGAGTCTCCTCAGTCTTGACTAACCCTTTCCCCACTCATCAACAGGTGGTGGCTGGATGTTCCCCTTTGATTTCTGTGGCTCAGGACAGCAGGCTAAGACCTGAGCTTGAATAAACATCGTATCATTTGGCACTGGCAGGATTCCTGGTAGCCTGGGTCAGGCAAGGTTTAAGGAGGATTAGGTTTAGATTAGAAAAGGGGCTGAGTTTTTTTTTTTTCCCCCACTGTGGTCTCTTAAGTGCCTCAGGGTTTTTTAAGAGGAGAGTAGGCTGACAGCCTTGGCTCAGTTGCTCCAGAAATAAAAGTGGTGAGCTTGGTGTTCTTTTCTAGAAGATCTGAGCATGTACTAATCCCAAGTGTGGTTTCTGCTGTGAGGGGCATGGACTAGGGGGAATTTGCTGAAAGCTCTAGAGAATTGTGTACACACACACACACACACAATTTTTACTTATTTCTGGGGTTTCCTGAAACACTCAGGCTGGGGGAATGTTAAGAGCCCACACAACTCACTAATGGGAGGCTGCACTCTTCCCCTATATGAGCCTGGGGGTGCCCCACTGGGATGTCCTCCCCAGTGTCCCTCCTCAGTGACCACCGGCCATGCTGCATGGACCTTGCTGTCACACCGCCAGGTTTCCTTGGCAGTCTGGCCTTGGACGGGCTCGCTGGGGGCTCTGGCAGTTGCTCTTGTTTATTACACAAAGTCTTGCTCCACTCCCTGGCGACAGCTTGCAAACCAAAGCTATTTCATTTCCCAGCGACAAACAGGTTGGAGGAGAGAGGGGAAAAAAACAAAACAAAACAAAGCAGACACCTTTTGAAGGCACAAGTTCTCCTTGGCTTCCCTAGAACATGTTTTTTTCACTTCAGTGTTCTGCAGCTACGGCTTTGCTTCTGGGGAAATTGTGGTTGTTTCTGCCCTCAAGTGAAAGCAATTGCCAGTTGAAATTTTCCTTCTTGTTCTTCTCTCTCTCTCTTTTCCCACCACCATAAAAAAAAAGGGAGGTGAGGCTAATACATTTTTCTCCCAATTAAATGGACGCTCCCATCTTGACTGACTTCATTTGGCAAAAACTACAATGTGTTTAAAAAGAGGAATGGGTATAGGTATCGAGGAAGGGTAGGAGAAGTATTTTCCACTTTTATAAACAGCTGTCTGACTCTCATCTTTTCCACACAAAAATCATGGCTCAGAACCCTTGCAATGGAGGGATTAGGCACTGGAGCTCCCAGTCTACCATTCACTCACTGTGTGACAATGAGCAAGGTACTTCACCTCGCCGACCCTCAGTTTTCTCCCAGGATTAAAACAGTATCTGCTGCATAGGGTGGTAGTGAGACTCCAGTGAGAGCGTGGCCCAAGTTGTTATTTAATAGCAGCTCTTTGATTCCAAGAGAACAGTCGGGAACCACGTATCATTAACATTACACACAGTTTTAATGCCCCAGTGGAGCACGATTTTCCCTCTAGAAATACCGCCCAGCATTGCTATGGTCTGAATGTTTGTGTCCCCCCCAAAATTCATATGTTGAAACCTAATCACCCATGTGATGATAATAGGAGGTGGGGCCTTTGGTGGGAGGTGATTATGTCACGAGGGTGGAGCTCTCATGAGTGGGATTGGCACCCTTATAAAAGAGGCCCCAGAGAGCTGCTTTGCCCCTTCTACCACATGAGGATGAGGGGAAAAGGTGCCACCTAAGAACCAGGAAGCAGGCCCTCACCAGACACCGGATCTGCCAGCACCTCCATCTGGGACTTCCCAGCCCCCAGAACTGTGAGAAATAAATTTCGGTTGTCAATAAGCTAACCAGTTTATATTTTGTTATAGCAGCCCAAAGGGACTAAGACAAGTGCCTTAACACAAGCATTGGCTCTCTCCAATTTATACAAGAAGTCCCACTTGCCACACCCAGGATGAGACAACATTAGGCAGCATCATTTTAGGGCCTGGTTGAAGGTTGTAATCCTAAATAATACTCTCAGCACGAAGGTAAGGAAACTCAGTGTGTCCCTCCTAACCTCCCATGTAGTGAACATATTTAAAAACATTCAGACTCTGCTCTTCATTTAACACCATTATCATTTCAACAGAGAAGACAGCGCAGGTTTCCATAAGATTTAACATTTATGGGAACACTTTCCATATGCTAGTAGATGTCCTAAGCAACTTACCTAATTTAGTCCTTTCAGTAACTCTCTGAGTAAGTACGATTATTGTCATCACCATTTCATAAATGGAAACAATCTCAGATAAGTTAAGTAAACAGCCCCAGGGTCACAGAGCTTGTAAGCATGAGAGCCCTACTAAATCCAGAGCTTCCTGCATTATGCTGCTTTGGTCTCTCCAAATTTTTGTGAGACTGTGTTGCTTCTCTTTACACTTCCTAACATATAATAATAATTTTCAGTTGAGAAGTTCATCCTTCTTGATTTGATAGGACTGACAATGTCTCCCTAGCAAAAATCTCAGATGGTTTAACACTGTCCAGAGCAAACTCAGCTTCAAATTTATTTAAAGCAGCTTTCACCTTGTTTGTAAAACTGCTGGGTAATTTATTTTCTAACCTCCCTGCAGAAGAAAACTATGTCAGTGGACACATCTTTCAGTGCTCATCAGTAAAAGGGAAAAAAGTAATAGTGTTCCCTTACATCATCATCCACAATATTTGCTATAAAACATAAGAAACAGTCCTTGAAGGCATACACAGAGTCAGGCAGCGATGCTTTTGTAAAAACTTACACCGTGAACTCCAATCCATCCTTTCATTTCTATTGTCCCTGACCAAGTTTTGAATCTGATCTAAATTTCTTTACATAATGTTTGTTTGGGGTTTTTTTCCTGATTATAAGAGTGGTATATGTCCATTGTAGGAAATTCAGAATATGCAGATGAGTATGAAGAAGCCAATAAAAATAGGACCAGATTTCTTAGTGTTTGATCTGGGCTCAGATTCAAAGCTCATTTGGGTCTGAATAATACCTGTGCAGTTATTTTTGTGAAGAACTACAGAGAAAAAACTTTTGATTCTACGCAATTTAAGAGATTTTACCATAAGTCATTTTAAAGCCGTCAAGTTAGAAAAAAGAAAATTTTCTCTGCTCCTAATTGTTTTGGGTGAGTCTCTAGAGAATTATTGAATGGGAGAAAAGTAAGCCTATAACATTCCTAAATGCTCTGTATTGTGTGGCAAACTGGATTTTTACCTTCTTTAAACTCTCAAAATGATCTGGAATCTTGAACTTTCAAAGCTGTGGTTTAACAAGACAACTAGAAATGTGATTTCCCACTATCCATGTTTCCCATATTCCTTTCTATTTATAAAAGATTAATATATACCTAAAAAAAGAAAATTACAAAAATCAAGTTATATGCATATCACTTTTAGATAGTTACAGTATTTAATATTTGCATTTTATCTGAATAGGATTCAAAGAACAAGTTACCCCCACATATAGTTCTTTCTTCCTTTAATGGCCATCAGATACTTTAAATATATTTCAAAGTCATTTCCATGTATTGGCTGCATATGAACGTATAATAGAAAAAGAATATCATTTAATTTTTCACGTTCTTAAATCAACTAAATTGGATTAATGCTGTGTGTTCAGCATATCTTCAGTGGTATTTAAAAAAGAAAAACAAAATTAGGTAGATTGGAACCTTAGTTTCTTCTTTCTGTTTCATTTGGTTTCAAAGTCAGATCAGAGAGGAGTTGATTTCATTTTAAACAGCATTGCTTCCCATGTTGTCTGTGAGCCTGAGTCTAGCAAAGCAATTAGTGTTTTCAAATTTACAATCCACAATTTGAGCAGCCTTAATTGCTTGAGTAACTATTTATTTGTGTAATATTTATTTACTTGCTTACACTTTACTTCATCTGAGAACCTCAATGTGATTTATTAATATTAACTTATTATAATTATGTTTCATAGCAAGAAAAATATGACATATAGTTGCTGGTAGTTTTGAATCATTATTAGCCTTGTAGTTGACTAAGAAAGCTGACATTTAGATTTGTGGTTGTGGCTTAATCTCTAACATATAATTAAATCATTCTTTCTTGGCTTGCCAATGATTTGCTATCACATATTGAAAGAATTCTGGATGATATTTCAGCACTGCAAAGTGATACCAGAAGAACTCAAAGCAAGTTTAGTCTCATCTTAAAGATTTCCAGTATTTTACTCTAATATGTTAGAAACATCTTAAATTTAATATGTAAGATTTTATTTTTAGGGTCCTATAAATAATTGATATCTCACTTCCTAGAGTGACCTTCAGGAACTAACCAACCAACAAAATGAGCGAAAAGCCTAGTAATTATAATAAATAGAGCATTTACCAGGATGAAAAAACAAAACACAAGCAAACAAACATTCTTATGATATCTAGTCTGTCTAGGCTTGTGACCTTTGTCCTTGGCCTTTTGCTCTGAACCCTGTGAACATTTCTGGCTTTCTCCCTCTAAACCTCAGATCTCTGACCTACGTTATTTCTTGTCATTGTCTTGGCTGTTGCTGTTGCTTTTAAGTTAATTCTCTTAGGGTTCCAGAGCTTTATGCTGTGAATTATGATTTGTAACCTCTTGTCTTGTGTTTATGACATTCTACTTCTCTCCAACATGATTTATGGCTGACCTTATTTTTAACATTTGGACATAATGCTTTTAAATTTCCAAGCTGACTTTTGATCTTTGTGTGTTATGTTTTGTTAATCTTAGGTGATGGATCTAGGGAGCCACAGGTGAGAGGGGCTTAAAAAAAGTCCCAGAAATGTAGTGGTGGCTGCCATGATTCAACAGCAGGGACATGAAAGCTGATGCAGAAAGCTGCTCAGAACAGGAACAAGTTTGCACTATAAATCTGAGTCGCTGATCCAGTAAACTCCACTGGTGCCTCTGAGTCTAGGAAAAGGGTCATCTTTGACTTGATAGTGAATAAGAACATGTGCTTTTCCAAAGAAATGAAGAAAGATGGAAGGCCTTCTTATCTCTGTTTAATTATATATTTTTTCTAGCAATATGCTAATTTAATAAATCAGTACCTGTATCTCTCAACATGTCAATAATTTTAGTCTTGCTCATGTTAACATGTTTAAATGTTGATAACTGTACCATTCTAGTCATTTGTTTTGCAGACTTATAAAACAGATATGCCCCCATGAGAACATACTTAGGATGGTCTTCTCAAAGTTTCCAATTTGACTACATTTAGATTAATTTTAAAAGAAGTGATTACATTACAAAATTATAGTTTTCCAAAAGGTTTTTTAGTCTAGATCCCTATTTTCATAAAACATGGCAGTTATTTTTCTTACATAGACCTTTGGCTTTGTAATTTTCATTAAGATTAATTCTATTATTAATAATTCCTTGGTGGTCCATCCCTATATTGAATAACCCACTTTCTGGAATATCTTCTTAAAACATAATGGAACTTCCTATTGAAGCAACATATGACTGGCATTTTAAAAATTAGTATTGGGCGGGCGCGGTGGCTCACGCCTGTAATCCTACCACTGGGAGGCCGAGGCGGGAGGATCGCTCAAGGTCAGCAGTTTGAGACCAGCCTGAGCAAGAGCGAGACCCCATCTCTACTAAATAATAGAAAGAAATTAACTGGACAACTAAAAACATATAGAAAAAGTTATCCAGGCATGGTGGCACATGCCTGTAGTCCTAGCTACTTTGGAAGCTGAGGCAGGAGGATTGCTTGAGCCCAGGAGTTTGAGGCTACTGTGAGCTAGGCTGATGCCATGGCACTCTAGCCCAGGCAACAGAGTAAGACTCTGTCTCAAAAATAAATAAATAAATAAATAAATAAATAAAATTAGTATTATTCTTCAACCATCCTCAGTGGAAACAAAAAAGTAACCATTTTCCCTCCTTTGTCCTTTTGTTTGTTCCTTCCTTTATTTCTTCCTCATTCCTTTCTTCCTAATTTAGATTCTAGTTAAAGGGAAATATTTGAATTCTGAACATAAACCATGTAAGCCATTCTATTCCCAAGGCTTATTTTTACCTGGTTGGAGATCTGCCGAAACCTCTGTATGATGAGAGCCATGGAAGAACATCTCATAAAAAAAGCACAGGCTTTGGATTTAGATGCATCTTTATTCAAATATGGCTCTTCCATGTTACCTACTGTGACACTGGACAAGCTAACCTTAGTTTCAACGTGTGTAAAAAGAAAGGAAACAATAGCTAACTAATGAGATGGAGATGAGGATTAAATTAGATATGAAATGCAAATAATGTGCCTAAAACAGTGGCTTTCAGCTGGTAGACACAATATACATGGAACAAAGGTTATTGGCTACTCTCTCAAACATTTTAACAATTTTCATTAAATCTCTTCTCTAATCATTCTCTCCAGTAACTTATGAAGAACAGTAAGCTTTTCTGTATATAAGAATAACCACAACTTTCAAAAAAATTGCCACTTTATCTGTAACATCAACAATTATTCCTTATCCATTTTATTGGTACAGCCAAAGTATACAATGATTGAATCTATTTCAATGATTGAAACAGATGAAGAGAAATCAAGAAACTCTGCCTTTGCTTAGGTTGACAATAGTTGAAAATGAGATTTCAAGGAGGAATAATGTTGTAAGCAGAGTGAATTAGAAGATTGAACTGCAAAAGATCCAGAAAGACAAGAAGAAGTTACATGAAGATAGCATCTAAAAAATGTAAGATGAAATTCAGGCAAGGTGTTCTAATGTATTGGCAAAATGGAAGGTGCCACTCAACCAACTCCCGGGAATCATTTAACCTTTGAGATAATTATAGAGTGAAAAATCGGTTCAGGAGATTGCCTAAGAAGATAAGTTCAAAAGAGGCACTAAAAAAATGTTATTAGTGCTATGAAAGGCAATGGGCAGGAGGAATCAGAATAATAATAAGACTTTGCAATCACACAAAGACCTTTTGTCCTCTCTGTTTCTCAGAGCAGCCCTGAAAGACAGGAACCTCAGGCAGCACCACTATTGCACAGATGTGGAACTGAAGCTCAGGCACAGTTAAGGGACTTGCCCAAGCTAGGAAAGGATGAGGCCAGAATTTGAATATGGGTCTCCAATTCCAAATCCATTATAACCTGCTGTCAAGGAACATCAAATGTGGTTGTTTCACTGAGGAATGACTGATTTGTGCCATTTTAAGCTAGAAAGCAAACTGTCTGCCTTGAATATGTTCAACTGAATAATTTAGGGAAATGTTTAGCTTTAATTATAGACATTGTCTTTCAGGTTATCCCCAGTTTCTAGATGTTTCCTGTATCAATATACTAAGTTTCTGAAGGATATATATTTTCCAGAAGAGACTTCAGGCAAATATACCCATATTAATACCAACTAGGCCTTAACCCCAAACCCATATTGTGTTTCCTACCCTGGTGACCTCAGGTAGGCTGCTTCTTCACTTCTGGCTAAATAAGTCTTAGTATGAGGGCAAACTGAAGATAACAGGCTTGTTTATTACACTCAAAAATCACATGGACTGCCAGGTGCAGTGACTCATGCCTGTAATCCTACCACTCTGGGAGGCCGAGGCAGGAGGATCACTCAAGGTCAGGAGTTCAAGACCAGCCTGAGCAAGAGCGAGACCCCCGTCTCTACTAAAAATAGAAAGAAATTAGCTGGACAACTAAAAATATATAGAAAAAATTAGCCGGGCATGGTGGCACATGCCCGTAGTCCCAGCTACTCAGGAGGCTGAGGCAGAAGGATTGCTTAAGCCCAGGAAGTTTGAGGTTGCTGTGAGCTAGGCTGACACCCAGGCAACAGAGTGAGGCTCTGTCTCCAAAACAACTAAACAAACAAACAAACAAAACAAAAAAACATCACAAGGACATTTGCTGGTAATCTTGCAGCAAATTAAAAAATAAACAGGTATAAGTTATACACTAAACTATGTATTCAGTAAAATTCACAAATCTTAAGTGTACAGCTTGATGAAATTTTATACAAGTATACACCATGTAACCACTACCAGCAAGATATAGAACATTTCTGGCACCTGCAGAGCATATTAGAGTCCCTATAAAAATGAACTGCCCCCCTCTAAACTGTCAGTGGGTAGGACGATGGCCTTTGTCTACGGACTTAATTGGGCAAACACATAAAAGCAGTGATTTTTAAACTTTAGGAGTCCTTAGATATTCAGAGGGAGCTCCTAAGCAGAGTAGGGGGTGAGTCAAGCACGTGCTGGACATCACCTCAGTTCCTCGCTGCTGTTCTACAATAACTCCCCGTCCCGTGGTACTCCAGCTGGCTCCCTCCTAGGGGCCACTCCTTTCCACGTGTGTGTGTGTCGTGCTAGCTCCGCCCCCAGAGCTCCAGGATTGGACGATGGGAACTGTCCTAAGCCAATGAGCAAGCCGCATTCCGCTGGGCACACCTATAGGCCTAGGGATAGGCACGTGTGCGCGAGCAGGAAACTAACTTCTGCGGAGAGCTCCGGGGCAGTGGCCGGCCCTGTGTTCCCATGGTGCCGAATGCTGGGAGCTATAGGAAGCGTTAGTGCAGTCATCTTGCACAAGAGCAAAAGGCACTGAGAGGGAGTCAGCGTCAGGGAGACTGCAGCCAACAGACGGAAAGCTGAGCTGCTGACGTCGCCGAGCTCCCTTATCTACCCACGCCCGAAACAAGGGCCGACCCTCCACTTCTAAGTTCATAGAAGGCGCAATAGATTCTCTTGCGTAAACCAATTTGAACTGGGTTTTCTGTCACTTGCAGTCGAAATGACCTACTAAGTGTCTGAGAGGGCTAAATTATTCCCTGTAAGAGAATGAGAGGAATATTTTCTTCTCTTAAAAGAGAGTGGGCAAAACAAAGGAGAGGGGAATGAAGAGGGCGGCTGGAGCCCGAATTATAGCACCGGGATGATGAATATTGTATTCACGTTTTTTACATTCTGTGTAAAATAACTTTCACCTTCCCCAAACTCTAGTAAAGCTGGCTACATACAAGAATTCTCTTCAGATAACAAGCCTGTGATAAAAAAAAAAAAAAAAGTAACAAAAAAAACCAGCTCCTTGTGTCAATATGTGTGTGTGTGAGAGAGCGAAGGAGCAAGAAAGGGAGGAGGAGGAGAAGGAGGAAGGGAGGGAGGGAAGACTAGGTTCTACATGTTATTGACATGGCACTAAATAAGGAACACAAGAGGCAATGAAAAGGTTATCCCTAAACTCAACAAATTCAGCAAAATAGGAGCTTGGAGCCAGAACTGCCCATGGGAATGGAAGCCCTCTGGCAATACATAGAATTGTTGAGGGATGCCTCGGACTCTCCACAAGTCGTGGGATGGGGGTTTGAGCCTATCTCCTCTAGATCTTAAGGGGCAGGGTGACCCCAACTAACTATGGCTCACGTTAATCCTAAGTCTATTTATTTGACAGCAACATTACTTGATAGTAAGAGTTTTCTCAACCAGTTCTAATTTTTGATTAAACAGGAACTGAAAAAGCAAACAAATAAAAATCCACATACAAAGCAAAAATGCATAATGGTAAAACATTTTTGAAGTTTTATCTATTATTATTATTATTTATTTTTGAGACAGGGTCTTGCTCTGTCACCCAGGCTTTGAGTGCAATAGCATAATCATAGCTCACTGTAACACGTAGGCTCGAGCAACCCTTCTTCCTCAGCCTCCTGAGTAGCTGGGACTACAGGCATGTGCCACTATAGTAGGCTAATTTTTTAAAAAAAAATTTTTTTGGAGACAGGGGTTTTTCTATGCTGCCCAGGCTGGTCTTGAAGTAGCCTCAAGCAATCCTCCTGCCTTGACCTCATAAGTGCTGGGATTACAGGCATGAGCTGACATTTTTTTTTAAGTCTTAAAATAAGGAACTTCAAAGTCAACCAACTCTTCCATTTTACTGATTTGTAAGAAGTCAGCTTCCCAACCCACAAACTTACCCATATGAAAACAAAATACATGCACTTCCCAATGTCTAGTGTAGCTGTTGTGCAGAATGCTGGGCCTGTGTGAACGCAGCTCACTCAGCAGCTCCCTGAAGTTACTAGTCAGCCCGAAATTAGATATTTACCACTTAATGTGAAAAACATGTGCATTCTCTACTCCCACCACCCCACCCCACCTTGGAATTTTTCCATTCAGTTAACATTTATTAAATTCTGACTGTACTAGATGTTCCATGGGATATAGACTAGAAAGTAGGCAGGATGTATGCTCTCGGAAATTCCATGAGGAAAAAAACATATGTATAGATGATTAATACATTCTCCACTGGCTAATTCCAATGGCAAGAAAGCAATAGGATGTATAAGCTAAGGAAGAGGGGATGCCAGATATTGCAGGTTGGGTTCCAGGGAAACAAACTCTGAGATGATGACTGGCATGAAAATAGTGTATTAGGGAGTGTTGTCAGGATTAAAACCTGTGGAAGGGAAGGGAAGGAAGCAGGATTGGGCAGGGAAAGAAGTGGTGTGGTGAGGTGATCTAAATCAAGGCCTGTGGCCACTCCACAGGGAGCACTGAAGCTTGCATGGCCTTTCAGAGCTGTCTGGGTTGGGAGGAGGGAGCTGAACCATTAAACTCTGCATGGACCAATCACTGGATGCTGAGTGCCCCAGGAGGGGGTGTGACTTTGGGTGGGGCCGCCCTGAGGACTCTTAGCTAATATCCTTCCCAGAAATAGCTGGAAGAATAAATCCTTGATCTGAGTGGCACCCGCACAGCATCCACACCACCTGAAATCATTTAAAGTTTTGGAATTCAATTCATCTGATGCCCTAAACATATTAATTCCCCATTTCTTTTGGAGGGGTGGAAGTGACTCTCCTGAACAGGTTTTCTTGAGCAGGAATCCTTTCCATATTTAGTCACCTTATTAACCTATCTGATAAAGTTTTCCCAGAGGAGGAAGCATTTTAGCCTAAAGATAATCACCATAGTGGCATTAGAGTGTAGTTTGGTGTTGGAGTCACACAGAATGGTAGTCTTTTCACTGGAGTGGTCTAAGTGCTTTGCATATTACTAACTCACCTAGACCTTTGGGCATATAGGGGCGCACCAAATGGCTGATAATGCCTGTTATGGGAAAGCAGCTAAGATACTGCTCAATCCCAGCTGTTTGCATTTTGAACACCTACTGTAAATGAAGAGAGAAAGTAATGTAGTTTGTGGAGATGCCCTGCGTCCAGAGCTGTTAGTTACCAGCTCCAGCTCTGCCACGTATTTCCAAGTATATTATGAATGCTCAGGAACATAGGGCAGTCAATTGAGGTTTTTCTTTCAACAAAAAGGAAATAATAAAAATATCCTCCAAGAACCTGAGAATGTTCCCTAAGAAACCCAAAGGTTAACGTCTGCTGTGCTGATTGTTGTCCCATAACATGGAGGGGGAAAAAAATCCAAATTCTTTTTTTTTTATTCTTCTGTTAGGATTCCCTGCATCCTCTGAAGAAACACAGAAACATGGAAATAACCACAGCAACCACTGATTTCACAGACAGAGCTGGAACATGCTGCATTTCAGGTTGATGGGAATGGACTTTCTGCATTATTGCTCAATTAATTAACTTAATGGTCTCAACCACATTATAAAGGCCAGTACCTCCAAATGCTTTCTTTATATAGCAGAAGCAAGTAAAAAAAAAAAAAAAAGAAAAGAAATACGGGAGAGATAGTTATGGTTAGGCCCTGTGCTAATTCTATTTATAATCGCCTAAAGAAATAAGAAACACCAGATGCTCTTAATTGGAATTTTTCTCTTCATTAGTGAAATATACCTTGCCATATTTTTTATCTAAGAACCACTATGGAGTTTGTAGGGAGTTCGGGGACAGCTCTGTGCAAAGTTAATCATAGCCTGCTCCGTTGATTATAGTATGCATTCTGCTTGCTTGTCACGTGAGTAGAGGGAGCTCCAACTGCATGACATGAAAGGGCTGGATGTGCCAGAGAATTATGTATTGTGTTATTTGTTAAAGTTTAGAACCAAGACCAAGGCTTAATGCTGAAAACCTCTAATCAGCATTGGATTGTTCAGACTCAAAGCTGTGTTTATAATAATAGCAGATAGTAGGATGGATGTATCTTCCATTTGCAAATTAAATAGAAACATACATTGTAATTGAAAGCCCCTTAATATTTCCACAGATGGAGTTAGAAATTAATAACTTGATGAGTTTATTGGAAAAAAATGAAAAATATTTATTAAAATTACTCACTTACTAGAACCCTGTCTGTCCCTAAGGAACACTGGAGGAGTGGGGGATATCAACACAAAGTAACTCACCTGAATTTATTATATTCTTCATACTTATGAATGAAGAATTCAAATGTAGAATTTATTATATTCTACATACTTATTTATCATGTTATGATAAAGAACATCTAAGAAAAACAAGATATTATAGCTGCTATCCCAATGAATAATCATAATAAGCCAAGGTAGAGTGAGAAAACATTTCCTTTCTTCCTGCAATATTGTATCAAAATCCAAATGGATTGCTCATGAAATTTGCATTTTATTATAGTAAAGGGTACTCAAGGACAGTGTTAAGTCAAGTCCTGAAAATTTAAAGGACATCTTGTTTTGCCCTGTTCATAATCTTGCTAGTCACTTTTCTTAGTTGATGTGGGGGTGGGAGGCTGTTTTGCATTATTTCTTTTCCAGTAGATAATTATTTTAGTGTAATTAAAATAACAGACAAGCTCTGAAGGCAGTCTTTAAAAATAATCAGCCTGAAAAAATTCTCTTTGGCTTACGAAATTTGTGTTATGTTTGTCTGTGTTTTCCATTGCTGTTTTCCATCTTCCAAGCCATTGGTGTCTCTGTAGTTCACCACATACACCAAGAACACCTGCCTGAAACAAATATATTACAAGCTCACCTGAGGTGGTGGGGTCAGGCTGATTTTTATGATGACTATAAACAGTGACAAGGAGACACATTTCATCAACACTATCCAGATATGCAGGGCAGATGCCATTTCTGCCTTGCTTTAGTACCCGGCTCAATTCTTCAATTCAGTCGTTACTTCCCCTGAAGTTCCATCTCACTTGATTAAATGAAACATAAAGTAAATTAGGAAAGCCTAAAATACTTTGATGAATTTAGGTCATTGAAGGCCTAAGAATTTTTTTCTTCTCCTTAGAGGATTGAGTTCATTCATTTGTTTGTTCATTTGTTCAATCAATCATCAAGTATACATTGAAAGACCATGTAGTCCAAGCTTCGTAAGACTGTGAGGGACATAACAAGGATGAAGACATAGTCTAAGATTTTGACAAGTATGGAGAGACCCCTCTCTTCTCTCCTCCCCTGCCTCATGTCCCTGATCTCTCCTGCTTGCCCAACACACATGTACTCAGGAACTGGCCTATATATCTATTTGCTTCATTGGGCCCCACTCTGCAGCATTTTCATAAGACCATTTTATGGCATTGAGCAGCAGTTGTCTAGGGATAGTAAAGAACGTTTTTAAGAAATCAGATATTCCTTTGCTAGCACATATTTCTGGATTTTATGTTACCTCACAGCCAATTGTAGTCAATTCATAAATGAAGAACCAGTGGTCATTATATTCTCAGTGCAATAGGAGCTGTGCCAGTCCTAGTAATCACTAAGTGATGAGTATGTGGGTAAAAAAACATCACCCTTGATAATGTGGCAGACAATAGGGAGTGTCACGTAGAGTATGAATTCAAGAGTCACAAAGACCCAGATTTGAATTTAGGCTCTTAGGAGTTGTGTGACCGCAGGCAAGTTATTTGAACCTTGGTTTCCTACTCTGTAAAATGAGTAACACTAGCTCACCCAAATACATATGGTGAGAGTTAAATGTGGGGCTAGCCCAAGTTGCCCCGACCATGCCTTCATGCCCAGGCCTCACCAGCCTGGGGCATGAAACAGATCTTCTTAGGGATAGTATCTTAGTTTGCTAGGGCTGTCATAACCAGATATCACAGGCTGTGTGGCTTAAAACACAGAAATTTATTTCTCACAGTTCTGAAAGCAAAAGTCCAAGATCAAGGTGCCAGCAGGTTTGGTTTCTCCTGAGACCTCTCTCCTTGGCTTGCAGATGGCTTCTTCTCTGTGTCCTCATGTGGCTTTTTCTATGTATGCACACATCCCTGATGTCTCTCCCTCTTTTTATAAGGACACTAGTCATATTGGATCAGGGCCCCACCATAATGGTCTCATCTTAATCAGCCCTGTAGAAGCCTTGTCTCCAAATTCTGAAGTACCGGGAGTTGGGACTTCAACATATGAATTTGAGGGGTGGGGACCCAATTCAGCCCATGACAGAGAGTGACCCAGATTTCACTGTCTTTTGTACATCTGCATAACGCAGGATCAGAGCTGCATGTCAATCCCAGGAGGGATCTTTCAGGTGCTTGGGGTTGTCAAGTTCTTCCACCCTTGCTCTGCCCAGGAGGCCACTTTGGGGCCCCTCAGTGAGTACATGAATGTCTGTGCCCAGGGTGCTGTGCCCAGGGCTGAGGTTGCCTGTGCCCCGGGAAGAACACCACTCATCCCGCTCTGTGTCACATCCAGTCACTGGGTCTCCTGCCAGGCCACTCATACCGCCATGTCTCAGAGACCTTCATGGGAGCAGCTGCTTCATCATCTGTCTTCAGCCTCTTCCCCAGTAGGGTTCAGACAACGTAAAAGCAAATGCCAGGCTCTGGTCCCTACCCTCATTCTCAACATCGAGGACCAGGGCATGCTAGCCCTCCCCACTCCAGGTTCAGACAAAAACTTCTCTGACATTGACTTCTGGCAGCGACCTTCTACTAGGTCATTCATGTGCTCAGACAAATCTGAATCCCAATTCCAGTTTAGATCAGGACTCCTTTACATATAAACCCTTGCACTTTTGTGACGTTTCTTCAACAGGTACCTTGAAGGGAACAATGTCATTAGTTCCTGATACTGTTCTCTTTACTACTTGGCATCCTGCACTGGTTAATAAGTCAGGCTTTGTAGTCAGAATTGCCTGCACTTAAATCCTGTTCTGTGACCTTGGACTGTGTACTTACCTTCCTTAAGAATTGGTTTGCAGGCCAGGCACAGAAGCTCACACCTGTAATCCTAGCACTGGGATGGGAGGCTGAGGCAGGAGGATCACTTGAGCCCAGAAGTTCAAGATCAGACTGAGCAACATAGTAAGACCTCCTCTCTGCAAAAGAATAAAAAAAATTAGCCTGGCATGGTGGCACACACCTGTAGTCCCAGCTACTCAGGAGGATGATGCCACTGCACTCTAGCCTGGGTGATAGAGCAAGATCCCGTCTTAAAAAAAAAAAAAAGAATTGGTTTGTCTAGCTATGAAATAGGTATAATAATGCTTCTCATCTTATAGAGATGAGTGGAATCAGTAATACAGTAAGTAGTCTTCCCTTCTTATCTGCAGTTTCACTTTTCACAGTTTCAGTTACCCATAGTCCACCGAGATGAAAAAATATTAAATGGAAATTTCCAGAAATAATTTATAAGTTTTAAGTTGCATGCTGTTCTAAGTAGCGTGTTGAAATCTTGCATCCCAGGATGTGAATTCTCCCTGTGCTTAACGTATCCACACTGTCTACACTCCCCACCTGCCAATCACTTCGTAGCCAACTGGAGTTTGTCAGATTGACTGTCTTGGTACTCCAGCACTTGTGTTCAAGTCACCCTGATTTTACTAATAATGGTCCCAAAGCACAGGAGTAGTGATGCTGGCAATTCGGATATGCCAAAGAGAAACCATAAAATGCTTCCTTTAAGTGACAAGGTGAAAATTCTCTACTTAATAAGGAAAGAAACAAAATTGTAGGCTGAGGTTGCTAAGATCTTCTATCAGTGAAATTGTGAAGAAGGGAAAAGAAATCTGTGCTAGTTTTGCTGTTGTGCCTCAAACTGCAAAATTATGGCCATAGTGCATGATAAGTATTTAGTTAAGATGGAAAAGGCACTCAGTTTGTGAGTGGAAGACACGAACAGAAACATGTTCCAGTTGACAGCAATCAGGTTTGGAACGACCTGCGGTTTCAGGCAGGCACTGGGGGTCTTGGAATGTACCCTTTACATGTATGTAAAGGGTTTATGATGGTGCCTAGGATAGTATGATTATTATCATTATTATCGAACATTGTCGGAATGCTAACTCTTCTAGGTGTTTCTTTCAGGTATGATCTCATTTAGTTCTCAAACAATCCCATGAGGGAGATTCCATTCTGATCTCTGTTTTATAGATGAGGAAACAGGTAAGTCAGTAGTTCAAGGTTGCATGGTCACCAAGCTACACCATCAGGATTCAAACCAGTTTAGTATGATCCCACAGACTGTGCTTTTAACCACTGTGCTCAGTAAGTGATATTTATCAGTCACGATCAATTAGTCAACAGATTTTTATATAGATACTAAGTGCACTTTAGTAGGTGGAGTGAGAAATACAAAGATATCTAAGAAGTAGTGTGTTCTTTCAAGGATCATATAACTCCATTGGGAAGACTTGATCTATATATCTGAAAACAGAAGTGAAATAACAAGGCACTGAGTGCAAATAAATAGTGGGAATGCAGTACATATGAGTCCCAGAGAGGGAGAGCCCATGGTGAACCAGCATAGTCATGGAAGGTTTCATGGAGAAGGTGGGCATAATACCTGGGACATAGGAGCTTTATAAATGTTTGATGATTGAATGAATTAGGCAGGCATTGAAGGATAAGTAGAACCAGGAGAAACTGAGAGGAGGAGGAAGGAAAGGCGTTTCAGAAGATTGAGGTGAGCAAATAAACTGCTAAATTGGAGGAAATACCAATATTGTTTATATTAGTAATTTAGAGTAGTAAATTAGTAATTTAGAGTGACCCTAAAGACATGTATTCCCAGATACATTCAAATAAAACTATTTTTGCAAATCTCCCTAACCTCTTTAACTTCAGGGCACATTTATAAAATGGTAAGATTTTGATGGCAATTGGGGTAAATGAACAAGGCTTCTAGAAGATAAAAGCCATGAGCCATGGATCCCTAGCGGAACCAGGGCTCACCAGCTACCCGAGGGTTGAAAGGAATGAGTATCTTGACACACTGCCCAAGAAGCTCTGTTCTAAACAGTTTAAGAATATTTGTGGAGAACAGAAATGTACCACTGTTTTCTGTGTGTTTTTACATAATTATCACCTGAAAGTGTCTAAAAATGATAAGCCACATGTTACAAAAACAAGCAAACTGTGCAATGAATTTTACATTAACCCAATGATGAAGCTGGTGGGAAGGTTTAAAAACCGAGACATTGGCCGGGCACAGTGGCTCACATCTGTAATCCCAGCACTTTGGGAGGCCAAGGCAAGAGAATCGCTTAAGCCCAGGAGTTTGAGGCCAGCCTGGGCAGCATAGTGAGACCCTGTCTCTAAAAAAAATAAAAAATAAAAAAATTAGCCAGGCGTGGTGGCATGCACCTGTAATCTGTAGTCCTAGCTACTGAAGGGGCTGAGGTGGGAGGATTGCTTGTGCTCCAGCCAGGGTGACAGAGTGAGATTCTGTCTCTAAAAAATTAAATTAAGTTAAATTAAAAAAATAATAAAAATGAAGCAGGAGAAAGAAAGCCAGCTATGATGGTTGAAAATGAATTAAGATTGAGTGATTCTTGAGCTTAAACACTCTACTAGCAAAGGTCAAACAATAATATTGACAATAAAAAGCACAGTTTTATTAGGTGATATCTGACCACACAGAATGCTGGGAATTGGGTTTTTTTATTAAATGCTTTATTAGCACAGTCCACCTGAAACAGCAGAGTAGCATGTCCATGGTAGCACATAAGCTCCTGCCTCCAAGGCTATTTGAAAGAGAACATTCTACGCATTTTGCATGATTTGAAAATTGAGTGGACTTCAGGACATAGCAATACCACTTTTAGACCCGGGCAAGGAGGGTCCCTGTTCTGGGACACACAACTTAGAGAGTCCTTCTTTAGTTCTCCCCAAGACACATCCTTCCTTATGGAGTGAGGAATTCGAGGGGGCACCACCTGGAATCCAGCAATCCCATCCCCACCTTGACCAAATGTCTTAAGGCCACTTACAGGGCCTCTGCAGACCTTGTCCCAAACTCTACCCTTGAGAGAGGAAACTGCACCACTGGTGGGAAAACCCCTAGCTACAGGACAACCAAGGCGCTGCCCCCTGGGTGGTATGGACAGAGCTCAAAAGGTTAGTCTGAGGTGTCCCTACCACTTGCACAGGACCCCGCATGGTTCATTCAGGACAGCAGGTGGGAAGAGAAGCAGTATGCCTTGCGAGAGGGTCAGACCCAGCTCTCCCCATGTCACCATGTTCCAACATGGACCTATGGAAAGTCTGATAATTCTGAATTCAAACCTGATGCTCTAGGTCATTGTAAAGGTATACTTGTCAAGCTATGCCATTTGTTGGTTGTTCACCTGATTTACCAATTTTAAATATTTAGACCTTACATACCTGGATCTCCTTTGTATTCTTACCCTGGGCCCCATAAATTGTTGTAGGATACACAAAAAAGTCTCACAGAAAATGCAAAGGACAAGGACATAGAAATTCTTAGTCCCAGCTCCTCTTAACCCAGGACTGGGAAATCCACGGCACAGAGGGGGGCCTGTGAGTGCTGTGTGTATCACCAACCCCATGTCTTTCTGTTCTCTTGTTCTTTTTTTTCTACTTTCCTTCGCACAGTCTGATTTCTCCCATGCACAGATTGTAAGACCAGCCAATTTCCACCTGGGGCATTGCTTCAGTGGTCACCAACAGGTGCATGAAGATAAATCACAGTCACCCAGAACTACAAAAATGGGAATTACCCAACAGCACAGCCCCCCATGGCGGATGAGTGCCCAGCTCTGCCTCACATTCTAAACCTGCGCAGGTGTTTTCCTAGCTCTCTTTTCCCAAACTTGGCCATTCCTAGCCTTTTGGAGTAGTGTTTGCTCAATATTGGATTTTAATGGATGACCAGTAATCTTCCTTGCTTACAGATCTTTATCTACTGCCTCAGTTAGTGTTAATATCTCTTACTTTAAATAAAAATTAAGCCATAATTGGTGTTAAAAGTTCTTACACCTAAACATGACTTTCACTTAGAGTGTCTGGAAGAAATTCCGTTTCCATGCTCCTTATATTGATGCATTTTTATTATATAGGTTGGAGATGAAGATAAATCAGGAAGCAGACTCCGGGTTTCGTTTGTGCCAGTACTGTTAATTATTGATTTCATTAACCTTTACATGCTAAGATTCAGAAACTTACGCAAACTTACAGAAGAAAATATTCTAAAGTTTGCTCGCATCTTTTTAATAACTGTAATAAATTTCTTGACAACCTGACCTTGGGCATGTCGAAGAAGGAGCTAAAACACCAAAAAGGTAATATTTTTACTTTCTAAAGAGAAGGAAAAGAGGTGGTCTTGAGATCTAGATAGACAAAATATGCATTTGAATCCCATCGATGCCTCTCATTAACTGTGCAACTTTGAGTAAGTTACTTACTGTCTCTGAACTTGAGTTTCCTCAATTGCAAAATGGAAATAGTTATCTACAGATAGGATTGTTGGACATCTCAAGTGAGATTATGTATGAAAAAATGTTTTGTGAACTAAGAGCACTGTGCAAAGATTAGCTGTTACTAAATGCTTACTATAAGGCCATTTGTTCTCAAGTCTCTGTAAGAAGGGGATAGAGAAGAACTTTTAGGAAGAAAAAACAGTTTGGAAAATGCAGACTAAACCGGAAACTACTCTAAGTATTTAACATCCACTTTTTAGACTCTCTGTCTGCAATAAGTGCTGAGTAACCAGCATTAATGGTGGAGGAAACTGACTAGTTAATGAGACTTAGCCCAACAGTGAGATATAATTTTTTAAGAAAATCAATATTTTTATTTAAAGACCCAGGAATTTCCTCTTCATTTCTAAGTAAATATGTAAGTAGAGGAAAGTGCAAACTTCCCTGAAGTATTGCTAGCCTGTTACATGAGTAAACAAAAAAACCCAGTAACTATTGCCGCACCCATAAATGGAAGCCCCAGCAGAGCAGAGATTTTGTCTGTTTTGTTCACTGAAATATCCCCTGTACCTAAACCCAATGCCTGGCACAGAGCAAGTGCTCATTATATGTTTTGAATAAAATTAATTAAAATGTATGTATAAATACTGCTATGATTCTGGAGCTAGTTTCCACAGATAATTGCCTCTTCCTAGGGTCACTAATAAGACAGACCCGCACTTGATGTTCCAATAAGAAAAATTCTTTTGTTAGTTTGAGACCTTGTGCCTCAATGATAAATGTTTTTTTACATGGAAGTTTTGAGTGAAGCTGGCCTCCCTCCAGGAAATGTTATTGTGAATGCTATGCTATTCACTCATACCTGTGGCCTTTGAGTATATGGTCTCCCACCAGCAGGAGGAGAGTTGCAAGACCAAATGTTTCTTGTTTTAAAAATAACTTACATGTATGCAACTTCATTATTTTAAAAGGCTCTCTTATATGTGCAATCTCACTTGATTAGCTAGCTCAATAACCCAGTGAGATGGGCAAATGATACTATCTCCATTTTGTGCTTGAGAAAAAACAAGACCCAGAGAAGGGAAGTGATTACAGACTAGTAAGGAGGGGGAAGAAAAAAATAAAAATCAGTTCCCTTAAACCCTTGTCTAATATCTACTTACCCCACCACATATGATGTATACGTGTAGTCATAATTAACATATTGCTCACTACTTGTTTGTCTATGGAAAGATGTTTAAATGCAAAAAAATTAAGCAATTACTATATTTGGTCTAAATCAAAACAGTCTTCAATTGGGCATAAATAGCCCAAAATGCTTTCAAAAGGCATTATTTTTGTCTCGGTTTTCTGAGCAGTTGCTCCATCTTACTTTACCCTTCTCACTTGAACACAACCCTGTTGATGGCTGCTCACAGCTCAGTGTTCATTACCACCTATTTCCATTCTGTTGAGAAAAGTGTTCTCTCACTTTTTGTTGTTTATGATTTAAGGATTAACTTTATTTTACATAATCCATATTTCCTGCACCCTAATCAAATTATGGTAGTGATAAATATACACAAAAATTACAGTTCATGCGAAAGGACATGAAATCTTATTTATGAAGGAGCTTAATTTGAAAAGTGTGCCCTCTGCTGGAATAGTGGTAACATGACAAGTAAGTAAAATTTGAAAGAACTGTGTAGTTCTGCTAACCACCCAAAGTGACACCCGTAGGGCTTTTTTACCATTTAAAGACCCTCAAAACTATATGTCTTACTGCCTGTTCAAATAAGGTTCAATCACATACTCAGTTCATAACATTCAGAGTTCAGCAGCAAGGTATGAACCCACTATTGAGTTTTCTGTATATAAAAAATTCCAAGGTTGGGCACAGTGGCCCATTCCTGTCATCCCAGCACTTTGGGAGGTGGGAGGATCACTTGAGGCCAGGAGTTCCAGCCAAAGCAACATAGTGAGACCCTGTCTTTTCAAAAAATAAGAAAGATCAGCCAGGCGTGGGGGTGCACACCTGTAGTCCCAGCTACTTGGGAAGCTGAGGCAGGAGGATCACTTGAGGCCAGTCCAGGAGTTTCAGGCTGCAGTGATCTATGATGATGCCACTGCACTCTAGCCTGGGTGACAGAGTAAGATCTTGTCTCAAAAATAAATAAATAAATAAAATACATCCTAGGCCAAGGGATTTCCTTTCACAAATTATTTATAAGAACATTTTAGAAATGAGTAATATAGTTATTTCTTGAAATTTTAAAAATAAAAACTTAGAAACATAAAATGTAGCAGCAGAAATACAGAACAATATCCTCATTCTGTACCCTGCCTTCTGCAGCTGGCAAACTCCTATTCATCTCTCAGGATCCAGCCTAAATTCATCTCATCTTTAATTTTAATCATACTCCTATAAAGAGGATTAACAACTTTCTTTTCTGTGCTCCTATAAATACTCTTTTGTATTTGTTATACTGTGTTGAAATCATTTATGTATCTTTCTCCCCCGTGACTACTCCAGAGACATTAAATGAGAACTACACAAACTGTAAAGTGTTCTCCTTAAAACTGAATGGCACATGGTATTTTAAAGAATCATGGATTACTAGAACTAAAAGGTATCTGTGATATTATCAATTCATTAATTCAGTATCCCCCTTCCCCAAGCTTCTTCATTTTATAGATGAAGAAACAGAGCCTGTCAAAATAAGATAACTATACAAGTTCTTTTAGCTAAGAATTAGCAAAGTAAGGCCATCATCCCTGTCTTTCGATTCCAATCAGTGTTCTTTCCACTTCAACATAATCACCTCCTTTCCACATGGTGATACCGTAGTAATATATCTTGCTGAACGGTTCAGGGGTACTTAATCTGATATCCTTGCATTTCCTAAAATTATGTGCAAAATTTGCATGCATGTATTGTAGGTCTTGCCTATACGGGGGAGGCCTTCCCTCTCTAAACATTCATTCCTTCAACAAATATTTATCAAAGACCTTATGTGCAATCCTCAACAAAACACTAGCAAAGCAAAACCAGCAACATATAAAAATGATTATGTACCATGACGAGTGTGATTTTTCCCATGAATGCTAGTTGGTTCAACATCTGAAAATCATGTAATATAGAATAAAGGATAAAAATCACATGATCATCTCAGGCGATACAGAAAAAACATTTGATAAAATTCAACACCATTTCATGATAAAAAACACTCAACAAACCAGAAATAGAAAGGAATTTCTTAAGCCTGACAAGGGACATCTATTAAAAACTTAAATTAACATCATACTCAGTGGTGAGAGACTAGATGCTTCCCCCCACTATCCCTCTCCTGAAAGAGCCTTCCATTTGTAGACTACTTTGGGTTGGAAATATATTGCATTTGCTTCTAACCTTGAAGGTAGAGGTTAAATTGCAGTCAGATTTAGCAAGTCTGCAATTCCAGGAAGCTCCCAGGTGATGGCACTGCTACTGGCCCTGGGACCACATTGTGAGCACCAGGCTCTAAAGGACTCCACAGAGGTAGGAATAGAAGATAGTACAGCATAGCTAACAAATGCATGCACTCTCTGGATGAAGCGAACTCAGTGACTCCAATCAAACTACATGTATTAGTTTTGGTTCAACTTATAGCCAAGGTCTGGCACAGGTGCCATGAATAAAACCTGCAGCATGGCTTGGTCTTGAGTGTCCCTTGCCTGGGAGACTTTCACAGAGAAATAGGCTGGGTACCAAGGGGGCCAAAAGAGTTCCATTTTGTTCGGTTCACAGATCAAATATTCCAGTTTGGAAAGGACTTTCAAAGTTCTGTACAGTCACCCGATCTATGGCTGAATCCCCTCCATGTCATCCCTACCCAGTCATTGTCTAAGGTTTCTTTGGATACCTCTAGTGATGATAAACTCACCACTTCCCCAAAAACGTGTTTTCTATTTGGGCAGCTCTGATTGTAAAAAAATTCTGTAGAATAAACTAAAATTTTTGTATCCAAGTTTCCAACCACTTTCTGAATTTTACCTTTAGATTCATTTAAAACAAATTTGCAGGTCTTCACATATTTAAAGATGATTCCCTGATCTGTATCAAATTTCCTTTCTCCAGAGGAAACATCACCAATTCCTTCACCTGGTGCTGCTGTGTCATGCTGCTTGGTCTTAGGTGGTTCTTAGATGTTTCCATTGGAAGGAAGAGACTCTAGACAAAGAGGGGAGAAAGCAATATTCAAAAAGAATTCTCTAGTCATGATGAGTGACAGATGTCTAGACCTCAGAATACTAAGTACTAGAGAGCTCTATCCACATTGTATGAGAGCCATTAGCAGAAATATGACCACCCAGGAGAAAAACAAGTACAGAAGTCAGCTGGCACGCTCACTCTAAACTCTCGAGAAGTATGTGCAGCCTTAGGCTCCTTTTATTTGGAATATGCAGGCCCAGGTGGCCTCTCCTCTCAGATCACTCTTTCTCAAAACAATGTCCTCAGAACACCTGGATTAGAATCTCCTGGGGTGCTGTTTTAACAATGCTGATTCACAAGTCTTGCCTTGGTCGTATGAAATCAACATTTTTGTTGTAGGGACACAGAAAGCTGCATTTTAAACAAACTGTCCAGGAGATTCTGATGTATATGATGGTTGAGCACCATTGTTCTAGGCCCTACTCTGGTCTCTAGTTGTCTTGCTCTTTATTGCTCCAACTGATTGGGGGTAACAGGGGAAAGCTCTACAGAGAAAAATGTCAAGGGGAATTCTAAGAGGGAGAGGGAGACGGAGCACAAGAAGGAGGAGGAGGAGGAAAAGTCAAACTCCTTTACTCCTCATAACCCAAGATCTCCCTGTCCTAACCATGTGGCTGCCTACAGGAACTTCAGTTTGCAGCACCAGCGTCTGTGGGTGTTGTCGTAAAGGACCTCTAGCTCCCTCTGGAGACCAAAGGCAATAAGGACAAGGAGAACAGAAGGGTAGTTGAAAGTGAGGAGAAGTCAAACTGTGGGGGACGGGGACAGGCTGTAGCGGGGAACGGGGAATTGGGGAGGACAACATGCTAAAATGCCACCAGATGAGGATGTGAACAGTTTGGGGGACATAAAGTAATAAAATCTATCCACACAGCTGGCCCAATGTGATTCCATGTTAAATCAGGGCTGGTCTGCGTGACCAGTGGTGTATGGAGGAAGTGACTGTGTGACTTCCGTGGCTACATCATAAAATGCATTTTGCATTCCATTTTAGTCTCTTGGATCACTTGCTTTGGAGGAAGCCAGCTGCCATGTTGCAAGGACGCCCAAGCAGCCCTGTGGAGAGGATCACATGGAGAGGGGCTGAGGCCTAACGCCGAGAGCCAGTGCTAACAGGCTAGCCATGTCACAGAGTCACCTTGGAGAAGGATCCATCAGCCCCAGACAAGCCTTTAGATGACCACAGCTCCAACTAGCAGCAACGTTATGAAAGACCCCAACCCAGAACTGCCCAGCCAACCTGCTCCCAAACTCCTGACCCACAGGAACTATTTGCTTTTCAGTGTTCCTACTAGAACTGAGCCCACACTGCTCATGGCAGTTACCTGGATAATGCACCCTTCCTTATGTTGGCTTTTCTCCCTTCCCTGTCTCACTCTTCCGGTTCCCTCACTGCTATTTCCTGGGAGCACCTCCCAAATTCTCCATCCAAGTTCTTTTCTCGGGCTCTGTTTTTAGGGAGAACCCAAACTAACACAAACATCATGATAAGCTTGGCTTTTTCACAGATTCAGATGATGTTCTATTAAAAGCATATTAAGCAAGGAGTTTAAATTTAGGGAACAAGTCTACCCCATAGAATTTTGTTGCTTTTGTTGTTGTTGTTTTTCCTGAATGCCAAGAAAATAGATTCAGGAATTCCTGGAAGCTTCACCCAAATTGATATGCATGACTCCAAGGACTTTCAGTGGTGTTTGTTAGCAATTTTTAACTATGAGTTTTTACCACCTGCAGATTCTGACCTTGGAATCTTGTTAGTGATAAAATTTCCCCCAAGACTTCAAGGGCAGCTGCCCTGAAAACTGGGCTGTTGGCCAGCATGATCCGACCAGTCTGCCTGGAGTGAATTTTGACCATAAACCAGAAATAATCAAGTGTTAAAGAAAAATTTCTAAAGAAAGACTTTAGCTATTTCTTGGCTCTTTTCTTAGACCACTATAAAATCTTCCTTTGACTTTGAGCCAAGTCATGAATATTCTCTTGATATCCTTGGTATCCTAGTTTTGGTCTCCATAAAATAATACTGAACATGAAGATTTCCAGTGGAAGCTGTCAGAAAATCATATTTAGATCTCCATGTATGCCCTACTTAAAAGCCAAATTGCATTGAATGAGGTAAGTACAAATGCTTTTCAACAGACTGTCTCCAAAGATTGTATTCACTAAGTTGACTTGAAATCAGTTGTTAGGAGTGCAGAATGTATTTCCCCTTAGAAACAGTTATTCCCACGGTGATGGTTTTAGTACTGACAGTTTCATGTCCCAAAATACCTTCAGTTCTGGGAAACTGATACAGTTGATGGCACTACATATTTCTGATAGTTATGTTTCCAGATTAGTTCACAGAGGTCTACTTAACCCTTGATATATGAAATTGAATCCTGGATCATGAATAAGTCCTGAACCATGGATAAGATGGGTACCGTGGTGAGTTTGAGAATTTCTGGGCTGATCAAGGAAAAGGCGAGATGACAATATTGGATGAGCTCATTGGACAGTGCTGAGACAGGATTGCATGAGAAAGGAAGTCTCTCATACCGGGAGATCTTCCAGAGATAGTGGAATGGGGCCACCACGCAAAAGGGAAAAGGGAACTCTCGAGGGAGAGGGGAATTGGAGAGGGGGTGCACGTGTCTAGACAATATGGCCCAGCAGCAAGGTGGGGAGTCTCTGGGTCTGAGAGCTCTGAAGGGCAGCAGTTCTATTGGGGTTTTTGATAGCTATAGCATTTATCTTATATAGCAGATGCTGGGTGCAGTTTCATGGGGTATGCAAAGCAGGCAGGCTTTAATTGGCTAAAAATATACTTATTGGGGCTATATTTAAAGCAATGGGATGTATGAGAATTTGAATTTGGTGCTGGTGGTATTTGAGCTAATGGTCCTACCCTGCTGTGAAGACATAAACAACTGCATATAGAGGCCAATGTGTAAGCCCCATTTTTGGCCTATTTATATAATATATGTATTCCAATTTCTAATCTATGGGTGTCAGAGCACATATCACTCCTGTTGCAGCCTTGATGTTGAGAACAGCATTTCCCCTGCAGATGGCCTTCTGTCTCACCCGTTCCCATTCTTGCTCTTCCTTCTTCATACACCAGTGATGAGCCTCTCACATGCCCCGGGGAGAAGTGGAAGATGATAGTAGTGCGGATGGAGGAGATAGAGTCAGCAATGGATTATGAATACTTAGGTGAAATAATAAGACAAGCTTGGACAGGAAGAAAACCTGGGGCAGGACATTTGATGTGAGGAACGAAAGTGGTGTTCTGGGAGATATAAGTCAGAACCTGCCTGCATTACAAATGAATATTGTAAACAGTTTTTATTTTAATTCAGACTGTCCCCACATCTGCCCCACTTTTTGTTTTTGTTTGCAGGAATCCCCCACTCTGTGTGGTGTCAGTGGGACGTGGTATTTTAACTCTTACTAAGGAAACTCAAGGAAAAATCTTCCTCCTTCACATCCTTCATGGAGGTAGGGGCACAGGACCTAAGCTGACCAATCAGATGCCCAGGGACCAAAGGTGAAGGGTGAAGGGCAGTTAGCATCATTCACCAGGGTGGTGTTCCACCGTGGTGGCAGTGCGCAGCTGTAGCAGGTGTTCAGCACTAGCAGTGTCTGGAAGTGGGCAGGGCCCTCAGCAGAGTCTGCAGCAGACTGTTCCTACAGCCTGATGTTGACCACAGTTCTAGCCAGTCACACTGCATCGTGCCTCATTTCTAAGGCTGGTTCTCTGGCCTCCATGATGATTTTCTAAACAGCTAGCTTAATTTTTTTTATTATTATTTTTATTATTATTATTTTTTTTTTTTAGAATTCCCTTGTGCCAGGCACATTCTGGTCTCCTCTTCCTCGTCTGGTCTCGTCTGGTCTCATCTCCTCTTCCTCATCTGGTCAGGTCTCCTCTTCCTCATCCAGTGTGGTCTCCTCTTCCTCTTCAGGTCTGTCTGGTCTCCTCTTCCTCGTCCAGTCTGGTCTCCTCTTTCTCATCCGGTCTGGTCTCCTCTTCCTCTTCCAGTCAGGTCTCCTCTTCCTCATCTGGTCTTGTCTGGTTTCGTCTCCTCTACCTCATCTGGTCTGGTCTCCTCTTCCTCCTCTGGTCTCATCTCCTCTTCCAGTCTGGTCTCCACTTCCTCATCTGGTCAGGTCTCCTCTTCCTCGTCTGGTCTCGTCTCTTCTTCCTCATCCAGTCTGGTCTCCTCTTAGTCTTCGGGTCTGGTTTTTCTTCCTCCTCTGGTCTCATCTGGTCTCGTCTTCTCTTCCTCATCTGGTCAGGTCTCCTCTTCCTCATCTGGTCTGGTCTCCTCTTCCTCATCTGGTCTGGTCTCCTCTTCCTCCTTTGGGCTCATCTCCTCTTCTGGTCTGGTCTCCACTTCCTCATCTGGTCTCGTCTCCTCGTCTGGTCTGGTTTCCTCTTCTTCATGGGGACAGGTCTTCTCTTCCTCGTCTGGTCTGGTCTCCTCTTCCTCCTCTGGTCTCGTCTCGTCTTCTGATCTCATCTTTTCTTCCTTATCCAGTCTGGTCTCCTCTTCCTCATTCACTAAACAGATATTTTTAGATTAGCCTGAGTCAGTTTGTGTTGTTGGCAGCAAAGAATTCTCATTATGTCATGACCTCTTTTTGATCCAGAAGTTGTAAATTCCTACATGTCTCCAGACAAACCCAGATCTGTCTTCAAAGTCTTAAAACATAGGCAAATCAGGTACTTTCCCCCCCTTCCTTAAAGACAAATTCTTTCCAAGGATTATGAATCCTTGAAATGCAATGAACATAATATATAAATAGAATATTTATGAAACTCTTCTCTGGGTGGATAGAAAAAAATCCCATCAATTAGAAATGTGAAAACATTTTTATTGACCTAGAGATACAGTAATTTTAGAAAAGCAAAATAGTTGACATTGTTTTCAATTATTGTCACAGCAAGATGCCTGCAAAATCCACATAATTAGATTAAGTGGCACTGTTAATGACTCTTCAGATATGTGCAAATCTAGTCATATGCTCTAAATTTGTGTTCTAAAATTTGCAAAGACAAATTGATTTAATATGCTTTATTCACTTTTCTAAGTTATATCCCAATTGGATAAAACATTCAGATGTGCTCTAATTTGCATTTTTGCTCACAAAATACTTTCCAATTCTGCCTCAGTCCTATCATTATTTAGTATTATTTAGTATTGTGGTTGTGTCAGTCATTTCTCAAATAGGAGGACATTACTTGCATCCATTATCATCTGAATGACTTGACTCAAAGGACACCCTCAACCTAGACAATTGAAAATCAAACTTTTTAAAGATGGCCTGCTTAGGTTGGGCAAAAGATCCTTGGGTCTACCCTAACTTTTCTTCCTTTCCCAAGTCACACAATATCAGAGACATTGTGAAGTGTTACTCTACATTCTCTGTACTGTTAAATTGGTATGTGTGGAGCATTATGTATATGTCTGATTTAGTAATAGGGTATGAATGATCTGTGTATGATCTCTGATGAACAGCTTATGTGTGATCATAAAAACAAAAAATCTACAGAAATGCTTGTCAATGGCAAACCAAACAGAGGTTTTGTAATTTTGGATTAGTTTGAGGCCCAAATCATAGGTAACTCACCGTAGCCGGCCAGCAGTTCAATTAATAAAAGAAGTGTATAAATTCAATAACCTCCCTGTCTGGACAAACTTGGGAGGGGGATTCAGACCCAGTTATAGGAGGTATGGTTATGGCCCACTGGCGCTGGTCCCCAGTCACCAAGCAAGCAGGAAGCAATCTTCCAGGGCACAGGCCAGTCATGGTTTGGGGGGAGAGACATGGTACTGGAGTGCCACTGTGGTTATGAGGCCTGGAGCTCATGGCCTCTGGGTTGGAAGGGCCACAGACAAACTGAGGCTGATGGGCAGCCACCCTGAAGGACGAGGGCACTGCCACAGATGGTGTTGGGCCCAGGAGCTGGAGAGGCCTTCCTCCGGAGAGACCTAGACACTTCTGTGTACAGCTTGGGCCAGGGTGGCTCTGGGCTACTTCACAGGATAATGGTTGGATGACTGGCTCACTAGATGTCCAGCCCCCTGGAGTCCCAGTTCTGAAAAAAGGGTGTGGGGAGCAAAAGCCTGGCTGGGGTGCAGGTTTGCCTTGTCTGGAACTCCTAGCCGCACCACCACTGCTGGAGTCAAGAGCTGGAGAAAACACATAGTGCCCAAATGTGGAGGAAGCCATCCTGCAGGCACCTAGCAATGGGCCAAGCAGTGAAGGAAGGAAGGCACTCCCCAGGAGCACATCAAAAGTCCCAGTGGAACCCTCCCTCTTGAAATGTCTCTCCAGCAGCCTCTACTGATAAGGCTTAACATTGTGCTGGCTGCTAAGGGAAGACATTTAAAGGGCCCAGTTACATTTTTCACAGATCAGGCCGATCAAGGATGAAGTTGAAGTTGAAAGGCATAAAGTGATAACTGCCACAACACTGTACTTACTGTTCTATTTCAGTAATCTATGAGACTGGAGGAAAAAAATCCCAAAATGTAGTGGCTTAAAACAACAACCATTTTATTTTTTCTCATGAGTCTGTGTGTCAATGGGCTCAGCTGAGCAGTTCCACACCATGGGATGTAATCCGGGACTTTGGTCACCTAGAGGCTCAACTGGGCTAGAACATTCGAGACGATTGCACATATACATGTCTTGCAGAGATGACGGGAAGGCTGGACTCAGGCGGGATGCAGGAAAAGCTGAGACCCTCTCTCTCTTTCCACGTAATCTTGGGACTTCTTCATCTCCACGTGCCCTCTCCATGTGGCTGTTGCACATAGTCTCTTCAATAGGTCTTAATGATGAAAATATGCAAAACAGCAAGATGTGAAGAACTGGAAATGCTTCATCCAGAGTCATTATCTTCAAATATGTGAAGACTCTCACATGCAGACACGGTAGACTTGTTCTTATAAGGGGCACCAGTGGGATGAGGATGGAAAGCTGCAAGAACAACAATTTTGGCTGCTCAAGAGATTTTCCAACTTGGCAATCAAAGAATGAAAAGAAACTTGGGACATAGCTTTGAGCTCCCCATCACTCCCAGGGCTTAAGTGAGATTGCGCATTCGTCGTTAGAGATATTGAAGAAGGGATCAATGATCAGTCAGCCAGCCAGACAAGATGATCTTGAGAGTGCCCTCCCAAACCTGGGATTCCGGGTTTCTAAGCCTTGATTCTTACCATGTCATGGGACCATTACAGCACCATCTTCCCAATCTCCCTGCAGATGATTTCATTTCACTATCTAACCCTGGAAGAGGGGAATAATGCTATTAATTGGTAGTTGGTTGTTCAGAAGTTAGAGCAAACTGTATGGTTCAAATCATGTATGTATCCATAGGAATCTAAAATAATTGACCAAACTATAAGCAGTGCTGTTGAATATCATATTTGGTGAATGTGTAAAACAGCTTGAACTATATTCTAACTTCTTATGCCAAATTTAATATACTCATGGAAATCCATTACTTTTTAGTGTAACTTGTGTTAGAATCCTTTCTGATGGACAAACCTTTGCCTTTCATCTTCTAGGGACTGAAGTGACTCAAGCAAGCCATTTGAGATTTCATGATTTTGCTTCATTTTTTTCCTTGTGAAATTGTCTTCACTAAGGACATGAAGTAAATTACATTTATTTTCATTAAGAATGTAATTTTCTTTATGATTGATCTATTATTGAGTTTGGGTTCAACCTAAGAAATCATTTATTTTCCTTACATAGGCAAACAAATATGCCAAGTTTCCTGCTAGAAAAATAATCTGATAATTTTTTGTACATTTTAGGCTTTTGTTAAAATCATGAATTTCTATTCTGCTGAATATCAAAGCTAATTCAACTTCTTTTTTTGTTGTTGTTTTTTTTTTTTGCTGAGCCAGAGTCTCACTATGCGGCCCTGGGTAGAGTGCAGTGATGTCATTATAGCTCACCGCAAGCTCCAACTCCTGGGCTCTAAAGAGAGATCATTCTGCCTCAGCCTCCTGGGTAGCTGGGATTACAGGCACGCACTGCAACACCCAGCTGGGTTTTGGGGGGCGGTTTTAATGTTTTTTGGGTTTTTTTTTTTTTTTTGGTAGAGATGGGGTCTCACTCTCGCTCAGGCTGGCGTCGAACTCCTCAGCTCAAGCAATACCTCTCGCCTTGGCCTCCCAGAGTGCTAGGATTACAGGCATGAGCCATCCGCACCTGGCCCAACTTCTTTTTTTCGTCTGCATTTGGCTGGCCGTTTAGGAGGAAGACTGGTTGTTTCACAGTCGTCTGTTCAAGCCTTGGCCACTGGGTGGTGCACTGGTTAAACATTGTCTCCACCTGGCTGGGCTGCTTGCAATCTTGCACCTGAAAAATGCCAATTTTTTTTATGTTGTACCAAAAAGCCAGCTTTATTTACTTTGAAATAATTTTATTTATTATAGCATTTGTCTCACATGGATCAATATTTTCTTTCAAACTGATAAGTTATTTTCTAATGATCCACGTTGTTCTATAATTAAATGAGTTCCCCATCAATGCAGGTACGGAGGCTGGATAGGCACCCAGCAAAGACAAGTTGGAAAGAGGATGACACTTTAAATACTTTCAAGCGTATTTTCTGAAAACAAGGACATTCTCTTACATAACCAGAGTGCAATGATCAATACTGTTATCTTACCCCGGGGTCGGCAAACTATGGCTGGAGGGCCAAATGCTACCCACCACCTTTTTTGCAGGGCCCACTAGTTAATAATGCTGTTAGATAGTTAAGAACTATTTAACACAGGAAAGTTGTATGAAATTCAGATTTCAATGTCATGAATTAAATTTTTCAGAACACAGCACGCTCGTTTGTTTACATATTGTCTGTGCCGGTTTTTGTGCTACAAATGCAGGGTTAACTACTTGTGACAGAGACCTTCTGAAGTTCCCTCATTGCTTGGTCTGCAGAGCCTAAAATATTTACTGTCTGGTCCTTTACAAAGAAAGTTTGCAGATCGCTGATCTAATCTACAAACTTTATTCACATCTTGCCAATTATCCCACTAATGTCCTTTATTTGACTTAGAGTCCAGCCCGGTTACTTAACTTCTGTGGGCCTCAGTTTTTTCCTTGTGAAATTAAACTAGTAATAGTCCTTTCCCATTAGATTTTTGTGAAGATTTAATGAGTTGATTCAATAAATCTCTTGGAATAATGCTTGGCATATAGAATAAGCACCACACTAAGTGTTGGCTATTGTTATTACTTCAATGTTAGTTTTACTTTTTATTTTTTAAAATGTATGTATATTTTAAATAAGTAATACATACACTCACTACAAAGTTTATGTGGTACAAATACAAAGCATACAGAGAGAATGCTGTGAAATGTAAGTTTATCTCCCACTCTCTCCAGAGGCAACTGCTTTGGAAAATTTTAAACAGCTACACAGTGCTACAAGGTATTGAACCAGTACTTTGTTGATGAAATTTTAGGTTGTTCTCAGTCTTTTGCTATTACAGTTATAGAAATATTCTTGTGTTTGTGTGCACAATAAATTCCTCAAAGTGGAACTCTAGGGCCAGGCATGGTGGTGTGTATCTGTAGTCCCAGCTACTTGGGAGGCTGAGGCAGGAGGATCGCTTGAGCCGAGGAGTTTGAGGCTGCTGTGAGTTATGATGATGTCACTGCACTCCAGCCTGGGGGCAGAGCAAGACCCCATCCCTAAAATAAATAAGTAAAAACATGAAAAAAAAAGATTTGGCATTGGTACATACAGGATTGGTTTGACATGTGACTACTAATGTGAAAACTAGCTAAGATTGAAAGGTTAAAATAATTTTGTGTAGCCATTAAGGAAAAAATGTAGGAAAAGTCTAGACAGTGGTTTCTCACTGTAGTCAGAATCTTATCTGGTCAAATTGGCTTTGGATAATGGAACAAGCAGTCTCCTTAACTTTAGCATATAATCTTTATTGTTTCAAAATTTTTCACCAGTTATGTCAAATTTCAGTTATGGTTTAAATATAGTGAACTTTGTATTTCAATCAAAATATTTATAGCTTCTAACTCTAGAGGAAATAGATTTGAAGTAGAAATAATGTATTCATAGGAATTATATTAACACCATCTACATTTGAAAAACACTATCTTAGGCAATAAGAACAAATGTAGCATCAATTAAATAACAGCAGTTAAACGAAATAAAGATAAATCAAAATTAGTCCTAAAGAGAGAAAACACAGATATCCTGCTGTGTTTAGGCCGGGCGCCGTGGCTCACGCCTATAATCCTAGCACTCTGGGACACCGAGGCGGGAGGATTGCTTGAGGTCAGGAGTTCGAGACCAACTTCAACAAGAGTGAGACCCCGTCTCTACTAAAACTAGAAAGAAATTAGCTGGACAACTCAAAATAGAAAAAATTAGCCAGACATGGTGGTACATGCCTGTAGTCCCAGCTCTTTGGGAGGCTGAGACAGGAGGATCACTTAAGCCCAGGAATTTGAGGTTGCTGTGAGCTAGGTGGAGGCCAGGGGTCTCTAGCCCAGGCAACGCAGTGGGACTCTGTCTCAAAAAAAAAAAAAAAAATCCTACTACTGTGGAGTTGTCCAGGGGTCATCTGCTGCAAAACTGGATCAAACCTGCAGGTGGCCTGGATCCCTGAGCCTTCATCGCTTAGCCCTCTCCTTCCTCAGGGACCTGATGTCATGATCCTGGGGATGCCCTGATACTCTTGGCCCTCTGCCCAGAGCTGCATATACAACAGCAGGGGCCACTTGGGGAAAGCTAGAATTTAAACTCTACATCAGCCAATTTTTGCCTATTGTGACCATTGCCTTTTCTTTGCTCATTGAGCTTTCTCTCAGTCAACAGGGCAGCCAGCAAACTTTCTTGTGCTTTTTCCCCTCATGGTAGATAATCTTTGAAGGAAGGAAGTGGCTCTACTGCCCTCTTCCAGTAGGAGTCGCACTTCTGACACATATAGCTGGTTTTCATATACTTTGGGAAGTTCTTTATTTCTAAGTGGTAAACTCCGTCCTCACTTGATTATCTGCAAAGTTACATTATGTTCTTGATGTAGTTCAAGTAGTAAAGTTTCAGGTGGAGCGTTTTTGAATCTCTCTTCCAAGGTGTGAATTTTTAGACTGTAAATACGTTTGCTCAGACTGGAGACTTTTTGTCTGATCTAAGCTCTTTATTAATTTGATTTTCTTTACATAATTTTTATATATGTCCTTTTCTCCTTTAACTCCTTTTAAGAACAGCATCAATGAGTTTCTTCAAATCAACTTTTGATTGTCAGTCTAGGTTGATTGTCGGTCTATGCAATCTCCGTTTTCTGATTTACTCTTTTTGTCTCATTTCAAATGACCATTATCCACGTGATCTTTTCTAAAGAGAGGTGGCAAGCTTACCTTTAGTGCGGTTTTGGATGTTTTAACAGGCTTTCCTCAACCCAACAGTGGGTTGGGGACCAGGTTTTAGAAAACAGTGCTTTCTAACTTTGCTCTGCTCATTGCCAAAATAGAAGGTGATACCATTAATACAGTGCATTTGGGCAAGTGGAAAACACTGACTGCAGCCAGAGGAAACTGGCTGTGAGCTCTGACTACTCTAATCCCTGCCTGGCCCTGCAGGAAGCCTATGGGATCTAAGCGGTGCCGACTCGTTACCCATTCTGTGCCCACAAGCATGTCAGTGAGTAATGGTGGGGCATGCTGCAGGGGAGGTCACCTGTGTCCACCCCTGGGTGAGGCTCATTCTCCTGGGTCCAAGCTTTCTTTGGCAGCAGGGAAGCCCGATGCCACCTACAAAGGTCACAGGATCTCCCTCCGCTGGAAGCTCCCCGACTTGTTTGTGTTTGCTTCGTCCAGGTGGGCAAGAGGGAGCCCTGAAAGGCCTCAACACGGGTACAAGCTAACAGCCCTGGATTTCAACACCAGACTTGGCAATGCTTAACATTTTCTGGATTTTCTTTGGGGCCAGTGTGTCCTTCCAATCCATGTATTCCAGGAGGGGGAAGACTCTCCTCCAGCGGTGACTTAGTGACCCGGCTCCTTCCATGATGTGGCCCTGCTATCTGCACACGAGGTTCCCGAGGTTGCCCTGCAATTGGTCACCAGTCCATGACGCCATCTTCAGAAGTGTGACTGCCTCTGCCGAGGGAACAGGTCATTTTTTGAGCTGAACTTAACACTATTTCTTTCTTTAAACATCTCACGCCCCTCGCATCTCACCCCAGGCTCTGCCACGCCCAACTCATCCCCAGGACCTTTGCCAGAGGAGACAAGAGAGTCGGCACAGGCTGGTCTGGGGTCCTGGCAGGCTCCAATTAAGGCCACAGTGCCCCTGTGGATGCAGAGGACGGAGCCTCTGAGGAGGTTTGTGGGACAGTGGGGAGTGGCCGAGTGCCTGATGAAGTGGCAGTCATTTCTTAATCATTCTTCCCCTCATCAAAAAATGAAATGGTTATTTCAAAGTTTATATCCTATTTCTAAAGAATTGTCATCATGGGGGAACAAAGTAGGTTAGAGAGAATTTTAGTCTGGGCTCTTTGATTTGCAAGCAACAGAAACAACGCTGGAAGTAGCCGATGGCAGATATTAAAGTAGCCCACAGACGGGCAGCCCTGGGACCTTGGGTGCCAGTCAGGGGGTCACCTGTCTGGGAGCTCCTCTGTCGCCAGCCCCAGAGGCAGGAAAAGGCTTCTGGGTGTTTGTGAGCAGGGCTCACCCTCTAGCTTTCTGCCTCTAGTGGAACATGGCCGGAGTCCGTTTCCCCACCTGCTGGGGTGAGAAAACGCAATGTTTGCTAATACAGTATGTGCCCAGTGATCAGGGAAGTGGCCAGTGTTGTGCATGAGATTCACGGTTTCTGGACTCCGTGTGCTTGCACCTTCTTTTTAGCAGCTCATATGTGATCACACCTGGTATTGGCCATCACCAGGATGGCTCCTCTCACTACACCCACTCCCTGACCTTACCCAGATGTTTGTTGATAATGCAGATTCCTGGGACCCAGTCCGGAACTATCAGAACCTTTAGAGAGAAGGGCCTGGAAACCTTCATTTTGAACCAATACCACAGTACTCTTATGACGACTGGATTAGTCCACTTCATTCTTATCTTACTTTTTGCAGAGGTCAAGTCCTTATGATAAGCTACTGTTGCTCGTGCTGAATGCTCTGTTTGGAATACCTGTTTGAGAGTTTTTACATGGAAAATTAATTCCTATGTTTATTCCAAGCTCAGATGTCACTTCCTCTGGGAGACAGTCACCACCATCCTTTCCCTCTGTGATCCTTTCCCACATATACCCAGTGCTCTCCAGTTTCCCTCTTTAAGCACCCTTAGCTCTCTAGACACCCTCCATAAACTTACTGTATCGCCCTGTCCACATATTCCTCCTCACCAACCATCTCAGACCGTGAGTTCCTCAAAGAAATGAAGGTTGTTTTTAACCCTCAAAACTGACCTGTGCCTAGTATCTAGTATGCTCTTCAAGCAACATTTTTGCTTGAAGGAATGTTATTTAAAATTTACCAACATCATGAGTAGTAAAATAAATATGATTTAATAGGCCATTATTTTGTGCTTTCTGCATGTATGGATTTCTATATTGTAAAAAAGCAACTACTTATTAAGTATGACATTTTACCAAGATATGAGAAACCCTAAGAGAACAGCCATGTGCATTGCAGGGCAACTTCGTGGGTTAATTACAATTTCTTTTGGATTAAATTATGCCATGGTAAATGATCTATATTACCACAAATGACATTAAATGAAGATTTTGTATGCATTTGTACTGACTTCTTATTTAATCAGGGCAGTAATTTTATAAGGAACATGAAGATTTTTGTACGAGTTTCTACATAATGAATTTCCCCCCTTTAAGTTATACTAAATAATCTATCCATAAGAGATTGCAGAATTGTCCTGGATGACATAAAAAAATCTATTACCCAAACAACAAATAAACATTGTAAACCCCATAGTTTCTCTCCTACTCCCAATATTTCTGAGTCACTCCCACGGGATTTTATTGAATGGATAGCACATCATTGCATTATGCCAGGACATGCTTATGATGCAGGAGGGTTTGCCCAATTTATCTTTCATAGTTCTACTAAGAAGAAAGTGTTTATGAGTTGAAAGAAGTATGTGCACTGATTTTTTCTGAGCCTCTTAATTTTCCTTTGAAATAACAAAAGCCTCTCATACCTTTATCTGTTTATGTGCTTCAGTCAAGGTTTTCAAAGTGTTTTACGGGCACAAATCCACCCTGCATTTGCTCCCTAGCTCAGGTGTGGATGGAACCAGCTTTTGCAGAAGAAAAACAAAAACCAAAAACACTAAGGCTGTTTCAAGTGTCTCAAGTGCTCTAGGACAGCAAATTAAAAAAACAAAACAAAACAAAACAAAATACCAAGAACAAAACTCTTCCTTGGGTTATTCATTTATGGGTTGAGGCTTTATTTGACAGCAGGTAAGCAAAAGTCTGATTTGGAGACTGGCCAAGACTAAAAGGACAGAAATTAATTTCACAGTGAAGCTACAAGTTCCAGTTTTAAGCAAGTACATGAGAATGTCTTGTCATCTGACCAAATGACAGTCTTTCTAGGGCCTTTGTTTCTCTCATTTGATGTCACTGCTTATGACTTCGGCTTCTGTTTTTACAGCCAGGGAACAGATGTTTGCTTACTCTCTGCAGGGTTGTGCAGAATCTAGGCAACAGGGGAGAGCCCAAGTGGTCTGCAAAATTCTATGTATCTGTTCCTTTTTCTTTAACCACTTTTTGGGGGGAGAAAACATTTATTTTCTGAGTTACAACTAAAGAACTTCCCAACAAAGTTTTTGCCCTAAAGAAACTGCTTTTAGCTCCCTAACTATATTCCCCCCAAAACAGAGATTCAACTATTATAGAAGCATAAAAAATTAAAAAATATGATAAATTCAATGTAATTTTACAATGGTGTTGTAAGTTAGAGGCAGAGTTGGAGGTAAAAGGGGTTTTAAGTCTGAATCAGTAATAAAAAAATACTCATTACACTTTAAAGTGCTATCCTATCACTTTAAAGGATAGAGAACACTTCCCTTTTATTCTATTTTAAAAGAAAATTAAAACAAAACACCTGTCCCTAGTGGTGACAGTTACTTGTGGGTTCTGTTCCAATAACTAAGTGGCCTCCTCATGGAATCTTAAAACGCCCTACCACAAATTCTGTTTTGCTACTGGCGGGTATTTATGTCCAAATCTTATTTTATTTAAATCCTGAATTTAGTACCATACAATAATTCACACCTGTCTATGAATCACCTATTTCAGTATGCTGTGTCCACAGTGGGCAAACCAGACACACATTATTGCTAAATGATGCACATGAAATTTCTCTTCTGGGTATTTTGGCTAAATCTTTCTTTAGGAGAAAAAAAAAGTGCTTAGTAAGTTGTGTGAAGCAGGTTCACCATGCCCACTGCATCTTGGACCGCAATTGCCACCACTTGCACAAGTCTGGTGAGACAGAACCACCACACAAGTGAAGCAACCTTATTACTCACAGAGAGGCAGCAAGGGACAATAGAAGCTTAGGATTCGTGGCGAGCCAGTCCTGCAGGGTCAGGGTAGCTCCCCAGGGCAGGTGGAGTCCAGTCTGCATGTGGCCAAGGGCACTTCAAAGCACGCTTTGCCCTGGGTTTTATACTTAGGGGATACTTGACACATGGAGCTACCATACTACAGGACATCCTGAGCTAGGAGGGACAGGAACAGAGCCCCAGCTGTTCTGGCCAGTTCTTCTTATCTCAAAATGTTGCATTTCCAGCATGTTCTACAGTTATTCCGAGAACCACAAAAGAGAAAGTGGGGAAGAGCTAGGTCACCAATGCCATCCAGGTACTTGTCCTACAAGTTGCTCAGTCATTGGAAGTGAATGCATATACCAAATCTACTACTCTGTTCGTGTTCCATGTTATAAAGAAAAAATAATAAACATATAATAGTGCTGGAAAAAATCAGACACAGAATGTTTCATGTACTGGGGGAATCCTTAATATCACTTGATTTGGATTCTAAAAAATAAACTGATAAAAATATTTTTTTAAATATTTTTATTTCTGTTCAGTCTGTACTTCTTTTTAAGAACAACTACCAAATAGTGAGCACTGTGTCCCAGATGTTAAGTACTATGTATCATTTTATTTACTCTTCATGACTCCAAGGCACAGGAGAAAATGGAGCCATGTAGACTTTAGGTGAGGCAGCAAGGCAGTGGCCAAGCTTAGAATCAAACATAGCTCAAAAGGTACTGGAACTGCTTCCAAACTGCAGGTGCTGGTTCATTAGAGTTTCAAGAAACCAACTGGAGAATTACCATCAGCATAAAAAATTAAATAGAATAAAATAGTATAGAGAACAGCTCAGGGCATCACAGAAAAAGTATTATTCTGTGAAACTTTTGTTTTAAATATACACGCACATATGTATGTGCGAACTGATTCTTGATATAGAGTGCATTTCTCACTCTGGGTTGTGGCTTAAAATATATGAAATATACACTATGCTGAAATCAAAAGCAACAGCAATCTGATTCTAAAGGGCTGAACATTATACCTTAAATTGTAAAAGCTAGGTATCGCGACTAACATAGGATAGAAGGCACACAAGTTGGCCCACAGCTAAATATTCTATTCTGTCTTTGAAAATCCATGCTAAAAGGAGAAAAACATTGTAAGATTAATTCCCCTTCTAGCAGACTGGTAGAATTCACAACAAAACCAGAGAACACTCACAACAAAAAAATAACGTAAACACAAAATCTCATTTATTTTTGTCTGAAGCACAAAGGAGCTCACTTAGCACAATAACAATAAGCAAATCATACAAATATTGAGAAAAAATGTCCCCATGAATACATACATACATATTCTTAAGAGCAGCGATCTGGAGTTTAACAACAATGTAAGGTGGCTTTCTCTAAAGAATGCTTTCTGACAGGCTTTTGAGTAGGAAATGGACAAGTAAATCACATATCAGATGAGCTAAGAACAACATCTGTCCCCTGAGTCACTGGAACCCTGTGGACTGTGAAAGTGATCTTGGAATTTATATTTAATTTCATCATTGGCCCGGTTGGCATTTGCATTTCACTAAATTTGGACTAGATCCCCTCAACTCTCAATCTCACACACTTAGGGCCATGGGAGGGAAAGGCAGGTGAGGCCACACATGAAAACATGCATGGGGACCCACGTTAGGGTTTTCTAACAGCATCCTTTCATTTGTGCATGTCTCTCCATGCTTTTCCTTTAGTGACTTTAGAAAGTGTGAGGTCCACAGTCATACCTAAAGTGGCTAGTAAGTCTGAAATTGTAAATATCTTCTTTAAGCCTCAAAAAAAAACAAACTTCAAAAATTTATAACAATCCACACAATTTGAAAATAAGTTCAAGTCACAGCCCATGGCACACATCTTACTCCACCTTTTAATAACTCAGAACACTCTTTTTAAACATGTGACTGTTTTCAGCATCATCCTCAACTTTAAAAATGGATAACAATGAAGAGATGTCCGGTAGGCTCCAGAAGGATCCACGAGCTCTCCCACATCCAGCACAAGGTAGAGCGTATACAACGCTCCTTCTAGCTTGCCTTTAAAGTTTTCCATATGTCTGGTTCTGAGGTGAAAAGATTTAAAATAGGGAGAGGTTGGGAGGGAGTGAAGATTGAAATTACATTGCTAGATCTCACACCCATTATGTTTCCTTTCTAAGATCTCAGCGGCAGTTGCCAACAGGGATATTCAAGGGCACACTTCAAAGTCTGCTAAGCAAAACAGGGAGTGTCCTACCATTTTCTTTCCTTTAACAGGCAGAATTCTCACTGAAGTGAAAAAGGGATTCAGTGGGGTTCAATGCTCACATTAACCTAGAAGGCTTCGTCCTGGCATGAAGAGAGCTTGTTCCAAGATATCCTCTTGGAGTCTAAAACCTTTGACAATTCAACTAGCAAAGCAGCTGAGACAATAAATAAGGAAGTGGTCTCCTTGGTCTCAGTTTAGGAAAACCTTCCATCCTAATCTTTTATTTCCCATGTTTCCCTCTCGTTTGAAAATGAAATTCACCTTAGCAGATTAGCTTACCTTTGCGTTTTGGCTGCAAAACTATTTTGTAAATTTATGATAGTTGATACTTTTTACCTTTTAAAGTGTATTTCATTGAAAATACCACGGAACATGAGGCAAATGTTGGAGGGTGGGCTGAGGAGGCTGGTAAGAAGTTTTAATTCTTTCTTTCCTGTCAGAGAGCAAAATACTCAAACACAAAGTGACAGATAGGATTGGCTTGGAATTGTGACTCTCCACAGAAAGTCAACCTACATTAGGCAAAGGCAACATTTCAAAGTGCAGAACATCTGGCCCCGTGTATGGCTAATGCCTGTGGTACTGAAAAAAACATATGTAACATTCAGGAACATTGCACTTGGGGAGAAATAAAACACATAAGTTGTAAGTGATACGGAGAGATCAAAGTACACGTAAACATTTCAACACATTCTACTTTTAACAGAAAAGATAGTCAGGTCTTTAAGATACTACCGGTGATAAATTTAACATTTGACAGAATGGTTGTATATGGCCATTCTTCTTGCTTGTGATGCTATATTTCTTTATATTTACCGCATGTGAATCTTAAATCTAAATGAAAACTGATGTGCAACATCAAAATATACACCCTTAAGGAAGGTAAAAGTGTAGGATCTTGCAAAGGCTGAAAGCAGCTGCTGCCTATTAGTGGATCTTACGTATCTCATCTCAAGTTCTGAGCCTACTCATTTGGTTGGACACGATGCAACGTAACCAAGTTTCTTCCGCAGGGGTTGAGAGAAAGAGAGCAGAAAACACCTGCTAGCACTGTATAGAAATAGGGAGAAATTTGGCAGGGCATCTTTGACATGGTTGAGCAATTAGAAATACAGACTGAGACTGGAAACTGGATTTACTGAGTTTCTTAATATCCCACAAACGAACTCTGTTGTTTTTTAAAAATATAAAACCAAAATTTTGTTCTATCTTTAGGTATAGTGTGTACACAATCACATCTAAAAGGGTTTCTACCAGGCAAAAAAACAAAACAAAAAAAAAAACTGGGTATAAATTAGCATAAATATGTGAAAATAAAACTAATACTACAGAAGGAAGAATTGTGTTCTTAGTTCTGTAAATATGGAGTTAGCTATATTGTATAAAGTCTTCTATAAGGTGAAACTAAGGAGGGCCACCTAAGCCCTAGGAATAATATATTAAGAAAGTTGATTCCTTTTCTTTGTTTGTTTATAGTATTTGGAATTAAATAAGAAAAATATAGTATTTAAGTAACATTCATATCGATACTTCTTAAGGATTTATCAAAAGGCCATAATTTGGTTTTAATTCTAGTTTATGAGAAACAATATTATATTAGTCAGGAAGCATAAAAATACTCTTTTCTTTAATTCCTAGATGTCTAATACAACTTAAGTCCTATCAATATAAACATTAAGTGGGATATCTATGTATTTTTCATGATCCTAAAATTCTAATGTCCTGAAAATTATAAGGAAATAGACAACTGGATAAAATTAGAAAATAGAGTGCTTTAAATATACAAGGTTTAAAGATTTTTTCATAATATTTCCTTAACAGGATTTTCCCTTCATTTTGAAATTCTAGTAGATTGATATCTGAGTATGAAATTTCCAACAACTATGGTATAATGTTTGGGTAGACCAGGCCATCGTAATGGGACCCTTCCTGTTAGTATTAGCAGCTCCTAAATGCCCAGTACTTGCCCCAATTTATGAAGACTCCAGCCTATACAACACTGGAGTAAGGAGTTTTTCTCTTCTAATAAAATGGAAGCAATTATAACATCACACAGTTATAAATGAAGATGATTTTAAAGTACACAAAAATACAACTATTTATGCCATGTAGTTATATGAATAATGTTCCTAAGATACTTTAAGTCTTTAATACCCAACATCTGTCAAACACTTTGAAGCACAAAACTATATTAAGAAAGCACATAGCATTCAATTGCTGACATTCACCCCCAAAGAAGGCAAGCACAACAATAACATATCTCTGAAGTGCAAATTCCATTAAGTGCAAATTTCCAAAACACAAGGTCAATCCAGAAACACGTTTTAAAATTCAACAAGTTCTCTTTTTAAATTAGTATGCTCAATATATAATTTTCAAACACAACCTGAAGTGGTTTTCCAACATTTGTGCACAGTCTAACTTTTGTTCTCTCATAAAAATATACTCACTGGTTCATTTTCAGTTTTCTAATTTTTGCATTTATTAACTCAAAATACCTAACCATATAGGAATATCTTTTCTTTCCACATTTCCAAATATGAAAAAGATTTGACTTAAATCTCATAACAAAAACACCACCAGCAATAACATTCCCTTCTGTTTGAGCTTAAAGTAAATCTGAGCAGCTCAAAAGGGAGACGTTTTTATGAAATCACGAACCCTGCCAACCAGAGTTGAGAATTAGTGCAACTTCCTTCAAACAATTTGTCAAGTGAATACTGTAACTAGACACAGAAAGAAATAGTCATCCCAAGAACAAGGTACTATTTTTTCACTTTCTAACTCCACCTGGGCGTAAGGGAGATGCAGAATCACATATCCCAGGAGAACTTCGTAGCTGCCCGAAGGTCTTACACTGAACTGGAAAATGGAACCACCTGCTTTCCGCCCACATAAACCTCCTCAATATTGCGGTCATCTCCTGAAAGAAAAATCAAGCAATCATTTACAGAGTGCTTTTGTGTCAATAATTATTGTCATTGCCTTTGAGAGAGATTTAAAAAAAAACAAACCAGACACTTCTAAGAGAGGACACACAAAAAGCTACCCTTCTCTCTCTCAGATTGTTTATCGTCTGGACAGGAAGATATGATCACTAGAAGAGGCCATGGGTAATGTGAGGATTAGGGTCTGAATTCTGTGCCAGAGGCAGAAATCACATAAAGTTGAATCGACCCCTATAGCTGTTCTTTCAGCTGAAAGGGTTGGTTCACATCCCAGCCCCAGCTGGAAAAGGGACACTTATCTTTACACTCTGGAATCACAGTCAGCAGCATGGTGACACCAACGGGCTGCAGAAGCTACACACAGGAGAAATAACACGTGTCTCTCTCACCTCAAGTTCACTCCGTACCGAGCTCACTCAGCGGAATGGGAGGCAGAGCAGAATCTTCCGCATTGCTGAGTGTTTCTCTCTCTCAGGGAACAGAACTGAATGTGAGTGTGTCACAAGCATGTGTGGCAAGACTCACTACATATTTAACACAAAAACGACATGGTAGGGCAGGCTACGGAGTACAGAAGGAGTGAAAGAGGATTGAACACAAAGATCTCTTCCCCTTTGGTCTTCCATGCCTCAGCTTAGAATTTACAGCTGGAGAAGAGTCGTGTGCATTTCCAATATGTGTATATATATATTTTTTGAGACAGAGTCTCCCTCTGTTGCCTGGGCTAGAGTGAGTGCTGTGGCATCAGCCTAGCTCACAGCAACCTCAAACTCCTGGGCTCAAGTGATCCTCCTGCCTCAGCCTCCCGAGTAGCTGGGACTACAGGCATGTGCCACCATGCCCAGCTAATTTTTTCTGTATATTTTTTAGCTCTCCAGATCATTTCTTTCTATTTTTAGTAGAGACGGGGTCTCGCTCTTGCTCAGGCTGGTCTCAAACTCCTGAGCTCAAACAATCCGCCTGCCTTGGCCTCCCAGAGTGCTAGGATTACAGGCGTGAGCCACTGCGCCCAGCCTCAAATATTAATAGTTTCCTTAAATATTGTGTCATAAATAGGCTTGATGCTGAGCAGTGTTAACAAACAACAATGAATCAAAGTAAATGATTATACACAGGATTTAATATATGAGATGATAAATACAGAGAGCCATACCCAAGAAAATCACAAGGAGATTCTATTAAGCTTAGAGACATATATCTACTTACCTAGATAAAGGAACTTCTGAATGACAGCCTAAAATAGAAAATAAAGGTAATAAGAAAGAATATTTTATACATTTAGAAAAGTAAATTCACAGCCAATAGTGGTTGGCAAAGCCCAGAAATATAAATTTATGTCTCAATGGCAAAATCTACTTCTATTAATTAAAAAAGAAATGGCCTTTTGCTAAAAAAAAAAAAAAAAAAAAAAAGAAAAAAACCTCCCAAGACAACAAAATAAACCACTGGCTATTAAAAAATGTTTATCCATTGCTTGAACGTTCATGGTGTATAATCTTGAAATCAGAGACAAACTATCATATAAATTAAAGAAATTAATTTAATAAAACAAATATTTCAAGAGGCGTATGATGTAAGAAAAATGACTAGATGAACGGCACTAAGCCCTACTCCCAGAAATTCACTCTAATACAAAAGTAAAAGAATAAATAATATGAAAATAATGATGGGGTTGGGACACACTACCCAAAATCAAAAGGAGGAAGGCCATTCTGACCTTGCCCTTACCCTTCTCCCCTGAAGCAGGTCATAAAACCTAGGAAGGATTTTCTGACCTTCCCCTAAAGCTCCTAAGACCCTCAAGTGAGAGGTACCCTCCTTATACCTGGAGTAAAAAAACATTTTTACCTCTGCAGACACAGGGTCACAGAGAAGAATCTCAACAAACAGGCCTTGCTAAGTAGCTTATTACCATTAGATCATACTCCCTTTGTCCTGTCATATTTCTCCATGGACTCTTCACTCTTTGTCAAACCTAGTGTCAAAATATGCAAGTTTACCTGTTTCTTTGGGTCTTCATTTCCTTATTAAGGCTCTTGTGTCATACAAAATTAATATTAAAGAAATTTGTATGTTTTTCTCTTGTTAATTTGTCTTTCATTACCGGGACCTCAGCCTTGAACCTAAGATGGGTAGAGGAAAAGATCTTTTCCCTCCTCTACAATAACTAATGGTACAAACTTCAAATAAGCCAGAATTTTTCTTTTAAAAACTTCAATATGACATCTTTATTATTACATTTACTCTCACAAGATCAAATTATAAATGGCAATAGTTATTCTTTTTTAAGAAAAGTTCAATGTCTTCTAAAGAATTATTATTAAAGTAAAATGAAGTAGTTTATTTTATCCATAGGAAAACATTTTATAAGAGGAACAAAATTCATTTTTCTTATAAAGTTAAGAAAGTTGACATAGCACAGTATCCAAGAGCCTCTGATGGTCAAAAAGTCCTGAGTTTGAATCCAAACTCTGCCACTAATTACTAGCCAGGAGTCCTTAGGCAAATCACTTAACCTCCCTTAAGCCTCATTGCTTCTATAAATTAACATGATGATAGTAATAGTACCTACCTCTCTTACAGTTGTTCTGATGATTAAACAAAATTATATATGAAAATACTTAGTCATGTGCCTGCGTGGCACATAACAAGTGTTCAAGAAGTGCTAGTTATATTATGGTTGCTTATAGCCAATTATATTCAAATATACAAACACATCCAAAATACAAATATTTTGCTAATATCATTATTCTTAACATTGCTGTTATAAAATTGTAATAATTGTCAAAGAGATCTACTTTCCCTTTTAAGATTCTTTTACATTCTATTAAAATGTTTCAGTTTCTATTTTCTTTTCTATAGGGAAGCTATTACAACCACTTCATGAAATAAATGCCTTTTGATTAACTTTCTTTTACTTACCTCAGAAATATCACCAACAAAATCCCCATAAAACAGGTCAATGGGAGAGTCAGACGCTTTGGGGTTGATCAGAAGGGCATCAAATTCCTTTCCCACTTCAAAGTTCCCAATTTCACTATCCAGCCCCAGGGCTACAGAGGGGAACAGGTGAATAAACGGTCAGTATTGCGAGCCATCAGACCATGCTAATGTCCCAGTTTGGAGGGACAACTCTGCCAACGTGTCACTAGAAAAAAAATTAGTATCTTAGTGAGGCAGAAAAGTGCTCTCATTTCTCCAAGACTTCTACTTACAGAAAGTAGAGTACACACAGGAAAGCAAGATCTGAGAATAAAACAGTTCCCTTTATCACTGTGATCATAATTCAGATGGTTTCTCTCTATTTCAGCTCCACTGGGGCACTTCATAGCCCCGCTGGTCTACCCTTGTCATCTATCTCCCCAAGAAACATGATGATTAACATAATACCTTTCCTCTTTTTCCCTCCTATTTCCCCCCCCCAACACTCCAACGCCTTGCCTTGCCTTTTTTGTTCGTTTTGTTCCATGAAATAGCTGCCAAGATTTATTGTCCTGTCAGTAAAATGAGCCTTGAATAAATAAAAAATAATTATCCTTTTGCATATTTGCCAATGCAGGCATATCCATCATGAATCTCTTGGTTTAAATCTTTTAAATAGGAAAAAAAAAAAAAAAACCTCACTTGAACAGATCCTCCTAACTCAAAAGTCCCAACACTTTTGAAAGCAGACCAATCTCTTTGTAACCTCAAAGGTTTTCTGGTTGCCAGAGAAGAATGGTTTTCTAAAGAAAGGTGTAAGTCAATAACGGCTATTGACTTGGCTCATCTCATAGCTACAATTCATGCTCCATGATTATTGGATGCCACGGAAGAACATCTCTCATTTTTATGATTTACTTTCAGAAGATGGGGGTAATTGGCTTTCCTGTTCAATGAAAGTATTGAATCTAAAAGCTCCTTAAAGTCTGGAATCTGAGCAAGCTGTACACTGAGGTCACAAATGGAAACATGCACAAAAGGAAGGTTAACTGGAGTTATTTATTTCAATTTTTACATGTGTTTGTTGCATTCTATCACTGTTAGGATATAGTCTGATGTGAAAACATTTAATCAATTATTCCTATTAGGCAATCTCTGATACATTATATTTCCATGCATATGTATCCAGAAGTCTTGTCAATTCTCTAAGCACTGACTTAGAAATCTTATTTGTTCTTAAAAGATTATTAAAAGGGCAACTCTTTTATTCTCAGAAAACGATTTTTTAGCTAAAAAATTCATTGCAAGATGGGTGTGAAAATAGTTAGAAATGTTAAAAGTAGTTAAGCAACTTCTACTAATTGTGTGGGAAAGGACTGAATGTAATAGAAAATCATGGAAAATTCTCTCCTCCTTCACTGATTGCACTCTACTTCATTTTGCCCTTGACAAAGAAGCATGACAAGTGTGAGTTTTTAATGACTGGATTCAACATAAAATTGTCATGTGTTTAATAGGCCAGATAACCAAGTACATTTGCCAGGGTCTGAAATACATAAACTAACTGGACAATTCATTAGAACTTAGAGACCAAAAAAGACACAATTGCTTTCAGTGAATTTATAAATTGATGTAAATTCAGAGTGTTGCAGATAGGACCAGCAGGGCCAGTAAGCAACTCAAATGCATGTCAGGAAATGCAGTTGTGCTGCCTTTGGAGCAAATATTGGCCCTGTGAAGATGATTTATACCCATCATGATCTGGAAAGTGAATATAATGGCCATGGCAGAGCTGGGAAAATGCCACACTTTACACAGGATCTGTTCATCTCATTTCACTCACACCGTAGTGGAGGCATGAGCTAAGGAGAAGAAATTCCATAAGAGTAAGCCCAGC
>CM052443.1:70879785-70930270 GCA_028533085.1 Varecia variegata
GCTGGTAAGTTCCAGTGGTAAGAACAGAATGATGTTCTTTGCAGTCGGCTGCAGACATCACTGTGGTAACACCAGGGGAGAATGGACAGAGGCAGTTGCCATGGAGGGTGGGGCAAAACCCCAGACTGAAATGGGTGGAGGAATGGAAGAAAGCCCAGAAAGTGATGCCAGTGTGGGCACCCACTCTCTGAAGAAGCTTCACCAAAGCGGAGCAGACAGGTAAGGCAGGAGCCACGGGGGGATATCTGATCAAGAGACAAGTTTTCTTTCTTTGCTTAGAATATCAGAAGATACTAGAGATGTTTATGTGCTTCTAGAAATGATCCAGCAGGAAGGAGATACTGATGATACAGGACAGTCCATGGGCAAAGGAATTAACTGAGTGAGATGCTGAGAGAGGGAGGGAATACAGAACACATCTCAGGATATGCTTTGATGGGGGGAAGGACTCCTTTTCTTTTCATTTTGTTTCTTTTCATTTCCTTGCTTTTCTTCTTTCTTTTTTTTTTTTTCCTGTTGCAGGAAAAAGAAGAGAAAATGCCAGCAGATGCAGAAAGGTGTGTGAATTTGGTGGTGGAAAACTGAGGGAAGGATTTCTGATTGTTCCTATTTTCTCAATGACTTATGAGAAGAGGCCACCAGCAGAAGTGAAGAGGATATGAGATTGGGTAGAAAGTTTAAGAAGAAATGAGAAAAAGCTGTCTTGGAATAAGGAGACACATGCTTGTTAGAGAAACATGATTGTCTCTTGCCAGCACTGAGGCATTTGGGATTTGAGAGCAAAATTTAAAATGAAATCCCACTAGAGGATTTTCTCCGGCAACTTCCAGACGCTCAGCTGCAGGCACTGGGAAGGGAATGTTGAGATAATTAAGGGTTGGGCTCTTGCAAAGTGAATATAAAGAAAATGAGAGAAATATGAGAAGTGAGGATGTTTCCAAAGGAACAATTATAGTGATGTACTCTGGCATCTAAGATAGGTAATTTAGGGAGAGAATAATGGATTTTGAGAAAGCACAGAATCTCTGGATTGGTATCTACAGGAGATCAAAGAACTGTTGACTTGGGATTAATGAAACAAGTCAGTTAGGATAGCAAACTGTCACTGAAAAAAGTGAGACACTGGCTCCAAGTATGCTGTTTATTTTAATAAATTCACAGATCCTATTTATGTTGACTTGTTCTATACTTTTAATTTTTCATTTAGATTGCCATTTTTGGTAATACGCTATGTTTTTCTTATTTTTTTTTTCATATTTTATATAGGAAGTGTCCTATTTTTAAAATCCTGCAAGTAGCTATCTTTAATATTTTCACATTGCAAAGTCAAAAGTAAAATACGATGTGTAATTCCCTTTCTTCTGAAACAAGGAGTTTTCTACACTTGTAATTTTGCTCTCACTTGCCAAATTCATCTTTATCCTCTCAACCTTTCACGTAAGCTGAATCTTCTTGGGTTTTCTTACAAAAATCAGAAGATAGAAGAATTTTTAGTACTTGGAAAATTCTTTTTTGCAGAGCATATATTACTTTAATATTTTATGATAAAAGATTGAAGATATTCAAATGATATAAAGACAATACAAAACTCAAACTCAAGGACCTGACATGCAGTTTCAAAAATAAGGGCCATGTATTTAGGTCCGGGGAACCTCTTCCCAGTCTGAGGGAAACACTTCCCTGATTTATGTTGCCATTCTGATAGTTTAAAAAAAAAAACAATATTACTTTTAATATTGTGCGTATTCTCTCTTGAGATTTATTTTTAGGTTTTACTTTCATTTTTTAAAACCCTTTTACAATTCTTCTATGTCTGTTTTAACTGATTTTAGCTTCCCTGGTATCCTGTTGTACATACCATTACTTCCACTTCATTAGCCCTTTATTGTGCCTCATTACTTATTAGATGATGTAGATTTTCAAGTAATTTTTTTAAAAGAGTTCATAGGGAGAATATTTTCTAAGCCTTTGTATATCTGAGAATTTTGTTGCCTTCACGCATGAAGGAGAATTTAACCAGATACAATATTCTTGAGTAACAATGGCTTTGTCTCCAAATGCTTCCTTGCCTTTTGGTATTTCATATGCCAACAAAAATATCTGAAAGTAAATTGGTTTTTAATTGGTTTGTTGATAACTGGCTTTTCCCCCTGCATCAATATTTTTGGAATTTTTTTCTTTTTCCTTGTCATTAAAATATTTTGGCACGACATGTTCAGTTATGATTTACTGTAGAACAAAGTAAGCACTTCCAAGGCCATACTTTCTTAAGCTCAGGAAAGCTTTATCCTTCAAAGCTCTGACGATTGCTTCTGTTCCATTTGTTCTGGGTGCTTCCTCAAGAAAACCTTAGGTGTTGGCGCTATGCTTTCTGGCCTCCTCGTAGATCATCCTCAAATATCCTCTGTGATCTTTTGTCAACTTTGTTCTCCACATCACTGACTTAATTTTCTGCAACAATGATTCTACTTCTTATAGTTTCCTACATGGTTTGTCATTTTTTTAACTGAAGTATAATTAAGATATTATAAAATGCACAGAACTTAGGTATTCAGTTTGATGAATATTAAGAATTATATATACAACACGAGTTTGAACCCATGGGTCCACTTATACACCACCTCTGCCACTCCAAAGACAGCAAAAACAACTATTCAGTGTGAAGACAATGAGGATGAAGACCTTTATGATGATCCACTTCTACTTAATGAATAGGAAATGTATTTTCTCTTCCTTATGATTTTCTTAACATTTTCTTTTCTCCAGCATACTTTATTCTAGTATGTAATACATATAACGTACAAAATATGTGTTAATAGACTATCTATGTCATCAGTAAGTCTCCCGGTCAACAGAAGGCTATTAGCAGTTAAGTTTTGGGGGGAGTCAAAAGTTATATGCAGATTTTCAACTGAACAGGAGTTGGGGAGGGAGAAGTCAGCACCTCTAAGAATCATGTTGTTCAAGGGTCAATTGTAGCTTTAACTACATTTCAAAAATACAAGATATTAAACATTTCCATCACTCTGGCAAATTCCTTCAAGGCCTTTTCTAGTCAATTCTCCTAACCATTACCCCCAACTCTTGGCAACCACTTTCTGATTTCTATCAACATATGTTAGTTCTGTTGGTTCTGTTGGTTCTGTGGTTCTGTTAGTTCTGTTGGGTTTCATACATATGGAATCATACAGAATGTGTTTTGTGCCTAGCTTTTTTCACTTAACAAAAGCTGGTATGAACATTCTTATACAACTCTTTTTGCAAACATATGTGTTCATTTTCTAGGGTAAATAACCCAACAGTGAAATTGCTGGGTCATAAGTAGATGTATATTTTTAACTTTATAAGAAATTGCCAAACAGTTCTCCAAAGTGGTTGTACCACGTACCCTCCTTCCAGCAATATAGGAGAGCCTACATGTTTTTTATTCTGATTTTGTTTTCAATTTTCTTCTTTCACTTTAAACATTTCTCTTTCTACCATCATTTGTGGTTTTTTTATACTGCCATGTCTTTTTGTACTCTAAGGATGATGGCAATTTTCTGAAATTTTCTTCTGGATCCTGAAGTAGATCATTTTCAGATGTTTGCTCCTATTCTTATTCTTTGTGATATTGCTTTCTCTTGTTTTGCAATATTTTTGGTAAGCTGCATGTGGGTTTCTCCTACCTAATACTTGTGCAATTCAAGATCCGAGTACACTTGTGATAGGGTGAATGAACGGCTCTTGGACCTGCTCTTTATCCATAATATGAGGTTAAATAATCTACAACTGAAGGGCAAATTGATACATAAAAGTCATGTTTGGGAAATAGTGGAGCACAGGGTAACTTTTGCAGTAGAGACTGTGTAAAAATGGAACAGCACTCTTCAAGTAAATAAGGGAATAGGTCATTATTTAATCAAACATTTGGTCAATACATCAACCTTGTCCTTTCCTTTTTAAGCCAATCTTTATTGATCAGTGCTATGTGCCAGGCACTGTGCTAACCACTGTGTACGCTTGTTTTCATTTAATACTCAAGAAAAGCTTGTAAGATAGATATTGTAATTCTGCTGTTGTAGAAATCAGGAAATGAATCCTTAGAAAATTAACTTGTTCAAGGTTTTACAGAGACGGTGGCAGCTAGAACTCTCCCTAAACTCTTTAGGCCATCGCTATACAACCCGAAGAACTGGAACTCGCATGATGAACTTAAATTATGGAGACAAAAATCCTAGAAAATCTGAAAGCAATACCTTCCTTATTTTTGTATATCTGCTAAATTTTTCACATTAACTAACTACAGTATGTAACAAAAACTCTCTGCCATTTTTTTCTTATCCATTAAAGTTTTCTATGAAGATAAAATAACTAGTTTCCTGTCTTAACCCCTATGACTATACCCAAACATTGCCACAGTCTCAAATGATTCAAAGCTTAAATTAGAATTTTTTAAATCTTGATTACTTTGATTCCTATAAAATGGGGAAAAACCTCTGATCTAACATACCTCTTTTAAAAATATTAATAAAATCATTATGTATATTATCATGTCTTATCAATTAATTGCTTGGTATAAAATGTCTCATTATAACAAACTGAGACTTGAGTCACCGCAGAAAATGATGAAAACCACCAGTGTCAACATGCATACAGTCTAATGCTCTTAAGTGTCAGGAAGACAAATGTATCAAAAACAGAAAATAAGTCCTTGTGTCCCACGCCCCATTTTTAAAAAAAAAAAAAAATTTTTTTAGTACTGTCACACACAGTGACGAAAGAGGGCTCACAGTAGACACTTAGACATTTGGGCCTAACTCATACTTTCAAAGTGAGCAGCACCACACATACTCAGGAAACACAATTAAAATATGCCATTAAGAAAAGAGGAATCACTAATTCATCAGCCACTTAGAATGTCCTTTAGCTTAGTAAACATCAGACTATTTGTGGATATTGACGTGTCTCATTTGGCCAATCACTGCTTAAAAGCAAAGCCAGAGTATCTCAGCGTTCTCAGTGCTGGCAACATTGAATTTGTGCTCACCATACCAAGGACAAATAATTTTCTTTTGAGATGGTACTTGTGATGGCATGGTTATTGAAAATTAAAAACATACAACCCAAACCATTAAAACCCAGCCAGAAGCACAAAACAAAAATCAAGGACTTTTTAAAAAGAATCTCTAAAATACTTTAGAAGGAATTATCCTTTATAGCTTAATCTCTACACAAGAAACAGGGATAATGGCTTTTAGGAGGTTAGTGTCATCCAAACTTCTTCCTTTGCATACATTTTCTTACTGCTTCCAACCTCACTATTTTGTGAGATGCTTACTATCAAGATATCATTACCAGATAATAAAACTAATGTTTTAAAAAACATAGAACTATCATCTGCAAATTAGTCATATTAGAAATTTACATACTAATCGACTGCTTCACCATAGCTTCAAATGGTGAACTACTGACCTGTTCCCAGCCCTATCTTCACTTCATGTTTCAGGACTTCTAGCACATTTAGAAGGCCACTGCTGAGCCTGTAGAGAGAGAAGATGTCAGAATAAGGAGATCCATGTGGTTGCAACAGAAGAACACTAATAATGATGGTGATGTCACTGAAAATTGTGTTTTCCAATACATCAGCTCTAGTACTGACACAAACACATCAGTGAAATCAGACCACCCAAGTCCTGGAGTTAACAGGATCATAAAAGAGCTAATCCTTGGGTAGAGGTTAGTCTCAGGAGGGTACAAAGCAGCAAGAGCCAGAAGGAAAAGCAAGGGATCATTTTCATGAAAAAAATAAACGAAGAAATGAAAATTCGTAATTAGTACAAAAGTCTCATCTGTCTCTAATATTTTTTTAACCAACCTATCCTTCTATGTTAGGAAGTAGACATTATAAAATATTCCCTTTTTTCTATGTCTAAACTAATTTGTTACCCTGCATGAGTAGTGACTTGCAAGATCAAAGAAAGCTGAGTACAACTGGAAAATGGGGTACAGGCTGGTGAGTCAGGACGTGACAGTTCCCATGCTGCCTCTAAGGACAGGACCAACTAGGAGAGATGGTTCCTGTACTGAATTCCAAAACTCTTGATCCTGAGCTAAATAGATGTGCCACCTTTCTAAAGAGACAAAGGAGAACTAAAGTGATCCTTAGAAATCCAAGAAGATGCAAAGGTCAAAGTGGTCTGCTCAAGATGCACGTAATTATAATTTCCAAAACTCCATTGCAGATGCAATAAATCTCTCAAAGTTGTTGGAGAAAGAATAGCAGTGACCATTAAACAGAAATGTGTCCTAAAAAGGTAAAAAAGAAAAAACAAGAAATGTGTCCTAAAGAAATGTAACTTCAAATCTCAATTTGCAAAGCTGGATTGTGTTTTAATTTAGAGGATGTTGGGCAATTCACCCAAGGGATATTAAGTCCTTCCCCAATTGGATCACTAGACCATAATTATATCATGTATATAATTATAAATATTGTTTTTTATATATGTTATTATATAATTATAATTCTATTATGCATAAGCTACCAGCTATATAGGGGCAAGATTCTCTGTCATGTGTGATTACTTTATATCTGAAAACTCAAAGCCTCTGAAGCCCTTCAAAACGCTCCAGAAATATAACACTGTGGCTGTTGATCCCTTTCCCATACTACCACTGACATATGCCTTTGTCACTCACAAAGTGCCCGGATTTCCAACTGCTGACACCTCTAGCACTTTGCCTAGGGGCTTTCTCCTGTGCTAGAGCCTGCTCTGCCCTTGTCTGGGGAAGGCCAGAAGTTGTAGGGAATTGATGCTTCTCTCTACCCAGAAGCCCCCATCAATAACTGATGAGAGTTTGGGTTTAACTACTCCAGCTCCCTCACTCTTTGGGCAAGATAACTTTGAGGTCTGTTTTGTACAATGGTTCCCTGAGTTTTCTAGAAGGATTAAACTCCAGGAGCCCACAGTGGTAACATGCTTGATGATATACTTTTTATTGACTTCCTTCCCTTTCCCATCCTACTTCCCTAAAGGTGTTTTCTGAGATCACACCCCAAATAAATTACTTGTATTTATATAAGCTTAGGTTTTTAACCTAGCATCCATGGACTGTCACCATGAGATCTATGAATTCCCTGAAATTAGATGTAACATTTTAATATCTATGGGCTTCCTTCTGAAGACAGAGGCCATAACTTTCATCTGAATTCACTTACGAATCCATAACCTTTTAAAAGGTTAAGAACAAGTTATCAATAAAGCTTTTGTATTTGATGGAATTATAATAGGACAAGGTTCTTCTGGGCTCGCCTGTGTTGGCTGGCATTCCATCAGATCCAGCAGGGTGACATACACCACAGGCATTGACTTCTAGTACTACCGTACTTCGTTCTAAGACCAGAGCACAATCCGTAAAGGGACTCAGGACCCTCTCCCTGCAACACCTGGCTGATACATGGGTTCTTTCAGTCCTTTAGCTATAAATTCTGAAAGCTCTTGTTTTTAAACTTTTTCTGTTGTATTTGCTATTGTCCATTTTTTGTGCAAATTGAAATCAGAGATTTTGGAATCTAAAATGCATACTTTGCAAAAAAATGTCCTCTTAAATGGTCTCCTTTCTTCCACCACAGCACAAGTAAACGTCTGTCTACCTATTTCCTGTCCCAATCAAATGTGGCTGTAAAAGAGAGATCTTGAAGGAAGGACTGAGAAAACAAAGGTATCTGGCTGCTGATCTGCACCCCAAACATTCACAATCTACCAAACAATTATTGCCTACTTACGATAAATTAGAATTGGGGCAATGTGAGATGGATGCTCCTCGTTCATGGAACACGTTAAGTTCTTCTGCAGAAAGGTAGCAGCCATGCGCCATCACCGTCTGGAGAGAAGAGTGTCCTACATGGAGTTTACCACTCACAGATGCTAAGTTAGTACTCATTCACAACAAGGTATGACAGAGACAGAGGCTGGGACTGGGCTGCTACCATCTTTACAAGAACATTTGTGATTATCTGCATGTGCAGAATCACTGCGTATAAATTGTACCTCAGAAAAGGCCTGCAAAAGCATTGTATTATGTACAAAAGTCTCAGCAAATTTGTGCATCTTACTTATTTTCTTTTTGTTGATCTATAAAATAATGAGAGTTGATCCAGGTCATGTACAGCATAGGATATCCATCCAGTTTGAAGATACTATGATTCCGTCATCTTTACTTCAGAAAATTGCCAAGTTACTTTCTTTTTTTAAGTCTACCTGGGAGCTACTGGTAGGGTTGTGTTTGTTCCTATTCTAATTAGAACTTTCTAGAAGTAAGCTTCCCTTCTCAATACACAGCAGCTGTGAGAGTGATCCTGCAAAAAACTGTTCTTTATTTCTGATCCCAATTTTAATATAGACACCAATGGTCTTGACACATACAACCAAGTAAACTTTAACTTACCTATGTTTACAATTTCATAAAAATTAAGAAATGTAGTATCTTCTAAACATTAGTTGAGAGGGTAAAATTGATCCAAAAAAGCAGGCATTGCACACATATGAGACCTCTCTAAACAGTTAGTCTTTCAGTAATCTTGGTTTTCTTAAGTAAGACATTATTCTTTCAAAATTCTTTTTCCCTCGGTGTAAAACCTGTAGCCTTCTCCTTTGGGAGGCATGGTTGAGTGGCCACAGAATTATTATTAAAATAAAGTATTCCCAACCTCTGTGCAAAGAAAATTAACATGCAAATAGAAGGTTACTTTATTAATCATATGGAAATATATGTAAAGGAAGATGAAAATTACAAAGTAGCATTTACATGATTTATGCAGAGTATGAACCTTTCAAATCAGTCATATTCATATGCTCATTCACATAGTCACTAAGAAATCATTTGCTGCAGTAAACTCTCCATGCAGTTTGCGCATTACATTGAAGGCCAAGACCAAGGGCTACATTATTGTAACAAGGTCTCTCTTCACTCATATTAATTTTAATTAATTATAGAAGTAATACTCATTTTCTTAAAAAGCAATCTTAGAGCATTTAAAAATGAAAAGTAGAAAGCCCTTCGGCTGTCTCCCTTGGGAAGAGTCATTTTCAACACTTAATGTGTGTCTTCCAGACCATTTTTTCTAAGTGAGTGTGTACCTACACATCTATACATATACATCACGCAATATTGCACATTTTTCCTTGAAAGCCTGTATACCTCTTTCTTTGTGAATGCTGTATAAAATTCTAATTTTGTACGCTCTATAATTTAACCAATCCCCCACTGATAGCCATTTTTTAACTTTCATATGTAATTAATACCCCTGCTGACGTTACTTACAGAATGGATCCTTAGCAGTGTATTTGCTGACTCAAAGGAATGCACATTTACATTCTAATGGATACTGTCAAAGTGTCTTTGGACCAAATGACACTCCCACTCTCAATGAAGCCTTTAGATTTATTGACTGAGATGAAACTGCAGGCACATTTTTAACTATACACATGTACACACGCACACTCTAGGCTTTTCCTCTAATTTGAGAAATGTGTGCATGTGACAAAAGTCTGAAGAGTACTACTTATATGTTAAAATTTAGATAAATATGCCCTACTTTACATAGATTATGTCATAATAAATAATTTACCTTATTTGTGAGAAGATTGTTTTTATCATACACATCTGTGTAGTTTTTATAACTGGGATATAATTTTTTCATAGCTTCAATTTCATCACGATTTTCACTTATATGGCTCTACAAGAAAAGAAACAACATTGTCAATTTTTCTCCATAAAATATCATCAGACATTATACTTCCTACAACAAAATGGTGTGATGGTTGCTACTTGCCTACAGAAGGGACCACATAGAGAGACAATGAAGATTGTACATGCATTTTATTGAAAACAATTACATACATCATATATAATATGAATGACAAAGACAGTGAATATCATGACATGCAATGTGTGTGTGTGTGTGTGTGTGCATAACCTCAAGGCAAATTTTCCCCACAAAGTCTTTTCAAATTCCAAACTATGGCAAGAACACATATAAAGTACTCCTTGAAGAGTCAAGAGTCTTACTATTTGTGACAACCTGCCTCTTCTGGTGTTGGCTATTTAAGAAAAGAGTTCAGTATCCATCAAAAAAAAAAACAGACAGCATAGTTCATTCATAAAAATATTGGAATTTGAGTAAAGAGAGCTGAGTTTTAGCCCAAGTTCTGACCCTAGTTATATGTCCTATGGAAAGTCAACTCTTTTCTTTGGACTTCCATTTTCTCACCTCTCAAACAAAAGGGTTGGGCTAGATGAGTGATTTTCCAAATTCTTTTAGCTTTGCACATGTTATGCATGTAAAAATTCACAGAAATCCAATATATAGAGGGCATAAACAAGTTGCCCCTCAGGATGAAGCAGGACTGGGACTCTGAGACCCTGTCCCCAATCTGTCCCCTTTGTTGGCTTCCAGAATGAGTTATTTTGCAGAAAACAGACTAAAAATAGCTGAACTAGACAGTCCTGCAGTCATCAAGAAAGAGCCCATAAGAATCCACAAGCAAGCAGAGCAAGTGCATCCTAGGCCTCCACACTGACCTTTCTCCGGGGCCCCACAAAACCTGAGAGGGCATATTAATATTTCCAAGAATGGCAACTCTCTTTTCATGAGGCAGATTATGCATAGACAAATTTTAAAAAGAAAAAAATAGCAATGTTCTGAAACCAAGTGCTCCACCTAGACAATAAGCTCTATCCCTGGCCTTGAGGAAATCCCAGACCATTGATGAAATGCCTGCCACACAGCAACAGAAGAAAGGACAACCAGGTGCTTCATGTCATTTTGATAAATGTGAGTAAACACACATATATCCACACACATCCTTCAAGCAAGAATAGACTTGATTTTATTGTGTGTCCTTTCATTTTATTTTTCATGTGTTTTTTAAGGTTGATTTGTATTTTTATTTTTTCAGCCATAGAAACATTCTATTTCCAAAGTAGAAACATGATCTAAGTTTTGAATTTTATCTTTAGGAAAAAAGTATGTGGGATTGAATTAAAACTTCAAATATTATAGACACACAAAAAAAATAATAATGAGGAAGATAGGAATAGTTAATGAGTCCTAAAAAATAGATTGTTTTTTAAAAAGACAAAAAAAAAAAAAAAACCCACCCTACAACAGGGTAAAGAATCAATGTATAGCCTTTGCCTCAACCTGCCCTTTCTTATAAGACAGTCAACTCCTAAGAGAAGAAATTTCAGTACAGTATGCAATTAAGCTTGGATGGGGGAAGGGGAGCTCCCAATTTTAACTCAGCCATAAGCTTTAAAAAGCATTGTATTCCCGAATTGCAACAACTTAATGACAAAGTAAAATATACGTTTTTGTTCCCGATTTTAAATTAGGAAACTTGGAACAAAAGGGCTTCTGAATGCATTTTTTCCAAGGTGGAAATATGGTTCTTTTTGCTTTTCAAATAATAGCTGGTTCCTCCAAGAATGAAGGTGTAGAGCACTGAGAAAGTATCAAATAAAAGAGAAGTAGGAAAGAAATGTATTAAATGCATCCTACAGAGAATAAGTATAAACAGTCTGTCGTTGATCTTGTTATTACTTATGAACATGTCCTCATCTCTTGAAGACTGATCAGAAAACACAGAGAGTAAAAGGAAATTCAGGTTTTTCATCTGCAAAATTAAGAATTGGATTAGGTGACACCCGTAGGAGCCCTTCCTGCCCTGTCATGCTGTGACTCCAGGAGATCTCAGTTAAAGAATTAGAGATTACTCAGTAGAAGACCTGGAGATTACTGGAGATTGCAATTTAGGGTACTGAGAAATCTTGCAGGTCTGGACAGAGGCACAAACAGAAGAAAAGTACCCACCTGAATGTGCAAATCATGGGTCTTAGCGATGTTGCCGAGTTCCCCCATCAAAGTCTCAGAGCAGGAAAGGGAAAAACGTGGTGTCACTATGGGCTTCACTCTAGAATACTAGAGATGATAAAAAACAATTGATAAGGAAACTATGGCTGTCATGAACATGACGTGTACCCCCAAATGCCTGTCATATTGCAAGATTTCATGTCTTCATTTGGCGGCGGGGGGAGTTTCCCATTCTACGAGTTGGTGGAAACGCTGGATTTCATGGAAACAGCTCATGGCTGGGAATAAAGGAGAATATGTTCTGGAGCACCAAGTTCAACAGAAGACCCTGTCCCCAGTGATGGACACTCCCCATCCCCCACATTAAGACTCACATGAGGCCTCAATAGGGTGGCCTTTATGAACAGAATTAGAGGTTGAAGGAGAAGTTTGAAAGGAAAGTGCTGGGGAGACTAAAAGTGAGATGGCATTGCCCTTTCTACTCCTTGTGGGAGAGGGGGGCAATGTGCTGGCCACGGCCTCCTAGAGAACTGTTCAGTCGCAGGATCAGCTCTCGTGCCGCCTGAGGGGAGTGGCCAGGCAAGAGAGGACTCATACAGGGGTGGTGAGGATGTGCATCTATGAAGTGCCATCTAGTTCTCTCAAGGCTAGATTGAAAGAAATTCTGAGGTTTCCTGTGGTTTTCAATCAGACCTCAAACGATGGTAAGGGAAGGGTTAGGCTTGCCAGTCTATGAACTTGCCCGATGGAGCCACCGACCAGCCTGCTGGGGGTGGAGGCAGAAAACAGCATTGTCTCCACAGGCTCAGCAATGACAGGGCACTGTGGTGCCTGGCTGAGTGCCCGCAAGCCGTCTGACACGCACACATATGTGGACTGAGGCAGCCGGTGGCTGGGCATCAGGGTTGGACACTGCCTGTGTTTCAGCCCAGACCAGGGATACAAGTGGCCAGTGCCAGTGTTGACGTAGCTGCAAACTGTCACAAATTCCAGAGTTCGCCAGTCTGCCCACACCCATGAAGCCCTTTCCCTGCTCCCCAGAGACTAGTCCTGTGAAATTAGAAGACCCCAGAGGAAAGAGAAAAAAACTACAGAGAAAGGGAAAGCTGCCTTGAGGTGGTAACTCTAAACTGGGCAGTGACTGAGATTTTCATACCTTGGATCAACTAAAAGCTTAGTGAACTTGGGACCAAGTTTACCTGCCTAACTTAATTTAGTTTTTCGCACGGGGCATGGTGGCTCACACCTGGAATCCCAGCACTTTGGGAGGCTGAGGTGGGAGGATCGCTTGAGCCCAGGAGTTCGAGACCAGCCTGGGCAAAAAGCAAGACCTCCTCTCTACAAAAAATACAAAAATTAGCCAGGCATGGTGGCACATTTCTGTTGGCCTAGCTACTGTGGAGGCTGAGGCAGGAGGATTGCTTGGGTCAAGTAGTTGGAGGTTCGTGCCACTGCACTCCAGCCTGGGTGACAGAACAAGACCCTGTCTCTAAAAAATAAAATAAAATAAAATAAAACAAAATAAAATAAACAAAGAAAAGAAGAAATAAATTTAGTTTCTGTTGCATGTAGGCAAGTGGTTTTAGAGCCAAGAAAAGTATATACAATTATAAGAATAAAAGAAACTTCCTGTTTGCACATATCTGAGTAGTAATTAATCAAAACAACTAAAACCAAGTAATATTTTCTGATTTCAAAACTGTGTTTCAAGCAAAACACAGAGAGCTAGGTATAGAACCACACCAGACTTCATTGGAAAGAAAAAAATGCCTGAACTCTGTTTCTCTGAGTTTGATGTTTTTTAGCTTCCACAGATAAGTGAGATCATACAGTATCTGTCTTTCTGTGATTGGCTTATTTCACTTAACATAATGACCTCTAGGTTCAGCCATGTTGTCACAAATGCCAGGATTTCCTTCCTTGATAGGGTTAAATATTCCTCTGTGTGTTTGTGTGTGTATATATCATATACACACATACATACAGACACACCCCTTGCATATTCTTTATTCATTCATCTGTCCATAGACACTTAGTTGTCTCCATTATGAATAATTATGGATCTCCATTATGAATAATGCTGTAATGAACATGGACTACAGATATCTCTTCAAGATCCTGATTTCATTTCTTTTGGATATATACCCAGAAGTGGGATTGCTGGATCATATGGGGAGATGTTGATCAAAGGGTATAAATTTTCAGTTATAAGATGAATAAGTTCTAGGTATATCATGTACAGCATAGGTGGTGATGGATGTGTTGATTACCATGATTTTGATTATCATTAAATAATGTATATGTATACCAAATCATCACATTGTGGCTAGGTGAGGTGGCTCACGTCTGCAATCCTCGCACTCTGGGAGGCCAAGGTGGGAGAATTCTTTGAGCTCAGGAGTTTGAGACCAGCCTGAGCAAGAGTGAGACCCTGTCTCTACTAAAAATAGAAAAATTAGCCAGGAGTCTTGGTGCACGCCTGTATTCCCAGCTACTCGGGAGGCTGAGGCAGGAGGATCACTTGAGCCCAGGAGTTTGAGGTTGCAGTGAGCTATGATGACACCACTGCACTCTACCCAAGGAGACAGAGCAAGACTCTTGTCTAAAAAAAAAAAAATCACATTGTGTACCCTGAATATGTACAATCTTGATTTGTCCATTTTAAATATTTTTAAAAAAATGCCTGACCTCATTGAGCTGAAATGATGGGTCCACTGTGAAAACAATTTAAGGTTCTAGGAAAATACTTCTTCATGAAGGGAATAAGCCCATTGTACACAGACTAATCTCTATCAAACACCTTAATAACGAATTCTACAACGAACATAAAGGCAATCTAAATGCAAGCTCTGAACAAATTTACTTACGTTCTTTTGAAGCATTTCTGACACAAATCTGAAATAAAGCAACAAATGGGAAGTTAGAAAACTTAAGAATTTTAAAATAAGTGTTTCAAAAGAGTAAAACATGATCCTTACATGCCCTAATTGCCATGCAAACATTTCTAATGTGGAACAGGTTTCCTGACCACTAAAGATTAACAAGTAGTATTTACTCTGCTTTCCCCCTTGCAGCCAGAGGTGGAGCACAAAACCACAGGGAAATGTAACGTTATCACCTACCATCGGTTGGGCTGTTCACGAGTATTCCCAAAGCACTCAAGCTGTTCTACTAGTTCAAGCTCTGTTGGGGGAAATACTGCAATATGTTATGCTCCATAGATATTAGAGTCGTGGAGTCCTATGCACCAGGAGGTGTTTGGAAGCCATGGGACTTTCTACCTCTAATTCCCCTAACGTGGAAACTTACTCATTCACACAGTATTACCACTTATTTCCAGGGCAGAGAGCTCCTGAGGATGGACGCTGGAGTACAACAGAAGGTATAGGCCAGAGGTGGTTGTAAAGTGCGTGGTAAACGGGATGGATGGTGACCCCAACAGTAATGGCTGTAGGGATGGTGGCAACTACGAAGTCTATGAAATGGCTACGTCTGCCCTGGGGGGCAGCTACGGTTTCCTGCCTTCTAGTATTCCTTTATTTCAAAAGAAAATATGAATTAAAGGTTTACTACAGCCACAAAAATGGGTTAATAGATGAGCTAAGCTTATGGCCGATGCTAGGGGACGGTGGGTACTTCCTTCTCTCTGTGAGCATGTAGCAGCCCACAGAGAAGGAAGGTTGAGCAATGAAAAGTTGAACTTCTAAAACTCACATTAGGATAGATTTGGTCTTGGGAAAGATTTATATCTAGAGAATTTTCTTCTATATCTCTTGGATGTTGAAGAGAATACAATAAAATTGCTTGTCAAATCTTCAAGGAACTAGGGAAAAGTCATTTAAAAATGTTAAGAAAAGCATTTGTATGGTCAGCAGAATATCACAATGTTACACGAAAAAGAGCATAATGAAAACTCATGATCTCAAGCAATAACATGACCCACAACCAAAAGTAATTTAATGAGCAGGCCACATTGTACTTAAAAATCAAATCCAACCTACACGAAAAGCCCTGATCTATAATAAAGGAGAAGGGGAGGGTAAATCATTTACTTTAAAAAAGAATCTTTCATTTTACAAAAAGATTTATCCTAGGACCCCTATAGCAGGTTCCTAGAGGCTTTAAAATATAATTTGTTACACAAAAATAGTATTGACATGCGAGAAATTTTTGGGGAACAGACCAATTTCATCAAGTTGGATAAACCCACACGATGACCTTGGCAAATGGGAAGAATGACTTAGTGCATTCAATCATCTTTCAACTTCATTTCAACATCACAGGGAGACTCCTGAGAGTGTTAATACATCTTGAGTTTCTTGGGTCTTTTTTGGATTTTTTGCTTCAACTGTGTGGGATCGGGGGGAAGAGAGGAAGAATGCTAGAAGCACCGAGAGAAGCACTCTTGTGCCACAGGAGAAAATCACAGAGGGCTGGAGTCTCTGAAAATATGCTCCACAGCTATTTATACCTTAAAAAGTCTTTGTAAAAAAAAAAAAAACAATCATTGCCTTGTGAGCTTAAAAGCAGCCTTTCAAAAATAAATTTACTTTTTAAAAAAACTAATTAATTTCTACTCAACTCTTATCTAAAGTGGATATGATTGAGAAAACACAAATATACATGAACCTCACCCACATACTCCTATTTTTAAAAACTACTTTATTGAAGTATAATTTATTACTCATACCACAAAATTCACCTTTTTAAAGTGCACAATTCAATGATTTTTTAGTTAAATGTACTGAGTGTGCAACCATCATAATCCAAAACAGCCTTATCACCCCAATTACATCCCTTGGGCCCATTTACAGGTAACAGTCATTCCTACCCCCGGCCCCAGCCCATCTCTAATCTAACTTTCTGTCTCTATAGATTTGTATTTTCTATACATTTTCTATAAATGGAATCATACAATATGTGGCCTTTTGTGCTTGGTTTCTTTCTCTCAGCACAATGTTTTCAAAGTTCACCCATGTTGTAACATGCATAAGTACGTCACTGTTTTTTATGGCTTGAATAATAGTCTACTGTATACCACATTTTGTTTATCCATTCACTAGTTAATGGAAATTTTAGTTGTTTCTACCGTTTGGTGCAAGACAAGTCCCCAGATGGCTTTGGTGACCCAGCTCTTTTTCTTGCTTGTAGCTCTCAGAATAACTGTAGAACATGCTGGGAATGTAACATCCTGAGATAATGAGGAACCAGCCAGAACAGCCTAGGTTCTGATCCCTTCCTCCTAGGATGGATGCTCTACAATGCTTTCGCCCAATGAGGCAAGTTTCATCTGGGCATAAAACCACAGACGGAGCATGCTTACAGGATCCCTCAGCTGTGGGGTGACGTGGGGCATGCACGGGTGAGACTCCATTCACCCTGGGCAACTTTCCTGGGCCTTGGAAGACCAGCTCACCATGAGTTCTAGGCATCTGTTGTCCCTTGCTGCCTATCTGTGAGTAATAAACTTGCTTCACTTGTTGTGTGAGTGTTCTGTCTCATGGACTCGTGCAATTGGATTGACGCTGGTGTGCAGTATTGGCAAAGTGTTTAGAGTCCTCCCCTGGGATTGATACTGATGCACAGGGAATCTGCTTCATGTTTGGCTTCTATAAATAAAGATGCTATGAACGTTCACAAGCAAGTCTTTATGTGGATATATGTTTTCATTTCCCTTGCACACCCCTACTTTTTATGATTCCATCTGCGTTTGGCAGCCTATTCTTTAAGGTGTAGATCTTCACAAAGTAGAAGGTCCACAGCCTCTGGTGACCCTGGCACTATGTATCCAGCAAGAGCAAAGTGGACCTTGGTTCCTCCCATGATCTTTCTCTAGCTTGGGTCATGTTTTTGGAGAGGGGACATTCTAGCTCCCTACATTAGCATGTTATGGCTATTCTAGCATATATCTAGAACAACTGTCCTTTTCCCATGGTAGGACAAAACAGTTATGAGGGATACATATACCACCTTGAAAAAATACTAAAGATACAGAGCAAAATTCCAACACTGGTAACTTTAGGTGGTTTAATTATGGAGAACATTTTTCTTCCTTGTACCTTTTTGTGCTTCTCCAAGGTTTGTATCACAGGTACACATATTATTACTTTGGTATTATTTTTTAAATTCCTTTTTAGTAAAAGGTCTTTCATTAATCTGTAAATGTAACTTATTTTTCCTAACTTCTTGAGTAATATTTTATTCCATAAATGATTCTTCACTTCCACCATCTTTTTTAAATATAAATAAACCACCACAAATGCTCTTGCACGCCTTCAGGCTCTCTCTCTTTACTTACACTGACCATGAGGTGGGCTCTATGTCATGGCAGAAAGAACTCTGCATTTAGAGTCATAAACCTTGGTTTTAAATTCTGGCTCTGCTACTTAAAAGCTGCATGACCATGAGCAAGTCATATAGCTTAAATCAAACTGAGCTTCCTTATCATAAAAAACAGATGCCTCGTGGAGATTTCTATGAGGATCAAGTGTGACAGTGCAAAGGCAAGCTCTTTGTCAATCCTTAATGATCACCAACCATCGGGTCAAATTCACCACAGACCAGCTGGCCCATTGCATTAAACGTTCTGAATCACCATGTGCGTATCCCGGCCAGGTCATAACGGCATCCTGTTTCCTCTTTCCCGATCTCTCACTCCATCAGAGCAGCAGAGGGACCCACCCATAACAGAAATCAGGACAAATGAGCATTTTACCTCTGTGTTTCCTTGACCGATTCCTCGGTGCTCTCCTTGTACTCTGGCACAGTGTCATTCAAATCCATGCACACTTTGCCCACAAAGGCTCGCTGTCCAAACTTATCTGTGAAGCGCACACAAAAAGAATCTGAAGGCATATTTATTTCTCAAATAGTACTTTTTCTAAGCATTTTAAAATTGCAATTATTATGGAAAACATAAGTGAACATGTAAAAGATCATCCACCATCACATCACTTAAGAACAATAACAACTGCTGAGTTCTGGAGTCTTCAGAAGAAAATAAAATAAAATAAAATAAAAACAAAAAAGATAAAAAGAACAATAACAACAAATCCCCACTAAATTCACTAAGTAATAAAGATTCCTCCATTTATCACTTCCACCTACTACCTCTCCCATCCCCATTCCCAGGCCACCCAGGTAATCATTGGGTATTTTTTGCTTATTACTCAGATTTTGCCTTTGTTTATACAGTTTGTACATATTTTTTCTAAAGTCATAACTATCTTTGCTCTCATTTTATCACATGGTAAAGAGAAAACAGCCTCAGATCCTAGAGAAAGATTCTATTAGTCCTTGGCATGCCTACACTGTTTTTTCTCTTTCTTGCTTCTCTTTTTTCCCCCACTCACAATCTCCCTCCATCTCCTGCTCTACCACTGCCCCTTGGATTGAGTCTCTCTCTCTCTCTCTCTAAAATGTGGTCCTCTTCTTGATAAAATACAGCATGGTCTAGGGATAAGGACATGGGCACTGTGGTTAGACAGATTTGGATTGATTCCTTATTCCTCTGATTCCTCCCAGGATGGTGGATATTACTTGGTTAAGGTACCCAGTGTCCTCTGCTAGGTGCAGGGTTATGAGGAATGCATGTAATAACATATATAAGGTGTCATGCATGTGAGAATCAGGCACCATACTGCTCCACTTCTTAACTGTAGCAATGCCAATAGCATTGTCTCTGGGAAATTTCACTTAGTCTCACTAGCAGCTCTCAGCACTGATGAGGTCTAGTCCTCATCAGAGGTGCTAGAACAATTCTATCTCAGCCAGAAAGTTGAAGCTACATGGGGCAATGGTAATTGGTTGTTTTTGTTTGTTTTTTTTTTTTTTTACAATATCTTTAACTCTGTTATAGAAGTCTTTCTGCGTCTCTCCTTCCCCTATAATTCATTGTAATACCTGGCCATTAGATTAATCTTCTTAAAATACTACTTCGATCACATAACTCAGCTGACTCAAGATTCTTTGGGGCTGTGATGTATATTGGAGCTGCTCCACAGTCTGAGCCAGCCCATCTGCCCACCCTCCTCTCTCACCCCACCATGTGATGAACCTTCTCCTCCAGTTACACTGCTCTACTCCCCGATCCCCACATCTGCTATGGACATTTCCTGTCCCCGTATCTCTGTCCATGTCATTTCCCCCATCCAGAAGACATTTTATTCTCTCCCCCATCTCATCTTCCCTTCAAAGACCGGTTGAAAAGCCCCTTCCGGCCGGGTGCGGTGGCTCACACCTGTAATCCTAGCACTTTGGGAAGACTAGGTAGCAGGATTGCTTGAGCCCAGGAGTTCAAGACCAGCCTGGGCAGCACAGCATGACCTTTTCTCTACAGAAAGTAGAAAAATTAGCCAGGCATTTATTTTTTTGAGACAGAGCAACAGACCCTGTTTCAAAAAATAAATAAATAAATATCCCTTCCATGAAGTCTTCTCAGACAACCTAGTCCTGGGTTCTCTTTGCCTACTCTGAAAACTGCAATGTCTATTTTCAGTGTCATCTGTCAGACCTTTTGCGTAAACTACCTTGCCTAGCAAGTAGTGGCATCCGTGCACCAGCCAACAGTATTTACTAGGCAACTGCTATGTGCCAGGCACTGTGCTGGGTACAAGTTTTGGACTCATCAACCTAGATCCAGTCTCAGCTCTGCTTACTAGCTGTGCAACATTGGGCATGTTACTTTAACCTCTCTGAGCATCAGTTTACCCAGCTGTAACATGAGAACACCACTAACTACCTCAGAAGGCTGTTTGCAGCTGAGCTAATCAATACAGAGTGCTTGGCACAGTGCCAGGCGTCTAATAACAGCACCATAGATGTTACACAGTTATTGATCAATGTGTGCAGGCATTCTGTCTGGCTCCTCAAAGGCAGAGATGATTTTCTGTTTCATTGTGCTCCAGCATCTGAGTCTAGCCAATAGCCAACACGTGACTGTTGATTATAATAAACTGTTGCCACAGTTAGAATTAGCAAACTTACCCTAAAAAGCCCTAAATTAATAAACAAAATTCATACCCATATACATTATTATGTAACCAAAAAATGGAAGCAGATGATCAAATTACTAAAACAACAGAAAACATTCAAGGGCCACAGTGATACACAGACACTTAATTACCTGAAAAAAAATGCAATGCTCAAATTCTAGCAATTAAAAGGTGGGACCGCCAACAAATACATGTAAGACGTTTGCGAGGCAAGGTCTGGCTGTCCTTACCCATAAATCATGCTTTCGTCTGCTCACCTGTGATTTCAGCAAGGAGCAGAGATGAGTCAGTGTGAATTGTTCCAAAGTAACAAGCTGTGGTTGTTCCATTCTTTAGTGTTCTCCTCTAAAAATAAATCACAAAAACCATGAATTGCATGTGCCCAGAAAAAGTCACATGGCATATTCAGAGAAAAATAAAATTCTAGCTTTTAAATTTAAAATGCTTTTATTTAAAGGTATGCCATCTTGATATGGAATATAGTTAAGTAAATGGCAAAAGTATTTATATTCCAAAAGTGTTAGCTGGAGAAGTTAATACTTTTGATTTCCTAGGTTCAAACAGTTCTGTGTTTCAGAATTTACAAAATGTGATACTAATTAATTCCTATTTCTTAGGATTAAAGAGATCCAAATGCTATTGCCTCTGGGAGTGCATAAATAAGATTTTCCTATCTATTAGAGGGTAAAAATATTCAGCCAGACTTCTATTAAGTAGTTCAACCTGGGTGATTGACCACATGTATCCATCTTCTTTCCTTAGTAAATCACTGCTGACATAACAGTAAGGAATACAAAATTTATTAATCCACAGGAAGAACATGAGAGGAGACATGAGCAGAGGAAACATTTCAACATCTTCTTAAAAGATCAAAAAAAAACATGGATGAGGACCTGGAAGCAAGTTGGAAAGAGGGAGAGAAGTACACGGTGTTAGCAGGGAATTGGCTGAAAGTCTACGTACAGATGATTAAACCCTGGCAAGACCCTTCTCCTCCCTACTGAAATCAGTCAACCGCCCCTAACCTGTTCCTCATAGGAGAGATTTACTCTTTGTAGAAACTGGAGAGTATTTGGCGGGCACAGCCCAAAAGGACAAGGTAATGAAGAGGTTTAAGTGAAAATCTGGCTGACTTCCAAGGTCACTGTCCTCAGAAAGCCACCTGAACTAATCCCACCACTCCTGCCAAGGGATTAAAGGATTCTATTCTAGAGAAAAAGAGTGGCTCTAGAAGAAAGATGTCCTCATAGTGGCATTTGGGCCCCACAACTGAAAGGGCTGTTTATCACCTTCACACTTCACTCTATAATGATGTTCACTGGTCAACAAGTGCTACCTCTACTCAGAACTTCCAGTCAGCATCTTAGAGCATCACACTTAAATATGAATGTGTGTGTGAGGTTCAACAGGCCATGGGGGAAAGCTATTATCAAAAATAGGAGGAGGAGGAGAAAGAATCTGAAAAAAAAAATCCTAGAGAAAACAGGTAACCTATAAGATTGGGAAAAAGCTTGTTTAAAAAACACTATGATTCTGGGAGGCTGAGGCGGGTGGATCGCTAGAGGTCAGGAGTTCGAGACCAGTCTGAGCAAGAGCGAGACCCCGTCTCTACTAAAAATAGAAAGAAATTATCTGGCCAACTAAAAATATATTTAGAAAAAAAAAATTAGCCAGGCATGGTGGTGCATGCCTATAGTCCCAGCTACTCGGGAGGCTGAGGCAGGAGGATCGCGTGAGCCCAGGAGTTTGAGGTTGCTGTGAGCTAGGCTGATGCCACGGCACTCACTCTAGCCTGGGCAACAGAGCAAGACTCTCTCTAAAAAAAAAAAAAAAAAAAAAAAAAAAAAAAAAAAAAAAAAAAACACTATGATTAACATCCTCAAAGATATAAAAGACACTAATGCATCCGCAAAACAGGAACAAAATGCTATGAAAATCAAAGAACAAGAACTCTCCAAAAGTAAAAATATTATAAATGAAATTTGGAAGCCAATTTGGAAGGGTTGACAGGTAAATTAGAAGAGAACCTTTCAGGGAAAAAAAAGAAATAGAGGTAAAAAGATAAGAAAATTAGACTCAATCTAGAAGCTCCAACATTTAGAATAAGAGTTCTAAATAAATTTTTTTAAGTAAACAGAAGGAAAGAACAAAATTATCTGAAAAATAATATTAGTCTCCAAATTGAAGATGCTCATTGAATTCTCAGCACAGTCAATAAAAAACAGAACCCAGAGTAAGGCATGTAATTGTGAGATCATTAAGTCCATAAGTAAACATGCTGAAAGCATCCAGAAAAAAGAAAAATTAGTCATAGATAAAGGACAGGACTCGCAATGGCACTGGGTCTCTCATCAACAATGCTGAAAGCAGAACAATGCCTCCAAATTCTGGAGGAGTTATTTTTAATGCAGAATTTTATACCCTGGTAAATTACCAATCAAGTGTGAAGGTAGAATAGAGACATGATAGATATTCAAAGACCTAAAAATTTTACCCCTGCATGAACTGTTAAGAAGCTTCTAGAAAATGGGTTTTAGCAAAACAAAAGAGTACAAGGAAAAGGAATTCCTGGCTCAAGGGAATGAGGATTAAATACAGGAAAGAGGCAAAAGGAATGCCCATATTACAGTAGTGCCAGAGAGAATCCCAACTGCAAAGAAACAAGAAAATGGTAGAAGGTAAGAAGATCTCCAAGAAAGAAAATGGAACTGGTATAGCCTAACCTGCCTAAGCACTTGGAAAAAGGGACTGGTTGTTTTGAGTACTTTGAGGTCTATCCTTAGCAGAAGCTTTTTAAGGTACAGAGGAATACCCTCCAGACTAGGATTCTTCCTTGCTTTTTGCCTATTATTAGCCATGTGACCTTAAGAAAGTCGCTTTAACAATGCACAATTGCAAAGATGTGGAAACAACCCAAGTACCCATCAATACATGAGTGGATCAATAAAATGTGGTTATATATACTGTTGAGTTCTAGTCAGTCCCAAAAAACAATGGTGATCTAGCACCTCTTGTATTATCCTGGATGGAGCTGGAACCCATTCTACTAAGTATCACAAGAATGGAAAAACAAGCACCACATGTACTCACCATCAAACTGGTATTAATTAACAACACTTATGTGCACATACGGTAGTAGCATTCATTGAGTGTCAGGCAGGTGGGGTGGAGGAGGGATGGGCATATTTACACCTAATGGGTACGGTGCGCACTGTGTGGGGGATGGACACACTTGTAGCTCTGACTTGGGTGGAGCAAAGGCAATATATGTAACCTAAACATTTGTACCCCTGTAATATTCTGAAATAAAAAAAAGAAAGTCACTTTACTTTCTTAACATCAGTTTGCTCCTCTATGAAATAAGAGGGCTTTCTTGACTAGAACAGAGGTCACAAGCGGAAATGTCTGCAGGATTAAAATAGTTTGGAGTTAAGATAAAAGGGAAGAACATCCCCTACCTTAGACAGCAACCTCTATTTCAACTTCAGTCAATTGTTTAAAAAAAGCTCATGAGAGCCCAGTGATGTTAGCCCCAAAGATCAAAAGAATTTGAAAATCTGGATTTTTTTATGTCAATCTTTCTAAATTTTAAGACACTTTTTATATGAGACAAAATATATTTGGCTGCCAGCAGAGGATGTTTAGAACTTGTCAGTTACAGACAAAAATGAGCTCACCATCAGCATTACAAATCCAGGTGATAAGCTAATACCATGATATAGGTATCAAATTTAATCTCCAGTAACTAGAAAAATGTCTGAGTCCTAGTGTATGCTTAGTGTTCACCTGAGGAAGCAGAATTACTAAAACAGCAAGAGACACAAAATGAACTACAATTAGCATTCTTAGATAAATAGAACATTTTATCCTTGAAAGAAGAACAGGTTATTGTTATAATAGTAAGTGTGAATTAATGATTTGCAAAATTAGGACATGACATTCTCTAAGAATGTTGCAAGAAAGAAAAGTTCAGAGATATGGAAGTAGATCCAGAAGTTTCAACATTTTTCTAATAGCAGTTATCAAAAGAAAGAGTAGATTGGAGAGAAGAACATATCAATCCTAAGAGAGAGAGAAAGAAAGAACAGAAATCCTAGCACAGAAGAAAGACAGGAGTTCTCAGATTGAAAGAACTATGTATTAAAGGGAATGAACTGGAAAATCATCAATTTAAATTTCAGAGCACCAAAAATGAGGAAAAATATCCTAAAGGCCAGCAAATTTGCTAGCGAGGAATGAGAACCAGACTGACATCAGCACATTAGATGCTGGTAGGCAAATAATTTCAAATAGAATACTCTCTATAGCTAAGGCATTTGTTCAAGAGTAAGAAAAAAGGAAAACCATTTTTGTTAATTCAAAGATTTGGTATGTTTATTACCCACCTGATTGGAAAGGAATATCAAAATCTATATCCCAACAAAATGAAAAGGGAATCCAAGAGGAAGACAGGAATCCAAGTAGCAAAAGAAAAAGTAAAGCTCATTGTTAAATTAAGTGCAGATGTTAACAAATAACAACCTACAATTAAAATAAATGTTAAAAGTTAAATTTAAAAGTTAAAACTTATTTTAAATTAGTATAGATGGCAAAAAAAATAAAGTTGAATTAAAATCTTAGATGTGACATAACATAGGACATTGCCAAGTGTGTAGGGATGAATGAAGAAAGGAAGAGAACGTAAGAGCTATTGTCTCGTCACATGGGAGAATGTAGAGAAAAATAATAATGCTTACTTAATGCTTTTAACAACTTTATCTCATAGATAAAAAAACATCATATCAACAGAGGAAACACAGTGTTTTAAAAATTTTGCAGAATCAAGAAAAACAACCTTTTAAATCTCAACTATTCCCTAGGAAAACGACACAAGTTACATTCACTAACCAAACTAAAACTAAAAATTAAAATAGACACATAATCTAAATTTTTCTAAATTTTCAAAATTTTAAGCACTTTTCTAAAATCTTGGCTTGAAGAGGAAATCAAAATGGAAAATTGAGGCTATTTAGCAATGGAGACAATAGAGGTACCACACAGTCCCCGACAGGAAGCCCATTTCTCGGTATCAGACCTGAGCCAGAGGGTGTGAGTAAGTATATTCATTGTATTGTTCAGGAGAATATTTGCAACTAATTTTTGTTTTGTCACGTTCACCAGGGATCTTACTCTCCTGTTCCTGGATCGTAACTTGGGCAGATTCTTAAAGGTTCTAGGTTTTTTTTGTTGTTCATCTCAGCCCCATTTGTAAGTATAATCTCTCTTCCAGTTTGCAATGTTTAAAAGGGAAATACTCTAGGTTTGGTTTACTGAGGATTTTTTTTCTTAATAATCTCAGGAGGTGTTTGCTAATACATACTTTAAATTATTTGCAGATGAAATTATCACTGCTACATTTGCACTGCTATGGTGCAAATTTCTTGAAGTAGTTCTATGATTGTTTTCTAGGGGAGAAAAATTTTTAAAACAAAAAAAAACCTTAGTTCTACTCATGAGTACTTCCTCCACACCCCTTTGCATTGCCACAGGAACCCTTCAGCCTAGGAACAGGTTCTAGCTAACAAATCTCAACTTTCTTAAACAGATGCCAACCACACCATTAGCTCGTCCAACTGTAAAAGTGTGTGTGCCTGCTCATGACCAGAAATGGAGGATGTGTGCACAGCAAATAAGAATAAAACCTCTTTTGTACTCATTGACATCAAATACTTAAACAAATCTCTGATGCAAAAAATAATTTTTATGAAATATTGCCTAAAGGATATATTGTCCTTGATACTCCATCTCTCGAAACATAATAGATTTATCTGTCTGGACTTTCTGATACTACAGCTTCTTTACAATATATATTTTGACAACATAGAATCTTTCTACATTAAGGAATATTAGGATTAATTTTCTCAAGTTTCAGTACAAGGAATACATACATATGTTTTACCTTAACAAATGCATTATTTTTTTTATCAAATAGACAGTGTAAATTTGATAACTGATTTCCCTCTCTGGGTCAGGTTCTAGAAATTTAAAGCCAAATTGGTGACAAACTCTAAAAGTTCATTAACTCCACGGCATACCATTGACTTCTTGGTTTTATTTTATTTTTCCTCTCCCACTTTTTTTTTTGCTGTGATTTCATGACTCATTTTCTTTTGTTGTGTACTATGCAATTTTAAGATATCTCAAACCCTTTTTAGAACAATATGAGATATAAATAAAGATTTGGTGTGGTTAACACGATTCATTAACACAATGCACCAGCAACTTCATACACAGCTTTTAGTCCTTCTCAGTTTTTCTGGTGTCATGTGGATGCATGCTAAATATGTAAGAGCCACAATTACACTGAATTTATAATTATGCTAGGCAAGTGTATAAATGTTTCCACTTGGTTTTACTCTTTAAGTCGAGAATAATCCAAGACCAAAGAAACAGGTGCATATGGCAGGATGACTAGGTCAGTCACTGTGGAAGTCTTGTGATACTGTCACCTCTATATAGTTAACAACAATGGATCCAACAAAACCATCAATGAGTCCAACAAAAACTTAGGAGTGTTCAGACCAAGTGCACTGAACCACATGAGGTAGTAACCAGATAAAAAGGCATCTATAGCTTTAACTTCTTTCCTGCAAAAGCTGTTTCCTGTTACTGAGTGGATACTGGTTCTGGGCATAGGGTTGGAATAGAAAGAAGGGAACTGATTTTCTTGAAAGAATAGAAGGAAGGACATTTTCAGAGCCTTCAATATATAGTTAGCACACACTCCAGTCACTGTTCAATGACTGAACTAGCCCCAGAGTTCCCTCTAGTGGTATTAATGCTCAAGTCACATTTTCACATACCCTGCAACGTAGGACCATCCTATTTTCCCTCCTTGCGAAGCTACCAGAATAATGTGATATCCTTCTAATGGTAATTTAAAGTTTTAATTTTAAATTTCCTTGGGTATTTTTTAAAGCAAACACATAGATCTCTTACCATGTGCCAGGAACTATTCTAAGAACCTCACAAATATTAACTTGCTTGTAATTCTCATAAGAATCCTGTGAATTAGGTACTATCATAAGCTCTATTTTTTACAGATGGGGAAAGTGAGTCACAGAACCTTCCAAAGGTCACACAGCTATTCATTCCATATGGTCCTCAGAATAGCATTAAGGGTTGGCAGGAATAGGGAACACACATCGCATTAAACCCAGATTTGGTAAAGTAAAACACAAAAAGTAAAAGAGAGTAATATGGAGCTCACCAGATTGGGGACTTGGGAACTTGGATTCGAATTCTCTCTTTGTCGCTGACTAGCCATGTAGGTCAGGTGGTCACAAACTCAGTGAGCTGTGAAAGAACTTTAAAAAAATCTCTAAGGTCCGTCTTAGCCTTAACTGCCTATGTTTTATCATTTAAATCCGCCCTCCCAGGAAGCAGCTGCTTCTATAGATGACACCGTACACACAGGATACTTACGACAACTCTAGTATATACTTCTTCAGCAACGTCGGTGCTCTGGAATCTGTGTTCCACAGGAAATGTGTACTTGGTCAGCCACTCCAGAAGTGGCAGGTCTACATTACTTCCAGCAAAGGAATACTGAGGGGCATGGATGTGCGTATCAACCAGCCCAGGCATGAAGAACTCACTGGAAAATAAGAGGAGAGGGAAAGTATTTAATAATACCTCCAGTCATTTTCTGTATCTGTATTATTTATTTATTTATTTCAGGATATTATGGGGGTACAAACATTTTGGTTACATGATTTGAGGCGTGCCTTTTCCCCCCGACAACGCTCACCTATGCTCACACGGTAGTAATATTCTTCAGGGATTGGGGGGTTGGGGGTGGGTACACTCTGTATCTTTAAATCACATTTTCTCTTGAGAACGATTTCATTGTTCACCCCACACAGGTTTATAGCTGATGCAACCAGATGACTGTAAATTCTTCTATTTTTCAGAGGTTAAGAAATAAAAATGAAGCTTTCTGCGTGGAGAGAGATAGCTCCTAAGTCGGAATGGCTGGTGTGGGGCTAACCAGTGACGATGGAGGGAGGAAAAAGCCCCAGCACTGAGCAGAAGCAAAGCAGTCGTAGCACAAGAAAGGAGAGAAGCTATGATTTAATCCTATGACTTTGTTCTCACAGCTGGTGGTTGTAGGACAGAGAGCAAAAAAACGGGAGAGGAGGTCTTCAAAAACTTCTAGAGGTGTGGCGAGGAACGCACAGGCAAGTCACGAAGGGTGACTGGGATGAAAGACAGAGTGGCTGCAATTTTAGACTCTGTGGTCATTTTGATCTTGGCTGACTACAAGACATCTAGTCCTTTCCCATGTGAGTTTTGAAATGAAGTTTCAAATGAGTTTCCCACGTAAGTTCTGAAATGAAGCAGCAGGAGCAAGCTGATTAGGAACACGCACAGGAGCACACATGGGCAGTGGTGTAAATGGTTAAATGAAGAGGGAGTTTGCGTTGCTATGGCAACCATTCTCAGGATGCTTCTGATCACTCCTGCCGCTATCCTGATCCACCAACTAATATGCATATTTCTATTCATTCTTATAATGGAAAGTCACAGAAAGATGTTTTGAAAGTTTTCAGAGGCACTACCCATAGAATTGAGGCAACCTGATGCTAACAGACACTTAAAGCTTTTCTAAAGAGAGCTAATCCAGTTCGCTAGCCACTCGTAAGTGTTCAACCTCATCCAGATATTCACCAAAACATGGCACGCGCTACCACCACCAGCACCTTGAGTAAATGTCAAATCACATAAGGAACTTGAACTTGAAACTTGACATCACAAGAATACCTTACACTATCAAATCAAATGTATAAATACCACCCAAACATGAGACAAGTAAGGTCATGAGTAGCTCGAAGTACATTATTTTAAAAAGAGAGCCAGGAATGGTGGTGGTGATGATGATGATGGTGATAGCAGCTAATGTTTCCTGAATACGTACATGTACTGGGCACTGGGCGCAGCGTCCCGTGTGCACCATCTCCTTTGTGGGAGGCAGTTTATTGTAAGGTTAAGGACATACATTCTACACTCGCGATGCTTGGATTTGAAGTCAGGCCCCACCATAAACCAGAAGTTGGAGAGTCAGCATGTTATTTAATGTCTCTGTGAGTTGGTTTCCTCTTACGTAAAATGGAGATAGCAGTAGCATCATAGAGCTGTTGTGAGGATTGAGTTACTACATGTAAGAACAGTACCTAGAAAATGGAAAGTATCAACAAATGTCAGTTATGATGATGATGATGATGTAATGCTCATAACAGATGTATGAAGTATGAGAGTACCGTCACCCTCATTTACGTAAGGGTAAGCTAAAGTTCAGGAAATTTAAGTAGGTTGAAAAAAATAATAATGAACTAGTAAGTTTTGGAGCTGAGATTCAAACCCCGGCAGTTCATCTACAGGCTTCATGTTCTATGCGCCATGTGACAGAACTGTTAATTCACTAACTATGGAAATAAAGTAGCGTGAGAACGTTGAATTATGGCAGGAAGGCAGCATGAAGTGGGCCTATAATGTGGGAAACAGGCAGACAGGGAGGATGGAATATGAATTTGTCTCGGGTGTCAGTCACTGACCTCTCCAGGACACGTCAGTCCTTTGGGATTTTGCATTCTCCACTACCATAGAATGGAAGGGCAGGATGGCTTCTTCAGGCAGTTAAATTGTTCAATCAAATAATATTTCCCAAGTATCTACTCTGTTTAAGAAATTCTGCTAAGCCTTGTGGAGAGTCCAAAGAGAAGTAAGCTATCTTATTGTCTGTGAAGACTTTATAATCTAGTTAAAGAAATTAGGGGTGAATGAGTATGTGTGTGTGAGAGAGAGAGGAGGAGAAAGAAAGGTTATACAGAGAAAGTCTTAGTGAGCACTTTCACTCCTAGGTATTTACCCAAGCCAAATAAAACATAAGTTTATAAGAAGAATTGTAAAAGAATGTTTATAACAGCTTTATTCATATTAGCCTCAAATTAGAAACAATCTAAATATCTACCATAGGACAATATGGATAAACAAACTATGGTAAAATTGAATACTATTCAGCAATAAAAAAGAATGAACTGATACCCAAACAATATGAATGAATCTCAAAAACATCATGTTAAATGGAAGAATCTGGACACAAAAGAACACATATTGAGTTATTCTATTTATATCATGTTGAAAAACAGACAAAAGAACACATATTGAGTTATTCTATTTATATGATGTTGAAAAACAGGCAAAAGTAATCTGTGTGACATAAATCAAACAGTAGCTGCCTTTGTGGGGCTGGAGAGAGACTGGAGGGGGCTCAAGGGACTTTCTAGGACAAGAATGTTTTATATCCCAATTGTCATGCTGGTTACATGGTATATATATTTGCCAAAACTTATCAAATTATATACCTGAGACCTACACATTTAGGAAAATTTTTTTCCTAAAAAAATGGTTTTTAAAAGGTCTTGAATACTCAATTTAGCAAGTCAACGTAGATGTGTTATTCTGTATCCAAAAGGAAGGGGATCCTGAGAATCTTTGTTTCTTTGTTTTTTGTTTTCTTCGGCAGATTATGACATACTCAGCCTCAGGTTTAGGAGGACATATCTGGTCATGGTGAGCATGTGCTGGGAGATTCCTGAAATCTCCCAAGCATGAGGTTTCTGAATAGAGATTATGATCACGGGAACAGAAAAGGATGAATGTGACAGAAAGAACTTGATCTTAGCTCTAGAAAGCAAAGGAGAGGAACAAGTCAAAGAGAATAAGTTTTCGAGCATGTGGGTCTGAAGATATGACATAAAGTATCAATAATCTAGAAAGAAAGTTCATTTGGGGGAGGAGGGGGTTGCTGTTATGCTAAACCTAGTATCAAAGTGTGACCTCCAAGGGTCCGAGAAGTAATTGGAAATTTGGGATAAGAGGTCATGTAAGAGTTAAAGATGGGATGAGATTTGAGAATCTTCTCTATGTTGGTAACCCTAGAAGTCAGTGGTACCAGAGAGTTCTGTGGAAGAAAGAACAAAGCTAAACCTTGAGCAATACCCTGCACTTAAGGAGAGCACTCCTGAGGAAGAGAAGGTCATAATGGATCTTGGCAGAGCTGTCGTCAGGAGGAAAGAGGGAACCCAGGACACAGAGCTGTCAAGGAGAAAAATGAAGGGGATGGGACAGTAAGTGCCCCAAACTGCAAGGGTCAAGGATGCCTAGCCTGGGATGTCAGGGTCTAGGAGAGACACTGAAAACCTAATGCAATGATTGAGGGAGGCAGCCAATATCAGAGGGATTTAGTCCTTCATTTTAAAAAGTACTTAACAAGTCACTAGCATGTTTTCAGTACTGTCCTAGGTGCTGAGGACAGAGTGATGAACATGAAAGAGAAAGTATTGGGCAGATGGAGAGCTCCTTTTAAAGATATTTGGTAGTAAAAGTCCATATGCAGAAGAGCGCAAGTCATTTTTTGTTTTTCATGTAGAGGAAACCCTGGTATGTTCACCAGATAGCAGAGATGAGAAAGTGAAAGAGATGACTCAGTATACAAAGTCTCCAGAGGCAACAGCAGAGCAGGGATTTATTACATCTCAAGTGTGATTTTCACTCAGAAAGGTTCCAGTCCTTTTTAGGGAATAGGAAGCATTGTGAAATGGTTATTAATGGAAAGATTCACAGAATCAAGGTAGCAGTCCAGGATTTATTACAGATATCTGTACACACAGAAGCGCAGAATGAGAGAGCTGCACGTGAGGTCATTGAGCCCAACTACTCACTTTACAGTGGGAGCAGAAGGAATCTCGGGGATGGCAAACAAGCTCATCTTCAGACTTGCGATTTGTTAGTGTCCCAGCCAGGATTCGAACTTAGTTCTACAATCTCAACATTACTTACAGCTAAATTGTAGCTATCAAAAGCCCAGCTGGAGGAAAAGCAGAGAAAAGATCTAGAGGCTGCAAGGAAAGGTGAAAAGCTCTCCTTTTCCCCTTCTGCCTGTCAGCTTTTCTCTTCCCACTTTACTTAAACACCATAATAATTCCCTAAGAAAATCTCAACTTCCCTCCAGATATTCCAAACCCACAGTGTGGGCCAAGCCATAGCATAACCTAATGAAAAAGAACAAGATACACCCCTCATACACACTTATCAGCACACCCACCTGTCTTTTAACCAAGTGGAAAACATTAATAAAAGCTCCACAATCAAAATATACAACTAGATATAAAGGCCTGAGTGGCCCCATTTGTTTGCCTACCATCATCACCCTCATTGACCTGCTCTGCTGGGGATGAGATGGCCCTGTGGGCCTGGTACCTGGTACCTGGGATGTTTGAAAAGGACTGTTTCATTGCACAAAAAACACGAGAATGTAAAACAAACAACAACATCCTGTCTTTATTTAAAATTTTGGTATTTTGCTCATCATGGATTTTGTATTAATTTTTTAAAATATTGCATTGAAGTATTATTTACCTTGATTACTGAGTATTTTGCCCTCCTGGCTGCCTTAAATATTGTGCCTGAGGTGAAGGCCTCACTCCCCTCCCCCAGTCCTGGCCCTGCAAACCTGTCCATGGCGCACGGCCACAATCTGATCCACTCCCACCTCAGCATTGCCCGTGGTGCGCCAGCTGTAATTTTCCTTCTTTAAAAAGAGATAGACCTATAGATACAATGGGTATTGGGCCAAGTCTACTAAACAGGCTGTCAGAGACATCATCCTCTATAGTATTTTAATCATGACTTAAATTCAACTGCACATAACTTGTACACTGAAGAATTACTTTGCATTTCAAATACGATTTTTCTTCAAAGACTTCAGCCTTCCACTAAAATTTAAATTATTTCTTACCTTACTACTTCTCTATGTGCAGTGCTTATAGGGCCCCCAGAATCTGCATTTTTGATGGATTTAACTCCAAAAGAATTCTCATAAGAGAGACAAAAGGATGCAAAGACCCACAGGTATGTTCACCCCCCTCCCCATCCTCCAACCACTTCCCCCATCACCTCATCTCCTCCCGACCTCCATGTCATCCACTTCCAAGCCTTCTTCTAATCCTCCATCACAAGACATGCAAGCATGTGACTATAAATGTCAGTTGTTCCTCAATGTAGATTCTTAATGGAAATCGAGCAAGAGTAAGTAGATGGTAACAGCAGAAGTTCCTATATGAATTTCCATGCCCATTGCCCACATACTTCCAAGCTATAGAGAGGCAGTGGGGAAGGAGACAGGGGTGGGGGATGTGAGTTTAACTGCACATGCAGCAAAACTTTATGAGCAGTTATCCTGTCTCTCTGGACTGTGACCACAGATGAGCTTAATGGCAGAGATAAACTCAAAGGACAGTAGCATGCTTTACACCTAAGAGCTGCAAAGCTCTAGCATATAAATTCAAACCAGGTATTCTCATACCTAGTTCAATGTTCCTTTTGGCTCACTACATTTGCCAAAAGTCAATTCCCAAGTTATGAAAGTGTTTTTGGAATGAAAATGGCACCACTTTTATTGACCTTGGAATGAACTTGGCCTGAAACAAGATAAAATATTTATGCTTTAAAAAAAAGTACTCACATTTCTACAGAATGAATCAATCAGGTTATGAAGACAGTGGGCCAATCATAAAAAAAAATATTTTATAAAAGTATTTAAAACCACTAAAAGTAGTTGAGATATAAAATCAGAGTTCAAATTCACCTCCGGACATAGGTCTTCTCTGACCAAGCTGTTGCAGTAACTGATCCTCAAAATCTCCCTCCCTGCTCCTCAATAGTTTATCTCTATCATACCCTTCCCCTGATCACTAGCTTTCTTCATAGAACATATCACAATCTACCACTGTCATATTTACGTATCTGTCTGCTTGTTTACTGGCAGTGTCCTCATGTCCCCCATGGGCTATAAACCCTGTGAGGACAAGAAGGGCCTTGAAGATCTTTTTCACCTCCACATCCCAGTACTGCATATAGTAGGCTCAACAAATATTTGCTGAAGAAGTGAATGAATCATGGCAGCCTCTAGTTCTCAAAGCTTCCAGGCTTCAGCTTCCTGTTTACCTTCTCCTTCTCACTTCCTCCCTTAAAAATAATTAATTAATTTAAAAATTAATTAATTTTTTTAAAAAAACATGTCTGTCTCTCAAGGCAGGTTTTCTATAACTTGAGCCTAGTTAGTGGCATCCAGGAAAACAGAAGAAGTTGATGATGACTTACTGGTGGCTCAGTTCTCTTATTTCACATGGCTTGAAGCTCCATTCTTTGGCCAGTTTTTCATGTTGAGATGCTTCTTCTAAAAACACTATCTTTAAAAAAAAGAAAGAAAAGAAAAGAATCACATATTAATGAACCATAGTCATTTGTTTTTATTAAATAGCTAAATCTTTTTAAAATAGACTATACTGTAGCTTAGTTAATTTTAAAAGATATTTGATACCAAATGGGGTTGAGTTTAGAGGTGAAAAAAGTAGAGATTTGCCTTTGGTAATCTAAAGAAGTAAACTATGTATAGTTTCTCTTTTTCTACCACAATGTAGATATAAGTGAGACTTCAAAAATTCTAATTTGAAGATATAAGGTATTAAAAATGGCTAATTGGCATCTCTTTCTCCTCCACCCCTGAAAATTATTAGAGGAAACAATTATTTATAAAAAGTGTACTTTATTTCAGATGAATAAAAGAGTCTATATTTTTATTTGGCTATTATGGGAAACCCAAGACCAGAATGCATTTATAGTGATATCATGGGGCAATTTACTAACACTAAATATAACTGAACATAATAACTGTCTTTCAATTAAGTCTTAGTATGAGCTCTGTTGATCTTCTGATGCGTGGCATATGCTGTAAAGTGGTCTGCTATATATTTCTAGTACCATGTGTAAGAGATACGATAGTGAGGTAGATAAGAGAGAGACCTCTCAAGTTAAGCTTGTGAGATCTGAAATCTGTGAGTGACTACTGAGAACCTGGATGAGTCTCTTAAATCCTTCTTGGTCGGTTTCCCAATCTGCAAATTAGGGATAATACCAGTACATATTTCACAGAAGTACTGTGAGGACCAAATACAGTAATTCTGGTGAAGAAGTTAGCATATCCCTAGAACATGTTAAATGCCAAATAAATTATATCTGTTGATTATTACTTAAGTACAGTGTGACTGCTTTCTCTATATAAATGGATTGTAGGTGGAGCACTGTGACTCACGCCTGTAATCCCAGTGCTTTGGGGGACCAAGGCAGGAGGATCATTTGAGGCCAGGAGTTAGAGACCAGCCTGGGCAGGTAGTGAGACCTCATCTCTACAAAACTTTGAAAAATTAGTTGAGTGTAATGGCATGCACCTGTAGTTCCAGCTACTTGGCAGGCTGAGGCAGGAGGATCACTTGAGCTTAGGAGTTCAAAGTTACAGTGAGCTATGATTGTGCCACTGCACTCCAGCCTGAGCAACAAAGCAAGACCCTGTCTCTTAAAAAAATGTGCAAAATTTTTCAATAAAATACTAGCAAACTAAATTCAACAGCACATCAAAAAAATAACTCACTATGACCAAGTGGACTTCATCCCAGGGATGCAAGGATGGTTCAATATATGTAAATCAATAAATGTGATTCATCACATAAACAGACTTAAAAACAAAGATCATATGATCATCTCAATAGATGCAGCAAAAGCATTTGACAAAATTCAGCACCCTTTCATGATAAAAATCCTCAACAAACTAGGCATAGAAGGAACATATCTCAAAATTATAAAAGCCATATATGACAAACCCACAGCCAGCATTATACTGAATGGGAAAAAGTTGAAAACATCGCCACTAAGAACTGGAACAAGACAAGGATGCCCACTGTCACCACTTCTATTCAACATAGTGCTGGAAGTGCTAGCCAGAGCAATCAGGCAAGAGAAAGAAATTAACGGTATCCAAATTGGAAAAGAGGAGGTCAAACTATCGCTTTCTGCAGACAATATGATCTTATCTCTAGAAAACCCCAAAGATTCCACCAAGAGACTCCTAGAACTGATAAATAAATTCAGCAAAGTCTCAGGTTACAAAATCAATGTACACAGGCCAGGCGCAGTGGCTCAAACCTGTAATCCTAGCACTTTGGGAGGCCAAGGTGGGAGGATTGCTTGAGGTCAGGAGTTCAAGACCAGCCTGAGCAAGAGCGAGACCCTGTCTCTATTAAAAATAGGAAAATTAACCGGGCATGGTGGAATGCACCTGTAGTCCCAGTGACTTGGGAGGCTGAGGCAGGAGGATAGCTTGAACCCAAGAGTTTGAGGTTGCTGTAGCTAGGCTGCCCCCTCTAGCCTGGGTGACAGAGTAAGACTCTGTCTCAAAAGAAATAATAATAATAATAATAATAATAATGGAATATCCAGCAATAGAGCTTCCAATTTCACGAAGAGAAGCTTTAACAATTAAAACTGGATACAAATGGAATTTGCTGACTCACAACATAGTGAACTCGTCATAGTTGGAAGTGGCAAGCAGAGGCTGAATGACCATCTGTCAGTGATGCTGTAGCAAAAATTAATTCCTACACAGGGTGAGAAGGGAGGGCCCATCCATAGCTCAGATTTCATACATCCATGTGATGGTTCAGAAAGTGTTCACAAATTCTTGGTCACTCCTTCCTTCAAAAGGTGGAGCCTCGTTCCCTGCCTCGCCCTTGAGGTGTGCCAAATGCAGTGATTTGCTTGGAATTAAGCATTCATCACACTATGGGACTTCTCAGGCAAGCTCATAAAAAGGATGGCTTCTACCTGGCTCTTTCAGTCTTGGATTGCTGTTTTAGGGGAAGCCTCTAGTCATGTAGTAAGGACACTCAAGCAGCCCTGACAGAAGTTCTTTTGGGGAGAAACCAAGGATGCCTGCCAACAGCCAGCATCAGATTGCAATCATACAAATCAACTTGAACCTTGGAAGTGGATCCTACAGCCCCAGTTGAGCCTTCCGATGACTGCAGCCCTAGCAGACATCTTGACTGAGACCTCATGAGAGATCCTGAGCCTGAGACACTCAGCTAACCTGCTACAGAATCCCTCACCCACAGAAATCGTGAGGTTAATAAACTTCTATTATTGTCTTAAACCCCTAAGTTGTGGGATAATGTGTTATGCAGCAATATCTAACAAATGCAATCATTTTAACTTGAACACTAAGATTACATTGTGGTCTTAAGATAGATGACTGCTCACAAAGCCTTTGGGTTTTGGGGGGGTTTTGGTTTGTGTTTTGGGGGGGGGTTGCCAGTTTCCTTTTAATAGAATCAAGTCACAATTTCCCAAAACTAGTTTATATCATTGAAGGATCAACGATTATCCAATGGTGTTCTGTTGTAAAAGTAGAGAAGGAATCTAAAATTAATTCCTCCCACTCTGCCTGATTTTCACCCGACATTCAAATCTGCTAAAAAAGATTAATGCAGACTCACAAATAAGATTTACAATTCTCTTTAGCAGGAAAGAAGTCCTTCAACAGGCTCAGGCTCGTTGACCTTTCAGTTGCAAAATGAAACAAGGGCTGGGCCCCTCTACCCTTCATAATAAAGCAACCAATTCTCTCACTGTGGCACCCAAATGTAAAGGTGCAGCCCAGATTTCTCCTCTGAAATCCAGATTCATATATTTGACATTTTCCTTCATGTTTCATTTGTATTTCTCAGGAGGCATTTCAAAATCAACATGTTCAAATCAGAGTCCATGATTTTATTCCCAAACCTACTCACTTTCCAGGGGTTCCCTGTTCAAGAGAATGAGACCATATCAACTCAGGACACTCTCCAGAAACTTTGACATCTCTCTCTCTTACTCCTGAATAAAACCATAGTGGATTCCTACTTTTTAAAATCTAATTACTCTCATTGCATTCTCATTGTTTTTAGGATAAAGAAAAACGTTCACAACATGGCCTACAGGGTCCAGGGTGATTTGGCACTACCTGCTTTTCCAGCCTAATCCCGTGCCTCACTCCTCCCTCCTCCTCCTCGCTCTCTCTGCTCCACACTGGTCCCATTTCAGACCCCATAAGCACTCTGTTCCCCCACGATAGGGCCCTGACAAGTGACCTTCCTTCTGGAGGGACCACCTTTTCTTTCCTCTTGTCCAATTAACGCCAACTCAGATTTCCTACTTCAGTTCAGCTATTCCACCTTAGGAAGCCTTTCCTGATTGGGTCAAATTCCCCATCCACACCCCCATCCACACTCCCAATTAATGATTCTCACAGCACTAGGCACTTCTCCTTTGTGGAAATATGACAGGTGTTCCCTACACAAAATCTGGAACCAAGCTGCCTCGCTTAAATCCTTTCCAGCTGTGTGAATTTGGACAAGTCACTTATACTGTATGTGCCTATTTTCTCATCTATATGGTGGGAGTAATAGTTATGAACATGCTGTGAAAATTAAAGGAGATAATATGAGTAAAATTATTAGAATGGTCTGGACACATGGCAGGCATTATATAAGCTTTAGCTGTTTGTCTTATAGTCGCAATTTTATAATTTCACATTTGTTCACAACTATTATTTTATTCATATCTGTCTTTCCCATTAGACAGCAAAATTCACAAAGGTAGAGATGCCTATTTTTACCCACTGTCATATGCTTAGTGCCTGGCACAGTCTTTTTTTTTTTTGAGACAGAGTCTGGCTCTGTTGCCAAGGCTAGAGTGCAGTGGCATCAGCCTAGCTCACAGCAACCTCAGACTCCTGGGCTCAAGTGATCCTCCTGCCTCAGCCTCCCAAGTAACTGGGACTACAGGCACGCAGCACCACATCCAGCTCACAATCTTAACACATGAGAAATCCTAATGAACATCTGGTGAATAAAGAAATGAATTTGTTATAGGGCCTAGACTTGAGAACCTTGAAGTGTCACACCAAGGAGTTTAGAATTTATTCTCTAAGTTTTTAAACAAGAGTCACACATGAAAATTAATGGAAAGATGGTTGTAAGGCAAGTCGGGAAGAAAGCTTAGAGACAGGGAGAACCTTTAGCTGACCACTGGAATGGTTTATCTGAAAAGATAAACCTTAGCCAGTATAGAGAGGAGCAGAAAGAGAAGTAAAGAAGTGTCCCAGGGATGTCATGTTGAGGAAGGACCCACACAACTTGGTGGCATACCAGGTTTGCAGGAAACTGTTGAGGATATATATCTAAATATGAAATCTCTGAATGAGAGAATGAGGACAAAAGAACAGAACTACAGAAGCCAGGAACCTGTGAATGTTACCTTATAAGGCAAAAGAGATTTTGCAGATATGGCTAAATTAAAGATCTTGGTATGGGAAGATTACCCAGGATTAGCAGATGGGCCCTAAATGCAATCACAAGTGTCCTTAGAAGAGGGAGCTGGAGGGAGATTTTACACAACACAGAAGAGAAGCAATGTGACCACTTAAGTAAGACCCTGCTCTCCTAGCTTTGAAGATGGAGGCAGGGTCCTGGACAAAAGGATGCAAGCAATGTGGCTCTAGAAACCAGAAAGGCAAAGAAACAGATTTTCCGCCAGAGCTTCCAGAGAGAGTGCAGCCCTGTTGAGATTTTGACTTTGACCCAGTGAAACATATGTGTTGTTTGAGCCACCAAGTTTGTAGTCTCTTGTTACAGCAGCCATAGCAAACCAATACAAGCACTTAACTCACTGCATTATCATTTGGAGTTAGGGTACTTTTCTCTCCACTAATGTATAACCTCCTCAAAACACAGTGATGTTCTAGCACCTTGGTACTTCTAGCACCAAACAATACTAAACACACAAAGGTACTCAAATAAATGTTTGTAGGAAGGTGGAAGGAAGGAAGAAATCAGAAAGGAGAAAAGAGAGGAGGGAGTTTCAAAATAGAGGAAGTGGCTGACAAAGGCCCATCCTTAAACACGAAACCAACAATATGGATGCAGAGAACCTGGGCAGGGCTGAGCTTTGTGCCCCTATCCCCTACCCCTGGAGCCAGCAATCCTGAAACAAACTTGGGCAGGCCACATCCAGGCAGGGTGTGAGGGATAGGGAGGAGATCCTAAGACAGATCCTAACTCCAGCCTTTACTCTCACCTCCAGCCTAACCTACTGCAGAGGAGATGGGGATGTCAGCCCCAAGTCAGTGCCCTGTGAAAGCCAAAGCGTGCAGGCTTGGGAACCACGGCGACTTGGGTTTACATCCTAGCTCTGCTTCTTGCTATCTGCAAATCCTCAGACAAGTTACTTAACTTTTCTAAGGTGCATTTTCTCATTTGTAAAATGAAACTAATAATTCCCCAGAAGAGTAAATGAGGTGATGAATAAAAAGTACCAGGCATAGACTAAGTATTCAAGAAATGTTGCTTCTTGTTTTTGTTATTTCTGTTTTTCTAGCAAAATCAAATGGGATATAATGACATATGATATGGTATATCATATAGATTATAATATATATATTAGATTGTATATTGTGTATACTATTTCTAGAAAAATACATAAGAAAGTGGTAATAATGGCCTCCTGGGAGGAGCAATGTCATGTCCTGTGCAAAGGGACAGAAAGGGCACTTACTGGCCACTACATATCCTTTTGTGCACTTTGAATTTCCTGTCACGTGCATAGATTTTTTTTTTTAGGTATTTTTTTTTAAATTCCAGCTTTAGAAACTGTTTAACATTGGCAACCCATATAACATTTATCAGCTATGTAATGTTAGCAACCTGTTAATTAGTCTCACTGTTCCTCAATTTCCTCATCTGTAAAATAAGAATAAAAATACTGCCTTTCTTCATAAAGTTGTTGAGTGTTAAATGAGATAATACAAGTAAAATGCTCAAAAGAATGCCAGGCACAGAGTAAGCATTCAATAATATCTGCAGTTCTCACTTGCAGAAATATGGTGGGCAAGATACCTGAAGGGCCTTCCAGCTACAAAGTGACTTTATGCTGCATAAGACATTTTAGATGGCACTTACAGGACATAAGGGAGAGTATCAAGGTTAAAGAAAAAGAAGAGGAAATATTAGTAAAAAAGAGACTTTAAGCTCAAAGAGGAGCAGTGAGCAGTAAACTCAGACAAAATGCATGGTAGCCCAAAGGGACCTTAGCTCTGAACAGAAAAAGGGTAAAAAAATAATTTCTCTGAAGGACCATATCTTGAATTTAGTCCCTCAGTTTTTCCCAGATTAAAATTAACCAAAATTGAACCCATAATAAAAGGTTATCAAAATCAAAAAGAAACAAACCATCATGGGTAAAGGCTAGCAAGAACTATGAAGTACAGATTTGAGAATCAGAAGGATTTCATATGTTAAAGTATCTGATACAAACTATATGTGGTATGCTTTAAAAATAAAGAATGGAATCACAAAATGGAGCAAGCAATAAGAGATAATCAAAAATGATCAGGCAAAGTTGAAAAAAGAACCAAGCAGAACTTTTAGAAATGAAAATTATAATTGTTTCTATAACAAGGTTAACAGATGGAATATACAGTAGATTAGATATAGCTAAAGAAAGTATCCATGAACTAAAAAAATAGAGCTGAGAAAAATGACCCAGAATGCAGCACTATAAGACAATGAGATAAAATCCATGAACAAGAGGTTAAGAGATATGGAAGATAGGCCAGGAGTCATGGCTTGCACCTGTAATCCTAGCACTCTGGGAGCCTGAGGCAGGAGGGTTACTTGAGCTCAGGAGTTCGAGACCAGCCTGAGCAAGAGTGAGACCCTGTCTCTACCAAAATTAGCCTGGCCCCATGGCGAGTGCCTGTAGTCCCAGCTACTCGGGAGGCTGAGGCAGGAGGATCCCCTGAACCCAGGAGTGTGAGGTTGCAGTGAGCTACAATGATGCCACTGCACTCTACCCAGGGCAACAGAGTGAAACACTATCTTAAAAAAAAGAGAGAAAAAGAAAATTGAACCCCCCTCCTCACTCCCCTGCCTTCATATTCTAAAAGAGAGAGAGAGAGATGGAAGATAAAATAAGATCCAACATATATGTAACCAAAATCCCCAAAGGAAGAGTAGAGAGCATGAAGGGGAGGCAATATTGAAAGAAAAAAAATGAATAAGAGTTTTCTAGAACTGATGCAAAAAGCCAATCCATGGATATAGGAAGCATAATATATATTCAGCAGGATGAAAAAATGCACCTAGACAAATCATTCCTATAAAGGAAAGACATTTAAACTGATACTGACCTCTCCAAAGAAATAATGGAAGTCAGAATACAGTGGACAATTTTTTTTTTTTTTGAGACAGTCACTGCAGCCTCCAATTCCTGGGTTTAAATGATCCTCCTGCCTCAGCCTACCAATTAGGTGGGAATATAGGCAGGTGCCATCACACCCACCTAATTTTTCTGGGTTTTGGTGGTTGTTTTTTTGGTATAGATGAGATTTCACTATGTTGCCCAGGCTGGTCTCAAACTCCTGGCCTCAAGCAATCCTCCCACCTCAGCCTCCCAAAGTGCTGGGATTATAGGCATGAACCACTGTTCCCAGCCTAGTTGACAAACATTTTTAAATTGCTAAAAAAAAAAAATCATTGTCAGTTTAGAATTCTGTATTCAGCAAAACTATTTTGTAAAAACAAGGACAAAACGAAGCCACTTTTGGATTTAAAAGCTAAGAAAATTTTTAACACCAGAAAGCCTACACAAAAGGAATTCTAAAGGATGGATTTCAGAAATATCCCCAAAAGAAGGTTAAGGATGCCAAAAGAAATGGTGTTTAGTCTATTTTCTGTTGCTATAACACAATAGCACAGACCTGATAATTTATAAAGAAAAGAAATTTATTTCTTATAATTCTGGAAGCTGAGAAGTCCAAGGTTGAAAAGCCACATGTGGCGAGGGCCTCAGTGCTGTGCCATGGAGGAAAGGTAGAAGGTGGAAGAGCAACAGCCTACAAGCTCAGTTCTCTCTTCCTCTTCTTAACAAGCCACCAGTCCCATCATGCGGCCCCACCCTAATGACCTTATCTAGAAAGCATACATTCGGAGCAGCAGATCATGGCTCTATTCTCAAAAGAATAGATGTAAAAAATAAAATCTGAGTCCAGCAAGAAATATTCCATGTGACTTGATACTTCCTTCTTCCTTGTTTGTCTATGTTATCTTCACCATGGCTCTAAAATAGACTCGGCATTAGTTTTCATGTGATCAACATATTGTGAGCTTTATTGAATTGCCTACTTAGCTCAATGAACTCAACTCCTAGAGCTAATAAAAGAAACTCAGAACAAGCCCAGCTACCGGATTTGCAAATCCCTCTTCTGTATTAAGATGCTAGCCCTGCACCGATTACTAGTTTACTTGTCTACTTTTCTCCACTCCCAAAAACCAATATCTATCTTACCTGCTTCTAAAGCCCTGACGTGTAAAAACATAACAGTGTCGCTGAAAACTGGTTAAGAATTAGCAATTTGGTGTTCTTGGAAGGAACACATAATTGCTTTAGAAGGTTCACTGACAAATTGCTTGAATCCCTTAGGAATTTGCCTTGGCAAAACAAAAGCAAACAAAACTTGTAACGGAGACTGGTGACTGTATCTTTAGGCTTTTGTGTACCCCGCTCCCAACTCTGACAATTCACATGTAAATAGCAGTATAGCATTTAATTTCTCCCATAGCAGAGCTGCTGAAAGTAGACTTTAGAACCAGACCCTGGTTCTAGATCTTAACTCCATCAGTTACCATGTGATTTTGAACAAGACACTCCAACTGTCTGTGACTCAGTTTCCCCATCTGAAAATTGCATATATGACAAGGACAAGAAATTACACTGAGGTGCCAATGCTGATGGGCAGCTTGGCTCACTGACTAGTTAGGTGAAACTGATGAGCATGCTGACGTGCTACTCTTGGGATTCAAACACACCCCTCTACAAAATTACAAATTATCTTCCAAGTTCACCTGTGAAAGTTACACCTGTGCATGCCAAGGGCCTATGTCAGGGTATATTCCAACTAATCACTAAATGTAGAGGCTAAGAGCAGAAATACCAAGATCAGACAGGAAGTTGCTTAAAATGTGTTTCTTGGGGCCAAGCACAGTGGCTCATGCCTGTAATCCTAGCACTTTGGGAGACCGAGGCAGGAGGGTGGCTTGAGGCCAGGAGTTTGAGACCAACCTGTGCAACATAATGAAACTCTTATCTCTGCAAAAAATTTCAAAACTAGCTGCACATGGTGGCGGGCACCTGTAGTTCCAGGTACTTGGAAGGCTGAGGCAGGAGGTTCACTTGAGCCCATGAGTTTGAGGCTACAGTGAGCTATGATCATGCCACTGCACTCTAGATTGGGCAACAGACTGAAACCTTGTCTCTTTAAAAAAAATTGTGCTTCTTGGACTTTTTGCCATGTTCAGAAATGCAACATTTAAATGGATAATTCAAGCAATCATATGTATTGTTTAAATGTATATGATAGCTTTTTCCAGGGTAAGATGGCTGCAGTGCATGTGTTGAGGACCTGGAGCTACAATGCTGGGCAGCTGATTTGTGTTCGATATTTTCAAACATGTAGTAACGCTTATGTTTTGAAGCCAAATTATGTGTGTTTCTTCGGTTATCCTTCATTCAAGTGCAGCCATGTACATCACTTGTTGAAAAAAACTGCTGCTTTACAGGGACAAGTTGTTCAGTTCAAACTGTCAAGACATTGGAGAAAGGAGTAGGGAAGTAACTGTTAAAGAATGGTATGTAAAAGAAGGAAATACAATGTCTCAGTTTGATAGCTTCTGTGAAGTACAAAGTGATAAAGGCTCTGTTACCATCACTAGTCGTTATGATAGAGTCATTAAAAAGCTCTGTTATAATCTAGATGATATTGCCTACGTGGGGAAGCCATTAGTAGACATAGAAACGGAAGTTTTAAAAGATGTGGACAATATACAGGGATTCTGAATATGCCTTCAGTTCAACAGAATTATGCCTTGAACTACAGGAGCTGTATTCCAGCTACTTTGAACAGAAAGAAACTTTACGAGGGCCATAAACGAATGGAAACAGTACAAACTGAGTCAGCCCTAGGACCGAATTTCAGCTCTTGGATTTATTAGTATTTTCAACTGAAGTTAAGTTTTTCCTTGTTGTCAGATTCAGAAGAAGATGTTGAGGAAACTCCTGCTGTGTCCTATGATGAACACACACACCAGGAGAGCAAGGGCCAAAAAACACTGGCAACTCTTGCAGTTTGCCACCTCGCAATGGAAAACAATATTAAGCTGAGTGAAGTTGTTGGCTCAGGAAAAGATGACATAATACTTACAGAAGATATTCTCAACTATTTGGAAAAGCAGACAGGAGCTATATTACCTCCTTCACCAAAAGCTGAAATTATACCACCTCTGCCAAAACCAAAAGACATGACTATTCCTATACCAGTATCAAAACCTCCGGTATTCACAGGCAAAGACAAAACAGAACCCATAAAAGGCTTTTGGAAAGCAATGGTCAAGACTATGTCTGCAGCCCTGAAGATACCTCACTTTGACTGTTGTGATGAGGTCGACCTTACTGAACTGCTTAAGCTATGAGAAGAATTAAAACCCATTGCTTTAGCTCATGGAATTAAACTCACCTTTATGCCTTTCTTAAAGGCTGCATCCTTGGGATTACTACAGTTTCCCATCCTTAATGCTTCTGTGGATGAAAACTGCCAGAATATAACATATAAGACTTCTTATAACATTGGGATAGCAATGGATACTGAGCAAGGTTTGATTGTCCCTAACGTGGAAAACGTTCAGGTCTGCTCTGTATTTGAGATTGCCACTGAATTGGGTCACCTCCAGAAATTGGGCTCTGCAGGTCAGCTCAGCACCACTGATCTTACAGGAGGGACATTTACTCTTTCCAACATTGGATCAATTGGTGGTATCTATACCAAACCACTGATATTGCACCCCCAAGTAGCCATTGGAGCCTTTGGATCAATTAAGGCCCTTCCCCAATTTAACCAAGGAGAAGTATATAAGGCACAGATAATGAATGTGAGCTGGTCAGCTTATCACAGAGTTATTGATGGTGCTACGATGTCACGCTTCTCTAATTTGTGGAAATCCTACTTAGAAAACCCAGCTCTTATGCTACTAAATCTGAAATGAAAATTGATAAGACATTCTTGAATTTTTTGAGTTTCCAAAGAGTATGTAAAGCCTAGCTATGCTAGCACATGTTGTTTATCTTTATAATTTGTATTATAAATGATTTGTATTGTATGATTAAGGCTCTAAGGCACAATATTTATCACTGTTCTATTAGACTTTTTACTGAAAATGAATAATGGTGTAATTGTTCTCCTAGGGCTGTCACATTTTATAGGTCAGAGTGACTTCTTATTATGGTACTGAGGTCTTTGTGTCAATGGATTGAAAATGGCAACAATAACAAAATTAATGTTACAATAAGACAGGTAGCCATATATAAACAGTATTTGCCCTGTTTTTGTTTTTAGCCAACTCTTAATGAAACTTTTTAATTCTCCTTAACTGGGAAAAGGAATTTATGTACAAAAAATATTTTCCATTTCCCTACAATCATGCTGTTATATAAAATAAGTGCAATTATACTTATCTTTTAAGATATCCAGCAGTATATTCTTGCTCTGTATGGAAATATCATCTGTGTTTTATTTATGTAAATTAACATCTTTTAAAAGGGAAAACAACAACCTGGTCTTAAAAATTCCCAATTATAGTTTTATAACCAGGTTATTAAAGGTGTTTGTTTAAAATAGATATACTTTTAGAATTTTGGTAATAATTCAGTGTTTTGCTGGGAAAGAACTTCACCTTTGCAAACTTCTATCATATAAGGAAAAAACTTTAAATGTAGCAGGCTGACTTTTTATATATTCAGAAGTCTGCTCCCTTTTAACTTTCTTGGTCTTCAGCTAAAAAACAGGATAAGATAAGGAATTAAGGTCTATTCCATCCTCCATATACTACATAAGAATGTGGATAAGAGAAGAAAGGAGTCTAAGGGGTAAATATGGACATAAAAATAAAATAAATTTTATATATCAGTGAAGATTTCATGACTATTATAAGTCCACATTAACCAGAAAAATAGCATCAAGATGAATATAATCTAACATTTTGATTTGCATTCAGAAAGTGAGGTTTCTAATATTGTCCAATCAAATACTGTATGCCAAAATAGTTGTTTAAATAAAGTTTTCTGATAGAAAAGAAGGTCATCTTAATGTCTAGATTTTTCTTAAAATGGAAATAATTTTAAATCAGAAAATGATAAATAAATGCTGGTATTTTAAAAATTCAGGTAATACAGAGAGTTATCAATAACATAATCATCCATAACCTACCACTATCAACATTTTGAAGTATGTATCTATATACATGGCTATTCTTTTTATTAAAATGGAGCCATAATGTATCTACTACTTTATTATTTGATTTTTAAAATTTAACATATTTTGGGTAACTTTACATGCCAATAAACAACTCCACATTGTCAGAAAAACTAAATAAATAAATGTATATTATATACCTATCAAGCTGCTAAGGGTTCAAGTAAATGTATAGGAAATTATCCTCACCTTTCAAGAATTTACTTTCTGATGGAAGAAATAAAATTTACATGCATTTAAGAAATCAAGAACAATGTACGGTGGCATGTACAGACTAAGCTGAGAAAACTCAGAAAAAAGGAGAAATTGGTGAGGACCAGAATAATCAAGTGTTTCTTTGGAGGAGGTGATGGGCGAGGTGTATAGAGGGGAGAAAGAGGAGTAAGGGTGTGAACAAAAAGATGTGAAAAATGTAAATTCATACATAAGTGTTTATATTGGCAGAATTGTTTTTTATTTTGTATCAATACATAATATTTGCACATATTTATGGGGTACATGTGATATTTTGTTACATGTACAGAATGTGTAATGATCAAGTCAGGGGACTTGGGGTGTCCATCACCTTGATTATATATCATTTCTATGTGCTGGGAACATTTCAAGTCCTCTCTTCTAGCTACTTTCAAATATATAACACATTGCTGCTAACTAGAGCCACCCTACTCTGCTATGTAACATTAGAACTCATACCTTCTAACTGTATGTTTGTACTCATTGACCAATCGCTTTACATTCTACACACACACACACATGCACACACACACACACACGCACACGCACGCACACACACCCTTCCCGGTCTCTGGTACCTATCATTCTACTCTCTACCTTCGTGAGATCAACTTTTTTAGCTCCCACATATGAATGCAAACATTAACATAACTGTTAGTCATTTCCTTTCCATATCTGTCCTCTTACTGTCATCTCACTCATTCTATCTGCCCAATGATTCAACACTTTTGAAGCATCCAATCCTGTCTAGATCACAGCGTTTCAGTTTCAGTTGGCATAAATCTAGCATAGATCTTATTTTTCTCCTTCTCACTTGATTGAACAGAGAAAAAAGTAATTGTACAAGCTTCCATTCATACATATAATGGTTGTAGTTTTTCCTCCTTGATGTGAGTCATTTACATGTTGTTTTTCTTAGCTGGATTAAATCTTCCTTGTACAGTCATTCACCCAGGAGGGAGGGAGGGAGGGAGGGAAGAAGGGGTGAGGATTTTCTCAGTTCCCTTTGGGAAGGAAGAAATCCAAAAATGCTTCCCTAGGAACAATCTGTATTTTTGAATATAGGAAACACCTACTTCTATTGTCATAACTGGTTTTATTTGTGGGTTGTTTTTTTTTTTTTTTTTTTTTTGAGAAAAATGTTGCTGTCACCCTGGCTAGATAGAATGCAGTGGTATCATCATAACTCACTGCAACCTCAAATTCTTTGGCTCAAGAGATCCTCCTGCCTCAGCCTCCTGAGTAGCTGGGACAACAGGAGTTCACCATGATACCTGGCTAATTTTTCTATTTTTAGTAGAGATGGGGTCTTGCTCTTGCTCAGGCTGGTCTCAAACTCCTGACCTCAAGCAATTCCCCCCCATCCCTCAGCCTCCCAGAATGCTCAGATTACAAGTGTGAGCCACCACACCCAGCCTTTGTGTTTCTTTTAGTCTCAAAACAATCTTAAATTTATAGGAAAATAGGCCAGGCGAGGTGGCTCATGCCTGTAATCCTAGCACTCTGAGAGGCCGAGGCAGGCGGATTGTTTGAGCTCAGGAGTTTGAGACCAGCCTGAACAAGAGTGAGACCCCGTCTCACTAAAAATAGAAAGAAATTATTTGGACAGCTAAAAATATATACAGAAAAATTAGCCGGGCATGGTGGCGCATGCCCAACTACTCGGGAGGCTGAGGCAGGAAAATTGCTTGAACCCAGGAGTTTGAGGTTGCTGTGAGCTAGGCTGATGCCACGGCACTCTAGCCCGGGCAACAGAGTGAGACTCTGTCTCCAAAAAAAAAAAAAAAAAATTTATAGAAAAATAATGCCTAATTTGTTTGACCTTAATAAGATGAAGAATTTCACTACTGGTATCCTCATTTTAAAACAAAAATACTATACTACAAGGCTGTGATTATTAAAACCGCTTGGTATTGGCACAAGTGCAGGGACACAGACCAGTGGAACAGAACAGAAAATCCAAATATAAAACCATCCTCATATAGCCATCTAATCTTTGACAAAGCAGACAAAAACATACTCTGGGGAAAAGATTCCTTATTCAATAAATGGTGCTGGGAAAACTGGTTAACC
>CM052443.1:70930770-70993093 GCA_028533085.1 Varecia variegata
TCTGAGCTCCAGACCTGCAAGTCAACACCTACTTGTCATCTCCACACGGATGTCACAAAGGCACCTCAACTCAGCATAACCAAAGCAGACCTCTGGATAACCCTCCCTAGCTGGGTCTCTTCTTCTGTTCCCTAACTCAATGATGGCCACCAGTTGTACAAGCCCCAAACCCAGGAAAAGCTTCTCCCTCTCCTTCCATATCCCATTGTCACAAATCCTGTTGATTTTGCCTCTCAGATCTGCCCATTTCTCTCTATCACAACCTGCCTGTCTCTTTCATGGTCCACAGCAATCACCTTCTAACTCATCTCCTCCAGCAACTATCCTTGCCCTGATCCATTCTGTTCACCACTCTGGAATTATTTTTAATATATATTTTTCAATGCAAATCTGACCTATCTTCCTTGGTCTAAACCCTTCATTGGTTTCCCATTGCTCTTGGGATAAAGGGAAAGCCCTACAGAGACACTCCATGTGGTTATTCCTTTTCTCTCTGGCCTCATCTATTTCCACCACCTCCTCCTCCTTCATTCTTTGCCACGCTGTTCTTGGTTCCTCCTCCCCTCTGGGTCTTTGCACAGGCCTTTCCCCTCCCTCTCTCTACCTAGTTAATTCCCATTTAACCATTAGACTCAGCTAAAATGTCACTTCCTTTGGGCTGCATTCTTGAAGCATCTCCACAAAATAAGCCAAGTCTTCTGAATTTACATCTCTATAGCACTCTGAATTTTTTCCTTTTTAGAAATTATGTACTTATTCATGCTCATTTGATTATTCATTCTGAGTAAAGATAAGACAGGAACTACATCTCTGTGCTTACCATTTTATCCCTGACACCCTGAAGTCCTTGCTCTTCATCAGCTTATCAAGATACCAGAGCATACTAGCTCTACAGGCTATTGAGACCATGCCCTTCTGGAACCCGAGGAGGCACAAGTGCGTCCACTGATCTAGAAACCTGGAATGGCTTCTTCCTGTGCTTTGCACTTCAAAAAAGGGTTAAGGGTTGCATGAGACCACTCTACACAGGTGGGAAGAAAACAACTTCTACATTCCGTAGTATGAGGGAAAAATCTGCCCCACTGTGTGGAAGGCACTAATGATATTACTTCTTGTGTTGTACCTTCAAACACATTGGCTACAACCAGCTGAGAATGTTGATTAACTATGTCTTGTCTACTCTGCATAGAGCATAGCAATTCATTCTATTCATTCTTTCGCTCAAAAGCATTTATTGAATGCCGATTTTGTGCAAAAGCACTATATAAAGTGAGAGACTAGAAATGGATAATAAGAGCTATTGTTTACGGAGAGTCTACCATGTTCCAGGATGGTAAATTCTAAGTGGAATTCACAAGCAACATTTCAAGTAAATTACCATCTTATGAAGAAGCAAACACTTAACGAACAATAATACAAAACCAAAGGGAATAAGCAGGCCTTTATAACCCACATTATTCCTTAACATAGTCCTAGTTAAAGGCATTTGAGAAATTTATGAGGTCTTCAGAGTTCTAACTGAAATCTACTTTTCCAGGGTTCTTAATTATTCACCAGGACATGAAACTACTTACAGCTCCCAGTGGCCAAATATGTCGTTTTGAGCATCTAGATTTGGAAAACCCAGAGTTCTTATTCAAAGAGTTGGTTATTTGGGAGATATTTTTAGGCACTGTACATTTGGCTGACTCTTGAAGTGAATTTTTCCAACTTGGTTATCCTATGGTGAAAACAATCCAAGCACCACTTATCCAAGAATTCTTCATCTGAGTGTCGACCATGTGCTAGGTGTTGTGGATACAAGTCCTACACCTGTCTTCAGGGTTAGGTTATGAGGGAGACTCATGAGATCAAGTAAAAGCTATAAAAGAGGTACTGAGTAGAATGTGGCACAAGGAAGCCAGTCTTCTGCCTGTGGACAGGAGGTGGGAATGATGTCAGCAATGACCTCACTGGGGAGGTGATGATAAATTGAGTCCTGAAAGGTGTATTCATCAAGCAGATGGAAGGTGAAGAAGGAGCACGGACAAAGACATAAAGGCATAAAACAACACGGAAGGTTGAGCAAACAGTCGGCAAGGCCAGGCCTAGGTTTATCTCACAGTTGGACAATGGGGAACCATAAAAAGATTTTTTAAAATAAATTGTTTTTTAAAATGTGCATGAAATAGTCATAGCAGCAGTGCTGACAATAGCCAAAGGGTGGAAACAACCCAAGTGTCCATCAAACACTTGGTAGATAAATGAAATGTGGTCTATCCATACAGTGGAATAGTACTCAGTCATAAAAAGGAATGAATTCTGATACTTGCCACAATGTGGATGAACCTTGAAAACATTATGCTAAGTGAAAAAGAACAGACACAAAATGTCATGTATTGTATGTGTCTATTTATATGAAACATCCAGAATAGGCAAATTGATAGGGACAAAAAGCAAATTAGTGATTGCTGGTGGAGGGAGGGGAGGGGATAGGGAGTGACTGCTTAATGTGTAATGAGTTTCCCTTTGGGGCGATGAACATATTCTGGAACTAGACAGTGGTAACGGTGGTGAGAGTTGTACAACATTGTGAACACAATAAATGGCACTGAATCATACACTTCAAAATTGTAAATTTTGTTATGTGTATTTTACCAAAAGAAAAAAAATACAAATTTTAAGATAAATTGGTTTTGAATTATAAAAACAAAAAAACTAACAGTACAAATATGAAAATTCCCCTCCATACCCCAATACTCCACTCCCACTCTATAAAAGTAAATATTATTTAAGTTTTTATTTCAATATCTCCTTCCAGAAATGTGTTTCATATGAGTATATAAGGATGTGGTATGTGGGCGGGGGATATGATCTTTTGATATACTTTTTCTTTCCATTTAAGCTGTTGGGAACCCTTGGGACGGATAACATTCCTTTATCAGTATATGTAAGCCTAGAAGAACTCACTTTATAATTACTTTAGCCCTCAAAGATTTTTTTAATTCATGAATCCATAGCCTGTGAATAAACTGAGATTGACACGGTTAGGTTTTAAGGTGGGTTTACTGACAAAGTTTTGTCAGTAAGATGAGAAAAAAAGCACTGTGATCATAGCAACAGGTTTCACGGTGATACTAACCCGAACAGGGCTGTGACAGGAAGAGAAAACATGGGGGACAAAGATGGTGAAGTGCTTTTAGGTAATAATACATCAATAACTAATTCATAGGAAGAAAACTGCATTTCACAAGCAGAGACACCAATTTCAACAGTCAAAAAGGTTTTGAGGGCTGGGCATGGTGGCTCATGCCTATAATGCCAGCACTTTGGGAGGCCAAGGCAGAAGGATCACTTGATCTCAGGAGTTTGAGACAAGCCTGGACAACATAGCAAGGCCCTGTCTCCACAAAAAATTTAAAAATTAGCCAGGCCTGGTGGTAGGCACCCTGTAGTCCCAACTACTTGACAGACTGAAGCAGGAGGATTACTTGAGCCCAGAAATTTGGGGTTAGAGTGAGCTATGATCATGCCACTGCACTCCAGCCTGAATGACAACAGTGAGACCCTGTTTCAAAGAGATAACTCATACACAGCATTCAGTATAGGGCTTAGCACATAACAAGTATTTAATAAATGTTCAATGTTATTGTTGTTTTCATAATATGGCCAATATCACCAATGTGCCTTGTGTCTATGAGTTTATAATCCAGTGTCATGGCCAAAAGCCAAATGCAACGTATGAAGAGGAATTACACACAAAATGTATTCCTTTTAAACCATGTTATATAGCATATTAATTCACAATTGCTAAATATAAGAGATGTACTACAAATATTTTAATTAATCAAACTTTTTAAATATTTTAAACGTACCATGGAACTCCAACTTTAAAAAGGTATCATTGTATTTGAGTGACCCATTGAGAATTTATCTTGTACTTTGTTTTCTTAGTGTCTTAGATGCACCAGGAAAGAATGAAACATTGTTCTCTTCCCTAGAGGGGAAGCTAAATATTAAGACCAGCGTGAACACAGCAGTTTGTATGAATTGCTCTAGAACAAGCTGTGCACTGAGTATGGAGTAGCCACTGCCCTTGGGAAGGCCCTTCCCAGCGCGGACAGAACAGGGAGTAATGGCTGACAGATGGCTGGGAGCAGCACCCAAGCGAGGCATCGTGTGGCCACAAGGAACAAGGACAGCAGTGGCCATTGTGGACTTAGCAGGGGTTGTATTGGTTTAAAAACCAGATATCTGGAAGATTCCTTTTCAAAACTGTAGGGAAGTTCCAAGAGTGCAGCAGTTTTGTCTTGTTCACAGGTGTCGCCTCAGAACAGGAACAGTACCTGAGACATAATAAACACTCAATATCTGGGAAGGAATGAATGCTTGGATCATAAAACCCTCCAGGAATCTTTGTAGGGTGGAAGGAAAAGAAAGAGAGGTCCCAACAGGACTGATATTGGACTTCCCAATAATTGTGGTAGGCAGGGCTTGAACTGGTTCTCTTAAAATTAGGGAAATGAAAAAGTGACATTATTAGCACCCAATTGGGTAAATACATTTCTAGCATACTAATCACTGAAAGCATTTATTAATAAATAAAGTCCAGACAGGGATGATATACAGATGAAATACTGCTACTTGAGTGGCAAGAATAGATAATACAGAGGTTTTTGACATTTTGGGGTCACTTATCCTTTTGAGATCTATGAATTCCTCCATAGAAAAATCCATATGCAGACATTACAAGAATGAGGGGGTAGAGGCAGAGGTGGGAGTGAAGGTCGGGGGAGGGGAGTAGAGATTGATGGATGACTCATTAAAGAAAAGCAGGATAAGAAGAATCTGATATCTTTTTTGAATCTATCTCAATCAGGCTGAAAAAAAAAAAACTCTTACTAATTCTTTTGTAAAGTACACGTGTATCTTCCTTCAACCAGGTTTGTAAATTCAGATTTATACATATTGATTAGACTAGTTTAAGAGCCTCTATTTTTGCATTGTTCGGGGAAGCTTGGGGTTGTGGGAAGGCTGTGAACTTGGAGTTACTTCCAGACTTTGCTTGAGTTTTAGGGGTGCCAGGAACCAAGGCATAAAAATAACTTTATTGACAAGAGCAGCAAATAGCAATGGAAAAAAAAAAAAAGACCAAGAAAGAGGTGACACAGTTTCAATAGGGATGGAACCAGGAGGTGAATAATAGGACAGAGAAGGAAATTTTGGACACAGCTGCAGAATGAGGGGTGAGTATTCTATCAGGAATTCAAAGGCACAGCAACAAAGGAGGCAGGACTGAGGGAGAAAGCTAAGTGCTCAGGTGGCTGAAGTGGTAACCAGGACCTTTAAAAGCAGAGAAATAACAAGTGCTGAAGAGGAAACAGACCTGGATTCAAATCTCAATTCCATTCCTTCTTAGTTGTATCCCTCTGGGCAAGCTACTTAATTTCTCTGAGCTTTGTGTTCCCTGCAATTGTATCCACTGATGGAGTTAATTTTGAAGTACAACACTTTACCCTGAGTATTTTGCTCTAAATGGTAAATCTGTATTTCACTGTGGTAAGAACGTATTTCTTATAAATGAGTCATTGGACAAAGAATCTAGTTATTTAGTATATGAAACATGTAGCATATAGCAGGTCCTCAATATTTGTAGAATGAGTGAGCAAAGGCAAAATAAATGTAGTGGAATGCAAAAAAAGTAATCCCTAATTCCTGTGTTTTGATATAAAACAAAAACCTCTTAATACCATTTTCAAACCAGACTGGATTTAATCAATACAACAAACAACTTCTGAACATCTATATTTTGTGAGATAAAAATCACTCTTGAGACAAGATTAAATTACATGCAATATTGTACTTTCTAAGGTACACACAAATACATTTTAGAAATATTCTCAGCAAAGATTAAGACAAATTCTGCAACAGTTGCTATAATTTTTCAGAGCATTCATTAAATAAATATTTACTAAGTACCTATAATATTTGCAAGATCCTATGCTTGCTAAGAGGTATTAGATATTTTCTACATTTTTTTCTCTTATGTAATGTGACTAGGAACTTATAATCAGTTGGAATGAAAATACATACAAGTAAGGTACATGGTCAACAAATGTATCTAAGTACTCTATAAGAACAGACAATAAAAGAGATGTCAAAAGGAGCAAGAGGTCACTTTGGAATAGAAAAGTGATAAAAAGATTTCAGAGACAGTATTTGAGGTGAGCTTTAGGAATGGCTTAAACATAAGCAAAATGGAAGACAAGACAAGCAGCCTCAGAATCAGCACAGCTTTTTTTAATTTTCTTTATTTTTTTTAAATGAGACAGGGTCTTGCTCTGTTGTCCAAGCTGGAGTACAGTAGAGTGGCAAGATCACAGCTCACTGCTGCCTGAACTCTTGGGCTCAAGCAATCCTCCTGCCTCAGCCTCTAAAGTGCTTAGATTACAGGCATGAGCCAGCACACCTGGCCCCTCAGCATACTTTCTAACAAGAGAAGAGTATTTCTCACCAATGCAAATTGATTTGAAATTATTTTTTATTTTTTTTATTTTATTTTATTTTTTTTTTTTGAGACAGAGTCTCACTGTGTTGCCTGGGCTAGAGTGCCATGGTATCAGCCTAGCTCACAGCAACCTCAAACTCCTGGGCTCAAGCGATCCTACTGCCTCAGCCTCCCGAGTAGCTGGGACTACAGGCATGCGCCACTATGCCTGGCTAATTTTTTCTGTATATATTTTTAGTTGTCCATATAATTTCTTTCTGTTTTTTTAGTAGAAACGGTGTCTCGCTCTTGCTCAGGCTGGTCTCGAACTCCTGAGCTCAAAAGATCCACCCACCTCAGCCTCCCAGAGTGCTAGGATTACAGGCGTGAGCCACTGCGCCCAGCCTGATTTGAAATTATTGACTAGTCTCTCATTTACGCTCCTCAATATCTCCAAAGCTGAATGACCAGTAAAGGCATGTGGGCCTGCATTTTACCGGTGACACAAAACAGTTGTACTACAGGCTTTGCTAAAAAGAATTACTCAGGCACCCGCCCCTTAGTAGTCATCAAAACCTCCACTGAAAAAACCACTCTGAGGACAAGTGCCTAGAGGACACGTGATCCTGACATCCTGTGGTCTATCTCCACATCATTTCAGACCAACCAACACCTGGCTACCCGGACAACCTCCCCCTGCCTGTCCCACACCTCAGACCTACAGAAGAGCTTTAGGGACCCCTTCTTTTGTCACATCTTCAGCTCTAGTTAAAAGGTACTCAAGAGAGGCAATGCTATGAAACTCTACCTTGTGTAAGAAACTCGTTAAGCATAATTATAAGACACAATGTCCATGCAGGAGAAATTCCAGTCTGAACTCAGCACCAAGAATAGATGTGCTCCTTTTGAGCAATTGCTTTAGTACAGATACTGCCAACTAGGTAACAGAAATATGCCTTTACCAGCTAGATCCTAGAATAGTTAGAGGCCAGTAAGAGTGTAGGTCATTTCACAAAGCATCTTAAATCTAATTCCAAGCTTTTTTGTGTGTTAACAACTGACTTTCTTCACCTTTTAAATGTATAAAAGCATCACTATTTTCCTGTGTCCTTTGGAACTGCCTTAAATCCTGCAGAAAGGTAGCTTGTAAATAGATGATTGACTGGATTTCTCCTCTTGCAACTGAGGGAAGTCTACCTTTATTTATTTCTAAATAATCATATTTATGCCTAGTGGGTTTGCTGCAGGCCTGCAAGAGATACTGCCCACTATCTCTGCATCTGTCACAACGTCCTGACACTCAGCCATGTGGCCATGTGTCAGGTACACCAACACCCACACTACCTCACAGTGGAGCACCGAATCAATCAGGACTGCCAAGGAATTCCAGGAATCAACAGACAACTTTACACAACCGGAAGGGGGCAAACTCCAGCCATGCCCAGCAGTATTGCTGCCAAGTCTCAAAGAATAAGGCAAATCATGCTTTAAAAAAAAAAAAACTGTCTGGAATTAGAAATGTCTTTTATACATCACACACGAATGTCTTTATAGTACATATCACATTCAACACATTTTAATGACCACCTACTTTGTGTTAAAAACAACATGGCAATGTTGAAGGGGACTTAAGGACAATAGAGTTTCAGGCCACCCCAGGACAGTAGACAGAAGGGACTCCTGGAGAGAGCATGGACCTCGGATATCAGACAGGCATGGCTCTCTGTGCCTTGCCTTTGCCACTTACTTGCTGTGACTGCAGCCATGTCAGATAACCCTGAGCCTCCACTTCCTCATTTGTACAAGTCAAGATGAAGGAGAAGATGATGCCTCAGCAAATCTCAGCATTGCTGATGTGCAAAGGATCTAGCAGAGTGTCTGACTTAATAAATATTACCTTCTCTCCAGTTCACCTCACTTTTGCCGAAAAAAAAAAAAAACTTTGTCAGTGAGAACATTCTATAAATATATAATCAAAAGCAAAAATGAAATTACTGTGGTGAAAGAAAAATAATAACAACACACTATCTCATTTGCCTCACAACTCTATCTGGGTGCTATTATTGTCCACATTTTATAAATGAGGGTGCCAAAGGCTCGGATATGTCAGAAAATTTGTCCAAGTAAGTGGCAGAGCTGGGATTTGAGTTTATGTAGTCTGACTACAGAAGCCATGCTCTTAACCACCTAGACAATATTAGTTTAAAATATATGCAATTTTTTAGAACAGAGAGAAAGGACCAATTTATTTCAACTGGGGAATGATGTGCAGGAAGCCTTTGGGGAAAAGAGGACACCAGAGCTGGCCCTTAAAGGAAGAGCAAGATTTCATCTTGATGGAGATAGAATGGAAAAGGGGATATAAGGAGGAGGCCTATTGCAGGTTGAGAGACTGGCGCCAACCACGTGGAGGCATAAAAGGACGTGATGTGCTGGGAAACAGTGAGAAATTTACATGGATAGATACCCCTGGGCTCATGGATACAACATGGTGTAAACCAGCCATGGTAATTCTATCCCCACTTGCCAGATAGAGGAATGAAGCAGGAGGTAGGATTAAAGAATAGGTTGGGGCCAAATAACGTCACGTCTAGAATGTCTTCCAGGCACATTTGAACCTTAGAGGTAATAGTGAGCCACAGATGGTTATAGAAGAGGGGATGCATGATGCTACTCATGCTCCAAGAAAGTAACTGTCAATTGTGTAGAGGACATGTTAGAATGGGGGAGAGAAAACAGTTAGGATGCCCTTGTGATATTTTAGATATTTGGAGACAGTAAAGAGCTGGATGGGGCAATGGAAATGAGTATGCACACAGATATCCCAGAGGGAAATTGCCTGGGCTTGACTACTGATGTGGGTGCCTGAAAACACACTGATATTTTTGGCCAATGAGGAGAAGATAGGAAGAAGAGAAGAAGGCAGCTAGCAGTTCTTTGAAAAATATCCTTTGAAAAGCAGTGTGATCATAGGAGTGCATTGGGCTGCAATGAACAGAATACCCAACACAGAGGTTTAGACAATGAAGACATTTCAGTACCTCCTAAAAGAAGTCTGAAGGTAAACAGTTCCAGGGTCAGTTAAACTGCTCAATGATGTCAGAGACTGGGTTGGTATCTGTGAAATCCTCTTAACCTTTCTTCATAGACTCAAATGGTGGCAGCAGCAACTCAGGTATCCTTTCTTCCCATGAGACCATCCAAAAAGGAAGGGCCTCTCTTCCTACATGCCAGAAGCTTCTGAGCAGACCTCCTATGTGCCAACATGTTATCACTGGCTACCCTCAGCTACCAGGAAGCTGGCAAAGTAAGTATCTGGTAAATGGAAATAGGAGTGCCATGAATGGCTTACACTGTAACGTACCCATGGGCCAAGTATAATTACAGGCTGGTCAAATTCAGGATGTGTTAATAAGGAGGTCATGGCTATTTAGTGGAGAACCAATAGTATCTGCCATGAGCATTTTGAAAAAAGCAATCAGCCTTCCAGTAAATGCAAATTTGCAAGATGATCCTATGATAAACGGGCACGAACGCACCTTTCTGATGAAAAGCCAACTCCTCCATGGCAGCCTCGGAAGAGATGGCTTAGCCTGATATCCCTTCTCAGGACCAGGAGAATATTCGAAGTTCCTGAGCTTGGCCAGAAGATGGGTCTTCACACTCCGAAGCAAGAGGAAGGGATGATACAGAACACTAGGATTTGTGGTTCAGACTGAGAGAGCTTCTGGTGAAGCAGTCTCCAGTGAGATAGAACTCTCCTCCCAGGAGTCTTGGGAATAAAAGAAAATTGGCTAATTCCCTTTGCCATGGAGACTTAATCCTTTTGTACATGTTCAAGTCCTAACTAGTTCTTAAGGGACAGCTCAATTACCACTTCCTTCAAGAAGCTTTCCCATCACTGGCCAAGGTGTGCCCCACTGTACTGTTTACATACACCTGGCAATCACTCTGGATGCGTTTACCTTCCAAGCCTGCGCACATAAGCTATCATTGAATCCAGGTGGCTTGATCTAAATAGCTACTGATTCTATCCACCTCTCTCCATCTCCATTGCTGGCAATAACTACTGATGTCTATTAGACATGTACTACATTCCAGAGGCATTATTCGTATATTTTATACCTATTAATCCATGTAATTAATCCTTTTAACAACCCTATGAGGTACACCATAGTAATTATTTTATGCATAAGGAAGCTTGAAAATAGAAATGTTAAGTAACTTGATCAAATTCACATAGGTAGTAAATGATAGAGGTACCCTTAGGAGTTTTTTTGTTTGTTTGTTTGTTTGGAGACAGAGTCTTGCTCTATTGCTCAGCCTACAGTGCCATGGTGTCAGCCTAGCTCACAGCAACCTCAAACTCCTGGCTCAAGCAATCCTCCTGAGTAGCTGGGACTGCTGGCACACACCACCACGCCCAGCTAATTCTTTCTATTTTTAGTTGCCTGGCTAACTTTTTTTCTTTCTATTTTTAGTAGAGATGAGGTCTCGCTCTTGTTCAGGCTGATCTTGAACTCCTGATCTCAGGCAATGCTCCCACCTTGGCCTCACAGAATGCTAGGATTACAGGTGTGAGCCACCATGCCCACCAGGCCCAGATGAAAATTTAAATGTCACCTGACACTGGGGAAAGCCTTCCCTCCACCCCCAGACTAGTTCGAGTTCTGATAGGTCATAGCAGATTCTGTTAATGTATCATTAAATGATCAACCTCAGAAGGGCAGGGCAGAGTTTGTTCATCAATTTACCTCTAGCGATGAGCCCAGTGGTTGCTCAGGAATGAGTCCACTTTTATTATTGGCTACAAGTCTCGGATCCCTTGCGAACATGTAAGTCCTTTAAGGTCAAAGACTGTGCCCAGGGAAGCATGCAGCTATAAGAAAGAGAATAGGGTCTCTGGCCCATATTAACTCAAATTCTAGCTACACGACCACCAAATCTAAATGCATGCATGATTTCTCAAGTCCCAACTTCCTTATCTGTAAATGAGAATAATGACATTGTGAAGACTAAAAAAGACACTGAAAACAATGTGTTAGCAAACCTAGCAGCAAATGCCCCTTAGATCTTTCTTCCCAGATTCATCTTTGTATCCCAGTAGATCAATGACATGAGCAGTGAAGACAAGTGGCTGAGGTCCAGCAACCACCCCACACAGTTTATCACAGGCTGTGGCTTCCTTTTCCACCACTTGGTATACTTGGGTGCCACCAAGTGAAAAAATCAAACAGTGCTACCACCATGGGCAAGGGGTTAAGAATATGTCAGGGGAAAAGAGAAGGAAGGGGACAGAATGAACATGGTACATGTTAAGTATCCACTAAGTGTCAGGTATTTTCATACATTATCTCTTTTAATACATAGCAAAAGAAAATCTGATTCTACAGATGAGGAAGCAGAGGTTCCGTGAGGTTAGGTCTCACCCATGGTCTTGGAACAGGTAAGTGATGGAGACTCTGAGCTGAATTCAGGTCTCTATTTCTCCATAGGACTTGCTTCTGTCACCGCAAGGCACTACCTCCAAAATGATTCTCCTCCTTGCTCTTGTTTCTGGGTAAGTGTGCATTAAAAGTCCCAAAGCATCTTTATGTATCTTAAAAGTCAACCTGACCCTGCCGTATGTGGGAGGAATCCGGCAATTTAGTAAGATTTGAGCACGCAGTGTCTCAAAGCTAACTATTTGCAAATGAATTAAACATGTTATAGGCTTTATTTTAAAAAGCTACATGCCACTTGGGTAGAAAAACTAACTCTGAATTTTGCTCAATACCAAAATGCTGGGTAGAGGATATTTTTTTAAATTAACCTGATTTTAAATGAGCTTTAATTTAATGTATTAAAAGCAGTTAGTCATTAGCATTCTCTGGGCATAAATGAAGTTGTATGTAATGAGGAAGGAGGTCTAGGAGAGGGGAGGACAGAAAAAGGTGTGTTCCCTCTCTCTGAGATGCTTCCCCAGATCTGGGCTTGAAATGGAGAAATAAACCCCTGACACTTCTGGTCCCATCATAGGAACTGTGTGCTACAATTACTCAAAATGTAATACACCCAGTATCTGTGTCTGAATCTCCTGGGGTGCTTGTTGAAATGCCACTTTCTGGGGACCCACTCCAGGCTTGCAGATTCCGATTCTCTGAGAATGATCCCCAGGAATCAGCATAGTATCAAGCACCCCTTGATGTTTCTGGTTCATCCCAAGGTTTGAGAACTTCAGGAGCTCAGTAAAAATTTAAAGATCATGATGATACAACATATTTATTTATTTCAAGGGGATATTATTGTCTTTTTTGAACATTGAAAATTTTTATATAAAAATATTTATCCTCGAAACTCTAAAGGCGAGACATTCCCGTTTCGAAATGGGAGAAATCAAGTCTTGAAATACATATGGCATGCTCTCTCTTTAAACACAGCCAGCAATCAAATGCCTTGCATCTAGTATAGAGAGCAGCAGTTACCAATTCACTGACTAGGGAGTTCTATACCATACATCTGAGCCACTTGATTAACTCACCTTTGTATTCAATTCCCAAGTAATTTTATCTTGTGGGCGAATGGCATGTTTTCTAAATTTATAACTTCAGTGTGATCCTTCATTAGGAATAGATTTCCTGACTCAACTAATTGCATGTTCAGGACACTCTTTTATTCTTTTTCTGTACAACTCCAGAAAAGGTGGTTTTTTTTTTTAGATAAATCGCTTCCTTTTCTTACTCCTCTCCACTGGTTAAAGCCAGTCCCCAAACCCACTCTCTTGCCTCCTACCCTACCAATTAAAATTCTGGATAGAGGAAATTAATTTTAAAAAAAAGAAACCTAAGACTTGAACAGCTCCTTATGATTAAACTAACACCTCCGATCTTTCATAAGTTTAGCAGTCTCTCTTTCTTTGCTTCTTGGGACTTGCCCCAAACCTGAGAGTTTCCTGAAATTTGAAGGCCAAGTCCCCATGCATGGATTCATCAATTTCAGGGTTTATTGGAATCTCCCCATTTGGGAGAGCTCTGAGAGTTTTGTCACCTTGGAAACACAACAGCAGCCTCCCTGAATGTGCACAGAGAGAATTTTTTTTTAAGCACCATAAGAAAACAGGGTTTATGTTACCGCCAAATGTAAGAGTCATGATGCAAAAACTGTCACTGACTTGGTAGCATCTTTAGTCAAAAATAGTATCTTTAACCCCACAAATAATATGTGTACTTTTCCTAACTAAACAGATGTTGGAAAACAGCTCAAAAATATCCCATTCCCTTATTTTATTTTTTTCTTCTAAACATGGAATGGCTTCACTTATCAAACTGGCCAAGCCATTGCTGATATAGCCACCACCTGCGTATATGGAACAATAAATATTAAACATCAAGTTACCTGTATCATTTGTAGAAATCCTGATTTTGGAAAAGCAAATATAGAAGATACATTCATAGAAGACATTTTGAACCTTAAAATGGAACTGCTTGCTTTGATGCAAACAGCTATGGGTGTGTGTGTGTGTGTGTGTGTGTGTAAGAGAGAGAGAGAGAAGAGATGGCTGAATAATTTCTTTCGGACTATCCCTTCTAATATTACAAGTTGTTGAGACTGCATCATTAGTAATTGTCTCCGATGAATTACCAGGTGAATGAAATCAGTTCTTTTTATACTATGTCCTGGCCGCACTAAACAACACTGATCAAATGACCCCTCCTCTGTTATTTCTTTCACAATAAATTCAACCAAATCTATGGAACGCCTACCCCGTGCCAGGCACTGTGCCAGGTGCTGGAGATACAAAGATAAATGTAGCAAGGTTCGGGTTTCTACTGGTGTCTTAACATTGCGGAGCGAAGACGTAGCTCCTTGCTCCCGGCTTTGCACCGCAGCCCGGACGGCTGTCGAACCTGTAGTGGTGTGAGTACTCCACCGCTCCCGGCTTCTGGGAACTCGTTACTCTTGAGCCAGCCCACGAACCTAGCGCCCGGGTTGTCTTTGCGTCCCCAGGAGCCCAACACCCCACTCCCAGGCCACGGCGCCCGCGCCGCACCGAGCGAGCCCCGGACCCCGCAGCGCACCGCGCCGGGTTCCTTCCACCTGCCGCCCGCCCGGCCGTCGGGGTGCGCCGGAGCCTGCGCCCGCTTACCTTGCCGCTGTCGCTCACGCCGAGGAGGTGATCCCGCAGCACCTCCATGGGGCAGGTCCAGGTGGAGTGGACGAACGTCCCTCGGAAGATGTGCGCCAGGGGTGGCATCTGGGCGGCACACATGCCGGCGGCGGGGCGCAGCGCGGGGTCCGCGGGCCGAGGAGGGCGCACCCGGCGGAGGCGCGGCGCGGGCTCCCTGCAGCTGCGGGCGGCTGCCGAGCGGACACCGGCTTCGCGCTGCCCCCGCTTCCCCGGGCGGTCTCCTGCCCCCTGCAGGCCGCGCCCAGGGGCTGGCTCCCTCCCTCCTCAATGCCAATAGGAGCCTTCTCCGCGGAGCTGGCTCCGCGCTGCCGTGGGGTGTGGTCTTCCTCCCCACCCCTGCGTTAGTTTGGGATGTGTTAACTGTTTGAGTTATCAAAATCAGCCACAGCTGAGCCTCGCAAAACCGCTCCCTCCACCGCTGATGCTTGGCACACCTAAAGCTGTGCCTGCCTGCCTTAAACTCTTAGGGCCATTTATTTCTTCAACCTGTAGCATCCAGGTTCCGAACTTACAGAAGTTCAGTGACAGGTGGAAGGTAGGTCGGGGCTGCCTGCCTTATGACCGGTTTCATTTTCAGCTCCTGCAGACTGCAGAATATGTATTCGTCCTCACTGGAGGGTCTGGAAGCCTCTCTAGAACCTTACTGTGGGCCCCACAACGGGGTCGGAGGTCAATCTGGACCCCGAAGTTCCTCTCTTCACCTTGAGGTCAATGTTTTTGGTCCTTGTGTCCGTCCACAAACAATTCCAATACCAATTTCTTTCATGTACCTCTTTAATTTACTTTCAGCAGTACAAGGGGAGAAAATTAAGTCAAATAGCCAGGGATGGCAGCGTGGCCTAGGGTGCTGGACTAGAAATCAAGTAACTACAGACAAGACCTGTGGGTCTCAGCTGTCTTATCACCCTTGTTTATGACAACGGAGCTTGGAGTGGGTCACTGCTACCACCGCTTCTACGCCAGCATCGCCTCCCTACACAACAGCCACCGGGTCCCTCACTACCACATTCCTCCAGGAAGGCCGACTGGTTTCCACCCCGGGCCTTACAGTGCTGTCCCTTCTACCCGGGTGCTTCCTGTGGCTCCTCACCTGGCCACTATTCTCGTCACTGGTCTGCCTCAACTGTCAGGTCTTTGGAGTGACCTTTTCTGACCACCTAGCCAATGGCACCCCACCGCCAGCAGTTTCTATTCCATTAATCCATCTTATTGCTGCTATTGCATTTATCATATCCATCCTTGTTTATTTCATGTTTCTCCATTTATTCCTGTTTCCCTCCCCCAATACACACACGCACACACACCAGTAACAGAAGGAGCAGGAGACATGTCTTGCTTGTGCCTAGCATAATGCCTGGTGTTCCATACATATTTATTGAATAAATGAATGAATGAGTTTTTCTGTGAGCACAGCAATAACCTGAGATAAATATCTATTTTGAGTCCTACATAAAGGGTGAGGGTTTCAGTGCAGTGCGTGAGCAGACTTTCTCTGAATTGCTGCTTTTATGGCACAGGGCTGAGTTCTATAAATGATTCATTCCCTTCTCAATTCCTTTACCTCCTCTATACCAAGGTCAAGGGTGACCAACTTATCCTGGTTTCCCAAACACGTTCCTAATTTTAGCACTGAAAATCTGGCCATTCAGGAAACCCTAGGAATGCAGAGATGGTTGGTCATCCCACTAAGGATTCGAAATTAAGAATCCCTGAAGCTGAGGTCATTATGCTTGTCTCTTGGAGACTTCAGCCCCTTCTCCTTGTCACTTTCTCCTGATTCTGCAGAACTCGCTCCCTCCTTGCAGTCCAGCACACTGAAAATTCTGTTGACCTAGACTTGAATATGCACAAACCTCAGAAAGAAAGGTAAAGAAAATGTCTGACTTTTAATTTGAAAAAGGACTCAATTACATGTTTCCAAGAGATGTATGGATTGCCTAACACAGACACAGCTAATAGTTTTTTTTAATGAAAGCAACCTAAATGTCCAACAGTTGAGATTAGTTTCATGAGTTAGAATATATCTACTAAGCAGAATATTATGCAGTTATTACAAACAATGGGGGAAATATGTAGCCACAATGTTAAGTTTTTAAAAAATGGTATTTATGCTATGGTTAATACTGTGAAAAACTATAAGCATATTGGCTAGAAAAAGGTACACCAAACAACAGATATTATCCTGTTGAGATAATGGAATTCCTAGGTAAAGAATTTTTTTTAAATATGTTTATTAATGTTGTTACAATGTGCCTTACAGAATGAGTAAATAATATGTAGTTTTAAGGCCAGGTGCCATGGCTCACACCTGTAATCCTAGCACTTTGGGAGGCCAAGGCAGAAGAATTGCTTGAGCTCAGGAGTTTGAGACCAGGCTGGGCAAGAGCAAGACCCCATCTCTACTAAAACTAGGAAAAATTAGCTGGGAGTAGTGTCACATGCCTGTAGTCCCAGCTACTAAGGAGGCTAAGGCAGGAGGATGGCTTAAGCCCAGGAGTTTGAGGTTGCAGTGAGCTATGATGACGCCACTGCACTCTAGCCAGGGTGACAGAGTGAGACTCTGTCTCAAAAAAAAAAAAATGTAGTTTTAAATAAAGTTAATTTTTTTATTTTTTTTTTCAGCTCTAGAATTTCCACAGTTATAGGTTAATCTTCTTAAATAGAAGAAATGGCCATGGGTCTCCAGGTGACATGGTATTAGTGCTCCTCACATAAGGGTCAGCTCTTTTGAGCAATGCACAGTTCCACTTCCATTCCCAGTCAAGTTGTAGGCACCCAGGTGCGGGATCTGGAACCCCTGGGTGCCACATTGCCAAGCAGCATGGCTCAGCCACAAATCCGAGGTCTCGGCTTCCCCATTAGTCTCACCAGTTCTCCACCCTCAAACTTAGTAACTCCTTTAAATTGTTGGTTCTCTTGCAATTTTGAGTCCCATCCTGGTATTCCCAGGGAAATGTTCTCCTGACTACGGAGGTTTGGAAGGAAAAAGGAGTCCAGAGCTCTCATATTCACCTTCAAAACACAGCCCAAGCACCATCAGTGCCCTACCCCCAGGTATCACTTCTTTCAGAAAAAAAAAGAGCCCCTCCTTGGCATGAAACATTCCTGAGGTAGCCCCTGGCTGCTTCTCCAGACCTGTCTCCTTCCACTCTCCCACGTGTCATGAGTCTGATTTGCTCACTCTCTTCTCTCTGCCTGTGGTGCCCTTTTACCCCCTAACACTACACCTGCCTCATTTTCCCACCCACGCTCCCTACCACCAAATGCTTCAGGTTAATTACTCACCCCCATCTTCATCCAGGAAATCTTTACACCTCTGCTCTCTCTTGAGTGTCAAGCGTTCCTCCTCTGAGTTCGTGGGGTGCTATATAATTGTTCCTTTACTCATCTATCTCCCCCAGAAGATTGTGTTCTCCTGAAAGACCTTGTCCTCTCTCTTTCTTCTGTATATCCCCTTAACACAGTGCCCGGTCACTACGAGGTGCTCCGTAGACCTACGATATGAATGTTAAATTTCAGGAGGTAGCTCTATTGCCTTCATCATAGTGATAAAAAATAAGAGACTATCATGGGTGTGTGCTAATAGTAAACAATTCATTGGGACAAGAACTTAGGAGTTTTATTTTATTTACTTAGTTTTCTAACATTTTATTATGCAAATGTGCAAACATACAGAAACATTGAAAAGATTCATTTCTTCTTTTTTTTTTTTTGAGACAGAGTCTCATTCTGTTGCCTGGGCTAGAGTGAGTGCCATGGCGTCAGCCTAGCTCACAGCAACCTCAAACTCCTGGGCTCAAGCGATCCTTCTGCCTCAGCCTCCCGAGTAGCTGGGACTACAGGCATGCGCCACCATGCCCGGCTAATTTTTTCTCTATATATTTTTAGTTGTCCATATAATTTCTTTCTATTTTTAGTAGAAACGGGGTCTCACTCTTGCTCAGGCTGGTCTCAAACTCCTGAGCTCAAACAATCCACCCAGAGTGCTAGGATTACAGGCGTGAGCCACCATGCCCGGCCAGATTCATTTCTTAAGATCACAATTCTCTCTATTTTAGATGAAGCCAAGTAGTCCCCAAACTCCCCAACTACTGAGTAGGACCAATGTGCTCTAAATCTCTAATTGCCCGAGGCAAAGAACTGGACCACAGCATGATCAGTTTTGCCATTTTTGATTATCTTATTAATGTAATTATACCTGTAATTATCTGCTAGATAGAACTTGACTGTGTAAAAACACTTTATGTTCTACTATCTCATTTTGAGACTCACAACAACCCTATAAAGTAGGATGAGAATGTATTTTAACCATTTCACAGACAGAGAAACTGAGGTTCAAGGAGTTTGGCTTGTCTGTCCAGTTAGCATAGGAGGGACCTGGGTGTGGAGTCCAGTTGTCCTCACACATCATCTCGTCGAGCAGGCTGCAAGGAATTACTCATTCGGTTTTGCCGTGACTCACATGGTCACTGCATTGTGAGCTATCATCTGCAACTTTCACATTGCACATGATTTTCTAACAGTTGCTGGTGACACACAGATCTAGCCTGAAGTGAAGCCAAAGCGGGCATAATGAACCTTGAAGAGAACAAGAATCCAATCAGCATAGGTCAATAGAATGGGCCAGTGAGAATAACTCATGTTTTCGTGAGGCACAGAGAGGGAAGGGCAAGCGGGTTAAATGAGAAGCCACTTTTCATCTCCTATCTAGAAGGGAAGTTGTCATTGCACAGTGAAATAAATGCCTGTCTATTTTATTTATTCTTTTCGTGTAGCTAAATCTATCAGTTTCCATGGTGCCCCGTGTTCACCATGGAAACTCTGACAAGCTCGTTATGCTTTAGGTAAAAAAGAAAAAAAGTACACCAAATTTGAGATGGGGATAAATGCATTCCTTTTAAAACTGTATGTTCTTCTGAGTGGGAAGCCTTGATGGATAGCAAATCATAATGATCTCCATTTTACAGATCTTAAGTGAGAACACAGGCTTTCCTAGCCATTGAAGGAGCACCCATGGCCCCCCGAAAATTACTTTATCTGTGTAGCAATAGTTATGCCTGTGAGTATCTCACTTCTGTACTTACTGGCAATAGAGAGATGGCTCAATCCTCATTTTGTTGATTTTTATGAAAGCATAGTACCAGTCCCTATATATATTATTCTTCATATGTTTATTGAACAGATACTTATTGGGCACCTGTATTATGGTAGGTACCATGTTAAGCATTATGGATATGACTACATATGAAATAGATATTGTCTTGCCCGTATGGAATTTACACTAATCTACTTTCTCTCTGCCACCTCTAAGAGTCGAAATTAATAGTTTTAATAGTATTACCATAACATTTGCCTAGCATGACTGGTAAATAGCATTTTATTATATATACTACATATCACATTTTCAATGCTATGAATATAATAAAGGGCACTTAAGATTGATGCTGAAATGACACATTGATAATAATGCAGAAGTATACTCTTTATTTAACATGACTTGCAGTCTATTATTTTTAAGCAGCTACTTTATTACTCGTGTAATATTGACATATGTTCATTTTTTAAGATTTCAACCTTTAAAAATACCTTGTATCTCACTATCCAGATATATTAGCACCTTTTTGGTTTTCTTATAAAAGTTCAAATATAGAAAAGACAAAAGATGGCCGGGTGCGGTGGCTCACGCCTGTAATCCTAGCACTCTGGGAGGCCGAGGCGGGTGGATAGCTCGAGGTCAGGAGTTCGAGACCAGCCTGAGCAAGAGTGAGACCCTGTCTCTACTAAAAATAGAAAGAAATTATCTGGCCAACTAAAAATATATATAGAAAAAAATTAGCCGGGCATGGTGGCGCATGCCTGTAGTCCCAGCTACTCGGGAGGCTGAGACAGAAGGATCGCTTAAGCCCAGGAGTTTGAGGTTGCTGTGAGCTAGGCTGATGCCATGGCACTCACTCTAGCCCGGGCAACAGAGTGAGACTCTGTCTCAAAAAAAAAAAAAAAAAAAAGACAAAAGATAATAGATAATCTAGAAGTTTGTAGATGGGAAAAGTAAGCTAGAGAAAAGCTACCTCTACTTTATAGATCAGCAATTAAATTTAGAGAAATGAATACATTTTACCTGAATTTTAATGAAGAGGAAAAAAAACTTCAAAATGAAAGGATTGAGTTGCAACTTGAATTAGGTTTTATGCCAGAGAGGAGTGGGGAGATACTCTTCCTGGCTGAAAGGCCTTAGCACAGGTAAGCAGCTGTCTCCATCACCTACTCAGATTGCTGGATCCTAGAATCAGCACCTTAGTAGAGTTTAGCTTATGCCACTTCGCTATGACAGCAAGCTTGAAGCAAATACTATCCCCCGGGTGTTGCTGTGTCTACCTTTCTGCCCTAACATGGATTTTAAAGACTTCCTACTTTTACTATCAAGGGACAAGCAATAGATAGAATTTATATCTATGGGTTCCTATTCCAGCTTAGTCACTAGCCAGTGATACCTCGGGAAAGTGATCCTACCTCTTTTGGCCTTGATTTCTTCATCTGTAAGATGGGAGGTCACATACTATCATTGGTTTCATACTTCTTTACTCCCAAGGATTCATTTTCTTTTTAATCCTGCTTAGATCTTAATTTTTAAAAACATTTTATCCATCAAGGAAACTAGTACAAGATAGAAACTCAATAAAAGTTGTTAAATGAAAGATTTCCCCCTTTGTCATTCATTAAAGATCAAAATAGCTGTCAATAAGAGCTTCTGATCAACATGAACTGTATAGTATTATCATGTTGAGTTCACATAATTCAAACCAAAAGTAGATCTAACATTTTACATATCCCATGCAATCTAACTCAAGCTGGACAAATTCTGTTAAGACTTCGTGAAATGTTAGAAATAGTTTAAGAAACATAGTTTGGATTTGTTGAATAATCCTCCTAAGCATTCTAGGACTCTAGGTTGACAAATATTGAAATACAGTAGGTAAGCCACTGACATGATTTTACATGTTTTTGAAAACTAGTTGTCCATTTTTCTGCCTTAAACTAGAATTTACACAGCTCCAGCGTGCCATATGGGCAACTGGCACCTGGAGGATGAAATGGATAAGGTGCTCATTTTTGAGACCACAGAGAAGGGTTGGTTTTTCTCATGGATAGTGATGTCCAGCTCAACTGGTTTGAGCTAGTGGTTCCAAAGTGGAAAGATGCTCGTCCCAGCTAACAACACATGATAGCCGATATGCTGAGTTGTTGCATAAATGTTCCTAGGCTCCCTATTCCTGGAAACCATGCTGAGTTTGATCTCTACTCTGGGAGAAAGTCAAACATTATCATCATGACAGAAGCTACACAATTAGTATCCCTTTTGGGTAAGTGTAAATGTCATATAGAAAGTGAAAAAAGACCAACTGAAATTCAAGTTAAATAACAGAATAACAATGTTTTTAAAGAAAAAAAGTTCTGAGGAATTCTCACAGTATTATTTGACATATAAAATTAAACTTATGTGGAAAATTACAAATAAATGTCAAAACTTCCTTCCTTTGTGTATATTTCTAAATGGAGGATTTTTAATATTATGTATAAATGGAGGAATTTACCGTTTATGTAAGACTTTTCCAAATAAAATGCAAAAGCTATTAATTATATTGGTGACAAAAATCTAGCCCTAATGGCAGGGAAAAAAATGTCTCTGAGAAGCAATTTTTGTTGTTGCTTTTATAAGGTTGGTTTGTGTTTTCAGAATTCTTTGTGGAATGGCACATAGTAGAAAATCAGTAAATATTACATGAATTAATGTTACATTACATACACAAAAACCTCAATTCAGAATCACTCATTTTCTCCCCTGGGAGCATTAAAAATGCCATAGTATATATAATACTACAATCTGCTGGGGTTTCGGACCTGTGTAAGTATGGATGGTGTGGTGTTGAAAGTGACACAAATCCAGCCCAAATTCCTTAGTCCAAATGAGAATGGGAATATCCTACCTCACATGACAAAAAAATTCATGGTAACACCTTTAATAAGCCCACAAGATAATGGTGGAAACTGAAAGGTACATGGGCAGCTATTATAAACTGTATGCAGGTTTTTTCTCCCCACCCCCTCAATTCCTGTCCACTCTATTCACCTCCATGTAGGGCTCTGTGCAAACTACGTCTGTCTCTTTTACCACTTTGGAGACAGTGCTTAATGTAGGGCTTGGCATGCTGTGGACACTCAAATGATGTTTGTTAGATACATTAAGTGCAATGGTGAAGGTATGCCTGAGATGCTGATTCCTGTTTCAGAAGAGTAGATGCATGGAGAAAGGGGGTCTGCAGCATTGATTCTCAACTAGGAGTGGTTCTGCTCTCCAGGGAACATTTGCGAATGTCTGGAGATACTTTTCGTTGTCACAACTGGAGCGTGCAACTGGCATCTACAGGGAAAAGGCCAGGGATGCTGCTAAACATCCTAAGATACACAGGGCAGCCCCCCACCACAAAGAGTTATCCAGTCCGAAATGTCAATAGTATTGAGATTGAAAAACTTTTGTCTGAGTTAAGTTCCTCAGCTACAGGATCTTAAATGTTCGGTGATCTTTGAGCTACTAGAAGCATGATTAAGTCTTAGAGAATGACAGAGTTGAAAAGAATGTTAAAATCCTAAATGATCTTAAATTTAACTTCAATCCCTCAACCAATAAAATCATTTCTTTTATATTATTCTTGGAAGATGGTCTGCTATCAACTTGCAGAGGCAGAAAACTCAGTTCTTTAAGTGATGATCATTTCCTTTGTTAGTTAAATATTCATATTGTATATTTTATTGAGCCAAAAGTTGCATTTCAAATTGTCACAATATGTCCTAATTTGACTTTTTTTGAGGAAGAAAGAATAAATCAGTACTTTCTTCCACGTATCAGTCTTCCGGGATTTGAAAATGGTGGTGATTTCCCTAAGACTTCTTCCCCACCACCAGATTCATCATCCCACTATTCTTGAAAGCAAATAAGAATAATGGTATAGAATATATTAGAAAACAGTGAGTGTGAATGACTGGCAGAATGTGAGATGACTGGCGGTTCAGAAGATGATTTTAGCTATCGCACAGACACCCCATGAAACAATATTGAATTACACATAATCACATAGTGAGAACATTATTTACGTTTGAATTTTTTAATCCTTCTTAAGTCCAAGAGACAAGCTTAGCTTGGTACTAAAAGATCTTTAACATCTCTGTATCCTTATTAATTTTTCTTTTTAACACAGAGAGAGAAGACCTCAGAGTTAGAACCTTCCGCAGGCAACAGTATCTAGCTAGAATTCAATAACATTATTTTGTTTATAATATATTTATGTTTATGGCTTTCTTCTATTTATAGCAAGGGGTGCTGGCTTTTCTTTTATAGATTTGGTATAGATGGCTTCTTATTTATAGTTTTATATAAAGTTTTCTAGTTAATTAAGTTTCAAAAAGTGAGAGTTAAAAAAATTTAAATAAATTACAAAACAGATTTACAGGTAGGGCAAAATCAAGGTAGATGTCATGTGTAATACCTGAAGTTGGAGAAATAATGACAAAGAATGGTCATAGTGCAAACAGATGAGTAGCATCCTTCTGATTCCACCACTTATTTATCAGGTGATCTTAGGTGAGTTATTTGGCCTGTTTTCTCATATTAAAATGGACATGGTGATAATAGCTCTTTCACTGAGTTGTTGTATTAACTGAGACTATGCATGTAAAATGTCCAGAAAATAGTAAGTGCCTAGTAAATGTTAGTTCACTTCTCCTTTGCTCTTAACTACTCCTGTTCATTCCCATCCCTCGGTCATTCCCTTCAGTGTTTGATGCTCTCGAGGATCCTGTTGTATCTATCGGTGTGAAAGTGAACCTTGGAGTTATACCAACTGAGATCAAATCTGAGCTTCACCCCAGACAACTTCTTAACCTCTCTGAGGTTCAATCGTTGCAGCTTTCTTTAAAAGTGCTTTGCAGGAATGGTGTGAGATTTGACTGACATAGCTTATGTGAAATCACCTAATGCATAACCTAGTACGTAGTAGGTCTACAATAAACATTGTCACTGCTTTGTTGTTATCATACTTAAAGGAAGACATCTGGAACTGTTGCAATTACATAAATTTTTACATTTTTTTGTCAAAAATGTAAAATGTATTTTTATATTTATTTTATATATTTATAAGATTTTTTATATTTTTTACTTTTTTACACACTCAAGGAAATGGAGATATATTTTTATATTTTTTTAAAAAATTTAACCAGGCTGGGCACAATGGCTCACGCCTGTAATCCTAGCACTCTGGGAGGCCAAGGCAGGAGGATCACTGGAGCTCAGGAGTTCGAGACCAGCCTGAGCAAGAGTGAGACTCTATCTCTTTCTGTATAAAAAAGTAAAAAATAAAATAAATAAAATACAAATTTAACCAATGCTAAATACATCTGAACTTTTCTTCCTTGATCTCAACAAGACACTTCTATTAATGCAGCCTAAGTTTACATCTGTTCCACTAGCAGCCATATCATGTTATTTGGACATACTGTATTCTTTTACACTAACTGCTATTAGTGTCTTTTTAATGCTAACTGCTATTAGTAGCAATCCTATACAAATGTAAGTGACTTCCTGAACCTAAGTCCAAGGCTTTACATTATTATATTACCTTGCTACATGATCACCTTCCTAGTTTTAATACTATGTACCAGTTATTTCTGTGTCATTCACAGATTTGTCATCCAAAAGTCAATGACCCAAGGTATTATTAAAAGACATGAACAGGTCAGGGGCAAAGACAGAGACCAGTGGCTCACCTCTAGAGACCTCACTCCAATTTCACCTTGACTATTATTCAATACTTTTTTTTTTTTGGAGACAGAGTCTTGCTCTGTTGCCGAGGCTAGAGTGCCATGGCATCAACCTGGCTTACAGCAACCTCAAACTCCTGGGCTCAAGTGATCCAGCTACCTCGGCCTCCTGAGTAGCTGGGACTACAGGTGAGCACCATAACATCCAGCCATTTTTTTCTATTTTTAGTAGAGATGGGGTCTCACTGTTTCTCAGGTTGGTCTTGAACTCTTGACCTTAAGAGATCCTTCTGCCTCAGCCTCCCAGAGTGCTAGGATTACAGGCATGAGCCACCACACCCAGCCAGTCAATATATTTTGATTTGGGGATTCAATCAGCTCTGATTTCTCCAAATTATATTATCAATTACATGATATTTCTACAAATCTCCTTCAAAGATTTTATAAAATATTGTCTGATGCCTTGCTGAAATCAAGACATACCATGCATTCTGTTATCATTTTTATTGCTTATTGCATAAAAATTGGATTTTTCCCTTCAAATTGTAAAATTCAGTATTTCTACGAAAAACTATACTACTCATTAATTTCACTCTTGAGTGCCTTTCAATAATAGCTTTAATAATGCTCATTCAAACATTAAATGGAGCTTGATGAGGACAGAGATCTACCCTATGCATCCTTCCATCCCCAGTACACATCACGTCTTCCTCAGAGTAGATGCCCTTAGGTAAAGACAGGAGAGCAAAGTGGTTAAGAGCCTGAGATTCAAGATCAGACAAAGCTGAATTTGAATCTTGAATCTGCTGCTTATGACTATGCAACCTTGTCATGTGGCTTCATCATAGATCTCACTTTCTTCAAAATGAGAATATAAATACCAACTCTGTTTCACTAGAATAAAGTGAAATAATATACATATAATTCTTAGCACAGTAGCTGGAATATAGAAGGTGCTCAAAATATTATTGCTATATTTATTATTTGACCACATGATTATTTTTGTTGATTGAAATTGAACACACACACACACACACACACACACACACAGAAATAGGCCATGATGTCCAGGACCATACCTTAAGTCATCCTTGGCAAAAAAAAAAAAAAAACATTGATTTATTTGAAAAAGAATATAAAAATGGATCAATCCTGCCAATGAATAGCTAACTGTGAATTTTGCTATAGAAAAAACCAAAATGAGTGGAGCAGACTGTATTGAAGTGACATTGTCTTCCTTGAATTGTAGACTCCTGTGATTCCAGAGAAGTATTGCTCAACGAAGAAGCAACCAACAGAAAACTCAAGAGTTATTGCATATCAGCCAATATGATCTAGGCCAACCACTTCCTTTCCCAGTACCACGGTACCACGGTTCCCCCAAGAGAGTCTGCTGACTGGGATATTCTCAGCTCTATAACAACAGTACCAGGACTGTCAAGCAGAAGCCGTTCCACTTATTCACATGGCTCATAAACATTAATTCAATTCTATGTGCTCTTTTCGATCCAGCTTCTTTCCCAATAGATTTTGAGGCAGGACTTGTGTGCACTTACAACACCATAACAACAGCCTGGTGCTTTCCTAGAGCACAGTAGGTTTTACGGACAGTCTTCAGAAATACGAATTTAGGTTTCACAATCAGCCTGGGAGCTGTGCAGGGGAGGCAGAGTACCTTGCATTTTATAGATAAAGGAGTTGAGATAAACAAACATGAAATGTCATGTCCAAAATCACAACACTAGTTCCCTAAGATCCTCAGATCTTTGGCAGATAGTTCGAGGCCCTTTTCATCACCCTGTTTGGTCTCTTATCGGATTAAACTATTTCAGCCCAAAACTGGTCTTTATCCTTACTTGCCAAGCCCCTTCCTCTTCCCTGTTCCTCCATTTATTCTCTTATTCATGGTCTTCCTGTTCCTCGTTATACCAATGGCTTCCGCTCTTTCAACAACAAGTAAATAGAGGATTTGATAGGTTCTTACACACTAAATGAGAAACGGGGAGAGTTCAATGTGTAACCCAAAGGACCAGATTGCCAAGCATCGGAACTTGATCGTGGCACACTGTGTGAGAGCTCAAATTCCAACATAATGGGATTGGAGATAGGATTTCAGTCCTTACCGTAGGCTCTCCCGACCCATGTCTTGAACTTTGTGCTAACGCAGCACTGCATTATACAGAGTGGCTATTTTGGACCCCATTCATAGAGTGACAGCAGTGTTTTATTATAGTGGAATTTCTAGCATCATTTGGGAGAATATTTCTAGGAAGCCAGTTAGCATAAAAAGAAATGAAGGAGCTTTCCTAATTCTCTTTAAATTGTAACCAGAGAGGACATCTAGTCTGTCCATGGGAAATCAGAATGATGGAAAGTTCTTGCATTTAATAACAAATGATCCAGGAATAGTTGCCATGTGGCTAAGGTCACTCAGCTAATCTAAAATAAAGTATTCTCAGCTCGACATTCCCAATGAATAATGTTCACATAGGTAAAGGTACTCCAAGTAGTATCAAAACCATACACATTGATGATTTTTAAAATGGAAAAGAATTCATGTAATAAAATAGCTGATATGCTAGAACCTGCAAATCAATAGATACTATAGATTAAGGCCAGAAGAAAAAAGCTCAGAGATTGCTTCCTATGCAAAAATTACTTCTTGTTATCAGAGAAGAATAGCTCTCCAGAAATTGATTATCACTTAGGGAGCACCCAATTGCCTCCTTTTCTTTCCCTGTTATATTATACTTTGGAGATGATGGGGCCCATCTCATAGTCAGGTACAAATATCCAGGCCGCCCTGTATAATTTGGGTCTCATAAGGCAGAGCCACAAACCTGGACAGTTCAGTCAGGTACAGGGAGATTGTTCTGGTTGGTGTTGGGGTGGCAGGAGGTGAGGGAAATCCAAGAACTATAACTATTATACTTGGGGTCCAGTAAAACCTCAATAGGCTGGGAGGCTCTCAGTGCTTCTAGATCTTCAATCCCCACTCCCCTGACCCCCAACCCCCGAACGCACAGCAGGAGGTAAGGGGCTGGTGAGCCAGCAAAGCCTCATCCGTATTTACGGCCGCTCCCCAATGCTCACATCACCATGAGAAAGGATTCTGCATTATGGTGAGTTGTATAATTATTTCATTATATATTACAATGTAATAATAATGGAAATAAAGTACACAGTAAATGTAATGCGCTTGAATCATCTGGAAACCATACCCCTCCCCCCAGTCCATGGAAAAATTATCTTCCAGGAAACTGGTCCCAGGTGGCAAAAAGGTTGGGGACCGCTGTTCTAGATGATCAGAGTAGTGCCCTATGAGACATTCTCAGGGTACTAGTTTTGACACCAATCTGCATCCTCTTATTTGGAAATCTTCAGAGTGATATGGCAATAACAAAAATAGGTTAAGAGCCAGGAGTAGTGGTTCACATCTGTAATCCCAGCATTTTGGGAGGCCGAGGCAAGAGGATCACTTGAGGCTAAGAGTTCAAGACCAGCTTAGGCAACATAGCAAGACCCCATCTCTACAAAGAAATTTTTTAAATTAGCTGGGCGTGGTGGCATGCACCTGTAATCCTAGCTACTCAGAAGACTGAGCCACGAGGATCACTTGAACCCAAGAGTTTGAGGTTACAGTGAGCTATGATTGTGCCATTGCACTCCAGCCTGGGTGACAATGCAAGACCCTGTCTCTTAAAAAAAAAAAAAAACAGGCTGAGATTGCTGCACTTGTCATTTACCATCAAATCAGGCAAGAGAGAAGAGATGCCAAACAACCTCTTCCCTCTCTTCGTGGTGTAACACTGTCTATCACAGCAATTTTGTCATTTCTACCCCATTTAGTATGGGGCATTGCTTCTTCCATGCTTCCAGGAGCCATCCCACAGCATTCCCACACCCTCTTGCAGGTCCTTGCCAGTGTATTATTACATACTGTGTCATGGGAGAGTGCTGTCATATCAGTAAGCTCTCTTGTGTCCAAATTTGTCTTCTACCCACCTTGGTTGGGCACTCTCAGAATCCAGTCCGGTGGATATCTCCCAGTTGGCTAGTCTTGAAATTAGACTTGGGGGTATAGTTCATTTTCCTCCCATAGCAGTTCCAGCATAACCTGGACAGTGTTATTCTGTGACATAACCCTGGTTATTGATCTAGCTGTTGGGAGAGGAGATGGGGGAGATCATGAAGTGAGCACATGATGTCTAGTAGAAGAGAGACCTCTGCATTAACGTGTGTGTGTGTCTAGTCCTTCTCAGACAGCAGGAGCAGACCATTTGTGCAGGCTCAGAGAGTTCAGGGCAACCTGGAGATTAAAGATTCCTGGAGGGGAAGGGCACCACACAGATGTGCTATCCTTACATCAGGACCCATTTTCCCAATGCTATAGGCATAGCAGACCCACCTCAAACTACTCTTACAGTTAAATCTTGGACTGAGTCTTCATATTTGAACCCTTCCTCTCCCACTTTAAGAGATGAGAACCTCTTGGTTTGTTTCCAGGGAGGCCCTCTGGCCTTCAAACTTAGCATTTATCTCATCCCTGATTGATTGATCTCAGCTTTTTGCTACCTTTTCCCGGGCCATAGTGAAACTTAACAACTGCCAGCCAATTGGACTGTCATTGTGATTACTATTTCCCCTTTTTTTCTCAAACACCCGATGCCTGGCAGCAGCTAGGGGCAGTCCTTCCCAAAGGCATACATCCAGGGGTGCAGTGGCATGGGGGCATGGGTTAAGGCCACGGTTATGACTAGGGATGGGAGGTGAGGAGGACCACAAGTGAAAAAATTGGAAACCTCTGAGTGTTTACCTAGGCACTTTTATCTACCTGGAACATTTCCCCCATATCCTTTGCCTAATTAAACTCTATACTTATCCTTCATAACTGAACTCACAAAAGAATCAATTTCACTCTAAAGCCTTCAGTAGACCTTCTCCAAGCCTCGGGCTGGATTGGGTAGCTGCCTCCTTATTCCCATAATCCCTTAGCCACCTCCATCACACACAACACACCTAAGCATCCACCCACATGTGTCTATTCCACTACACCAGTGGTTTTCAACCTCTGCTGTGCAGATGGAAGTAGAGTTTGGGGCACTTACATATCTTAAAAACGTTAAGAAGAGCAAGTGTAAGTTTTGCCTCTGCCTCTAGCCAGTTGTGTTGACTTTAGCAAGATGCTGAGACGCTGTAGCATTAAAGTTCTTAATGGTCATTTTCTGTAAATCAAGCATTAGACCTCACCAAAAACTTATTCATTTAAGTACACTAAGTTCTGAGTATTAGGTGGGCATAAACCTCCTGGTAGTATGTGTTTTATAAAACAGTTGTGAGCTACATACATAAACCATTAAATAACATGGAAATGTATCTATTCCGAAAAGGGGTCTGCTTTTTTTTTTTTTTTTTTGGCTTACTTTAATGTATTACCTCTATTCCTTCACAATGAATAAAAGAAGAGAAAACCACATGGTGTCTTATTTCAGAAAGATGATCACTTCCTAATGCAAAAGCAGGATTAGAACAAGGGCATTTATTCTCTGTCTATGGGCTGTATCTGTTGTTTAACTATCTTTCTCTTAGCGCCTGCTCAGTGCAGCGTGCTGGGGGGGGGGGAGGTGTCAGAGGCCAAGGAAAATATTTCCAGTATTCATGCAATAATGTCTGACAAATGCAAGTCATCTCCAGGACAGGAAATTTCCAGGGGCGAAAATGTTCTGGCTCAAGAATTTGTCTTATACCCTCTTGGTGGCAAGATGAGAGTCCTGGCCCCAGGCTGACCTAACCTGGGCCATTAAATATTCAACTCATTGTGCTAACTCCCCTGCCCTGCTTTTGTGCTTACCACGCAACCCTCTGATTAACATTGAGCTTGTCGTATGGATTCCACTAGCACAGAGTCTTTTTAGCTGTTGCATTTTTCACGGTCAAACACCCTCGCAGTTTGGGTTTTCCATGGAATCTGTTGTAAACTAGGTGAACATTCATCGGTCTCCCTTTATCTGGGAAATTCTGCGCCCCTAGCAATATCGCATGTGTGGAACTATAAGATCGAAGGCCAGAACATGGAGTATGAAAAATACACTGCAATACATACCATGAGCCCAGTGTGGGTCCCAACCAGCAATTTTCTTTTAGTGGCTCCCCAACTTGTCCTGTGTGTGATTCAACACTCAACAAGTCTTAACTTAGTTTGAAACTAGACGGGTGGCAATTAATCCTCCCTAAGGACTGTGGAAGCTGTTGGAGGATGCCCAGGGGTCTGGGGGTAGAGTGAGAAGAACAAACTCAGGATGCCGTGGTCAATATACCAGGACGAGTGAAGTCCAGCCAGTGGAGAACCTAGCTGTGCCTGGCTCATTCTCCAGTTTACTGACTGGAGAGAGGTTGCTGGCCTATGCTGCTGAAAGCTTGAATACTTTTTTTAATCAAAATAAAGAAAAAATTGGAGTAGTTCTATTCCATCTCTCCCTGCCAGGCAAGGATATAACTACAGACACCCTAAAAAGAAATCCCAGAGAGACCCCACTCAATCTGAGAAGTCCATTTGTACTGTTTTGGTTGTATTGCTGTTCACTATTTTCTTCTTATTACCATGTATTGCGCTCTAAAAATAAGCTAGGTGCTAGTCAGAAAAATGAAACAGGCTCAAACCCTGCCTATATAAAGATGCTGGCTGCCAGTCTGTCTCACAGGACTCCTGTGAGGGTTGAGAGCTGGCTTGAACACTGGTGGTAAAAAAAAAAAAAAAACTCCCTCAAGGTGTTGTCAAAATCTTAATGCAAATGATTAATCCACTCTAATTATATCAACATTATATGTTTATTATATGATACTATGTATACATATTGGCATTGGAACGTGAATAATAGTATCTATCTTCCATCCCTGTTACAAAAGTAGTAGATATAAAATGCCGAACACCTGGCAAGTGCTGAAAAATGATAATTGTTTTGGCTGGGTGTGGTGGCTTAGCCTGTAATCCTAGCAGTTTGGGAGACCGAGGTGAAAGGATGGCTTGAAGCCAAGAGTTTAACACCAGCCTGAGCAACATAACAAGACTCTCATCTCTAAAAAAAATTTTAACAATTACTTGGGCATGGTGGCACATACCTGTAGTCACAGCTCCTTGGGAGGCTGAGGCAGGAGGATCACTTGAGCCTAGGAGTTTGAGGTTGCAGTGAATTATGATCATGCCACGGCACTCTAGCCCAGGCAACAGAGTGAGACCCTGTCTCAAAATATATATATATATATATATATATATAATTGTTTTAAAACTATTATCATTATTACTATTACAACTAGCAAAGAAATTGCCCATGTAAAGCAGATTTTTCAGAAGAATGGCAAGTAAGCTACTCAACACACTCCCACTCCACCACATTCTACCACTGCGGTATTTAAACCACTTATTTGGAAGGTGAAGGGATTGTAGACGAGAAAATAGAGCAGCAAATAAACACATTTGCCACTTTCCATTCACTAAGATATGGAGATAGATTTATAACTGCATCAAAAATAATATGTTGGTAATAGGTCCAACAGCAGCCATGTAATTCTCATTTAATCTATTTATTTCTTTGCCACTTGCATTCATCTCATTCAGATATGAAATAATTTTCTACTTACCATAAGCCCTTTCTCTATGGGGATGTGGGTAATTAAAAACAAAATCCAATAAACAGGAAAATCTGGAAGTCTTTGGCTCAAATGGAACCACCAAGCAAAATAGTTGAGGAGATTAAGATAGGATTCAAAGTCCTCTCTAATAAATGGTTTACAGTCTCACACAGATAAGGAAAAGAACAAACAGACCAAAAGTGAAAGATAAACAGATACATTAGAACAGAACGGGAAAAACCATCTAACCTCTTTTGGAGGAACTAACTCCCTAAGTCATCAGTTGATAGTGACAATACCTTATTTTTGCATAGACTAGTAGAGCTTACAATGCCCAGCCTCATATATTATTTCATTTAATCCTCACGATGACAATGGAGGACAATAACATCAGAGAATGTTCACAGACTAGCCTGAAAGGAAAGACCAACTAAACTTACATACATATTGTTGCTTCTCCCAGGAAGGGTTTTTCTTTCAGATCTTTTTGGATTCTGTTTTTGTTTGTTTCTTCGTTTCAGAAGACATTTATTTTCTCATCAACCAATTTAAATGTAAAAACTGCTTTTGATTCAATTCGGTTCAAATACGTATTTTTTTAAAAGAATATAATTTTTATTCCACTCCGAGTTAAGAAACCCATTAAATACAGCAAGTGCCATGCTATATAAATAAGATCAGATTAAGTCTGACATAAATAAATATAAAACCAGGATGCAATAGATTTCCCAATGACTTTATTTAAAAGCATTTGCCTTTATTTAAAAGCATTCCTGAACCTGACTTTACCTTACCAATTCATGAAAAAGCCATATCTATATATGTGGGGTTTTTTCCTGTAAATAATTGTTGAAGATCAGGATTTTGAGGAGGATTGTGCACAAAGTTAGAACTTTCCAGGGACTAGAAAACATGGGGATAGGGCTCATTCAATTTTAGAAGCCAGAGAAACCAAAGGACTCTGAATGCAAGATGTTACCCTGAAATATCACTCCCACCTTCACCCCAAGCTGCCCTAATGTTCATAATTCTACCATTGACCTGCTGCTCAATCTTGTTATTGAATGTGTTGGTAAATATCTATATCACTAATATCATGAATTTAATATTTTGGTAACAGTACGTCATGTAATTGGTCTCAATTATAAATTCTAAGTATAGTATTATACTTTATGCATATAAAAATGTCATTTTAGGCCGGGTGCGGTGGCTCACGCCAGTAATCCTAGCACTCTGGGAGGCCGAGGCAGGTGTATTGCTCAAGGTCAGGAGTTCAAGACCAGCCTGAGCAAGAGTGAGACCCCGTCTCTACTAAAAATAGAAAGAAATTATCTGGCCAACTAAAAATATATATAGAAAAATTAGCCGGGCATGGTGGTGCATGCCTGTAGTCCCAGCTACTCGGGAGGCTGAGGCAGTAGGATTGCTTGAGCCCAGGAGTTTGAGGTTGCTGTGAGCTAGGCTGACGCCACGGCACTCACTCTAGCCCGGGCAACAAAGCGAGACTCTGTCTCAAAAAAAAAAAAAAAAAAAAAATGTCATTTTAAGAAAGAATCCTTCTTTGGCTTCTCCAGGCTGCCAGAGGGTCCCATGGAACAAAAGCCATTGGAAACCACTGCTTGAAAGGCAGGAGGGCGGTTTGCACACCTCATTTCCATTCTCATCCAATTGGTCAGAACTTTGTCACGTGGCCACACCTTGCTGCAAAGGAGACTGATAAATATAGTCTTTATCCAGATCAATACCATTAATGATGAGTCTTTGAGTCCTCTCTCCCAAATTATCCAAGATTCCAACATAAAGTATCAGGCAGCACTAAAAATAGTATTCATTTGTTCTAAAAACAAAAGGTAATGACTCCTTTATTATATTGCAGGTTAAAACCCTGCTTAGCAGTGTTCAAGACTGATCATCAGAATCAGTTTAGAACATTATAAAAATACATATTCTTGGCTCCCATCCCCAGAGATCTGATTCAGTAAGTCTGGGGAGAAATCTACATACATATATTTTGTAATTTCTGCAGTGACTTTGATGATCGCCAGATTGGCGAAACACTACTCTTTGATTGTTTACTGAGTACTAATCTCCCTGAATGCAACAAGTCCCTTTGAGTTAATTAATTTATACTAATTACCTTGTATTATACCATTACTGTATAACAATTTGTGTAAAATTTTGTGAAAATTCAGGATTTCTTTTCTTCCTTCTTTAAAAAATCCAATCATTCTCCCTACTCTCTCCCTCCCTCCCTTTCTCTCTCTCCCCTCCTCTCCTTTTTTCTCTTTCCTTTTCTGTCTTCTTTTTCGTTTTTGAGCCATAATAAATAGGATGCTGAATTATTAAAATAAAGAATATAATGTCATTTTCTCACTTAATGATAGAGTGGCAGGTCTGACTAATAATGATTAAAAATAACCAGCAATGGTATAGTCATGCTTTATTTGTATAAGGCCTGTTTTTCTTAAAAATAAATATGTGTGTGTGTGTGTGTATATATATATATATATATCACATGTTATCATAATTGACACTCACAGAAACTTTCTGACATTAGTGTGATCATTACTCTGTTTTACAGAAAGAGAACATCTGTAGCATTGCTGTTAGAAAAAAGAAATGAAGGCAATAAAGATGTATGAGTATCTACTAAATGCCAGGCACTTTCCATGTGCTTAACACCTGAATGTTCCCAGCAACCCCATGAGGCATCACTGTCCTCATTTTATAGATCAGAAAACTCCTCTGAGGAATTAATTTAGTGGAGGTTATACACCTTGTCACTGACATAACTAGGAAGGTAGCCTGTTTGACAGGTGCCTGCATCCAGATGCTTCCCACCAAGACTTCTCAACACCTTTTTAAAATTAAAGTCCTTTTTTCTCTATATTATGAACAATCGCCCCACAGTCAGGACAAACAGAGCAGATACCAAATTCCACTGGTTTCACACTGTAACATTACTGAAATCTGAGTGTAAATTATGACTGATGGCATATTCTAGTTTAATTAGCAGCATTTTTTTCTTTGTTAATGGCACATAAAATAATGGTGCATTTATAATTCATAGCATCTTATATGTTATAAAATATGGTCCCACATAAAACTACTCTGATGTTTAACACTTTGCTTTCCTTGATATTGCTGTAGCTACAAGGAAGGGGCCACGGCTGATAGCAAATAAAGAAGTAACAGGCATTGGTGGTTACTAGCCCTGTAGCTTGGAAATGTTCTCTCCTTTTTCTTCCTTCCTTCCTTTCCTTCCTTCCTTCCTCCCTCCCTCCATCCCTCTCTCTCTCTTTCTTTCTTTTTTTGGATTAGCCTTTGGGCAAGTCCTAGTAGATCTTGTTCCTCGTTTTTGCCTCTGCATAGCTGTGGTATATACTAGCTCTCAGTTGTTCCACTCACCTAATGTTAGCATGACCTTAGATTTTTAAATTTATCCTCACTGGCTTCTCACTGGTTTTTGTCCTATTCAACTTAATCAGAGTTTTGCATACAATACAATTACTTGATGCAATTTTAATGAAATGAGCGCTTTGTTTCATTATACTTATTTAGAGACTGCACAATGTCTACTTCACAATAGCACTTGCAAAAGCAAAGGAAAGAAAACAGCTCTCACAGTGGGAAGTATGCTTTATCACGGAGAGATAAGCGAGAAGAATAACTGACTTGAAGATAGACAAATAATTAGGGAACAGAAGAGAACTCCTAAAACATTCTAAATAGTATTTTGCTGAGATCCGAGAAGATGCTTTCTTAAAATAAGAATACGACGTCAAAGAAAATAACAATTAGAAACTATAAATTGTGGAATTAAAAAAATTCCAAGAATAACTTCTAAAAGGTTACAGAATCTCCCCAAAAGTCAAGTTGTATCCCTCTCCCTCCTATCACCTGCTGAGCAGAGAGCTAGACAGAAGTTACCTTTGGAACAGGACAGAAAAGGTTCTGGGGTGGGGGGCAGCCCTGTGGGAAACGGAAATGACAGAAAGTCTGGATAATCCTGAAGACACCTTATTCCATTGTAATCAAGGAAAAGAAAAGGCTGTAAAAGTAGATATGAAGGAATACTGTTTCATTCCATTATAAGCTCTTTTGTTTCCATCAAGTATTATTTTGTGTGTGCGTGTTTGTGTGTGAATATATACATTATTTCAAAAGCAATGAAAATAAGAGATAAAGAAATAAGTGCAAAAGGAAAGTAAAGAGTGGGCCCACTATACAAAATGTGTTTTGTGACATGTTAGTCTCCATTCCGTAAAGTCCCTGACTTGCGATATTAATAACAGGCCGCATGTCACTGAGAACTTTCTATGTGTGAAACACCGTTCCATTAGTTTCACATTTTAACATCACTGAAATCTGAGTATAAATTATGACTGATGACATATTCTAGTTTAATTAGCAGCATTTTTTTTCTTAGTGGCTTTTTACATATTTTTTCATTTAAAACTTAGAACATCACTACCAGATAATGATTTTCTCCTTTTTACAGTTGAGGAAATGGAGGTTCAGAGAGATGAATGCCCAGAAGTACAAGGTTCTAGCTGGTGATGCCAAAATTTGAGCCCAGTGATCTGAGTCTAACTAAGATACTCCCAACACTTCACTGCTCCACCCTTGCGCCTTTGAGACATGTGAAGTCAGATGTCAATTAGGCAGCAAATATTCAGGTCTGAAAGTCAGGGTAGATATATGGGCTTCAGATAGAATTGTGGGCTTGATCAGCAAATAGCAGTAAAGCTGTAGGAGTGGGTGATGACAGTATTTGTAATGAAGAGGGTAAACCTAAGACAGATCTGATCTATCTCAACAGATAAAGAATTGACAGAGAAAAAGAAGCAACCTACAACCCTAGAGATTGATCAAGGAGAAGAAAAACTACCAAAGTGGTGTTTTTATGAAAGTCCATGGAAGAGAATGTTTCAAGGAGAGGGTTGTCAACAGAGTCAAAGGCTGCTTCAAGTTATGAAAGCACTCAGAAGATTCTTTGGCTTTCTATCTTTCTTTATTTGAGACAGAATCTCACTCTGTTGCCTGGGCTAGAGTGCCGTGGCATCAACCTAGCTCACAGCAACCTCAAACTCCTGAGCTCAAGGGATCTGCCTGCCTCAGCCTTCTGAATAGCTGGAACTAATAGCATGCAACACCACATCCAGCTAATTTTTTCTGTTTTTAAGAGAGACAAGGTCACACTCTTGCTCAGGCTGGTCTTGAACTCCTGACCTCAAGTGATTGAAGTAAGAAGCCGAAGATAAAGGTGAGGGCGCTTGTTAGTGAAGTGAAGTCCCGAGAGGGCAGGGGAAAATGAGATCCAGAGAACACGTAGAGAAAATAATCATAGAAAGGAGAGTGGATTGGTGGGTGCTGAGATAGGTAAACTTGTAGGTTCAGTGGAGCAAAGTAGAGTCATTCTCCACCTGGTACCTTCTATTTTCTGAGTGATGCAAGTGTTGAGGTCATGTGCGAAGGGGTAGGTTGTAGAAACATAGGCTTGATAAAAGTAGAAAAAATGTAAATATCTACCATGGAGAACACAGAGAGCTACCTCGAAGTTTTGTAATAAACATGGTGGGCTTTATAAAAACATGTTAGGGAATTTGGATCATGGACATCAACTGGGTTGTGTTAAAAATGCCACGTTTTACGCTTCCTGGATCATTTGATTTGTTTCTCACCTGCAGTGGTATGGATTGACCAAAGACACAGCAAAACACCCCACTGCTTCTAAACAGCTCCTAATGTCATTCAGTCACATGACGGATGCCATTTTGCTTAGAGTTAAAAAAAATCCTGCATATCTTTAAGAAAAGTATTGCTCATAATTATTGATGTGACTCATACAACCTATTGATACGTGTGCTTACACCGGTCTTTAAATAGCACTAGCAAGGGGAGAGAAGCAGGCAAGAGGCTTTTCAAAACATTAAGTTGCTGTTCTTGATGCTTATGAGATATACAAGGTTGAAAGTTAACTTCGGATACAATAGATTATATTTTGAGAGTCGGATCTCGGAGATGAGGTTCCACAATTTATGCAGAAATTGGTGACTCTTTGATAATCTTTAAAATATCATTTCAAAATGTGGATCTTTTCTGTGGAAATCACAGTGGGAAAACATCCCACAATCTGGCACAAAAATATGACTAACTGGTTCTTTATGCTTAGTTTGGTTGATAAAGTATATATCTTAAGGATAGTTATACATCAAAAAAAGAATAATGACATTTGATTAGGACTAATCAAATGAAAAGAATTATTTTTCAAGTCATTCATTTGAACAAAAGAATATTTATTCTCTTTTTAATTACAAAGACAATACATGTTAAGTATAGAAAAACATTAAAAAAAAGAAACCCTACCTTTCCACTATAGTGAAATAATGACTGTTCACATTCTACTATATATTCTTCCAGGATATTTCCTAAACATTTACATATATCCATATTTTTAACAAAAAGGATAATGTTATTTTTAACCACTTTTTTTTTTTGAGACAGAGTCTTGCTCTGTCACCCTGGCTAGAGTGCAATGGTATCATCATAGCTCACTACAACTTTTGCTCAGGCTGGTCTCAAACACCTGGCCTCAAGCAAGCCTCCCACCTCGGCCTCCCAGAGTGCCAAGATTGTGGGCATGAGCTACTGTGCTCAGCCTGAAATCTTTTTTTATTTGATAACACGGTACATATTATGAACACTTTTCAATGTTATTAATATTAAAATAATTTTCTTCATCATCCTTTTTATTTTTTTTTCTTAAGCTATCAGTCTTACTGAAATCATCCTTTTTAATAGCTGTTATCTGCTGGGCGTGGTGGCTCACACCTGTAATCCCAGCACTCTGGGAGGCCGAGGAGGAGGATCGCTCGAGGCCAGGAGTTTGAGACCAGCCTGAGCAAGAGCGAGACCCCGTCTCTACTAAAAATAGAAAGAAATTATCTGGACAGCTACAAATATATATAGAAAAAAATTAGCCAGGCATGGTGGCACATGCCTGTAGTCCCAGCTACTCGGGAGGCTGAGGCAGCAGGATCGCTTAAGCCCAGGAGTTTGAGGTTGCTGTGAGCTAGGCTGACGCCACGGCACTCTAGCCCGGGCAACAGAGTGAGACTCTGTCTCAAAAAAAAAAAGAAAATAGCTATTATCATCTGAATTACAAACATTTAGAGAGTTAATCTCTTATTGCTAAACATTAAACTATTTCCTCCACTGACATTTTTTGTTATTAATACTGTAACTTACAATAGGATAAACATATTGATAGATGACTCTTGGTATATAACTCTTATATTTTTCAGGCATATTTCTAGAAACCGTAATGCTAGGTTAAAGATGATGCTTTCTTTTTTAAACATGTATTTGTTAATTCAACAAATATTTAGTGACCATTCAATAAATACATAAAAATTAAATATACATGTATTGAATTACCAGTGGTCCAGGCACCAGGAATACTCAGGTGAAGCAAATACAGTCCCTGCACTAAATGATCCTCAAGTGTAGGGAAGGAGACAGGAAACAAGCAATCCTTTGTCACACAATGTTAAAATGACAACCAGAAAGGATACAAGAAGTACATTCCCACCATCTACATGTGAAAGTACCTATTTCTTTTTATGCTCATCAACCTTTAATACTAAGCTTTAGGAAAAAAATTGCCAGTTTGATGGATGAAAATGTTTCTCATGGTAATTTGCATTTCTTTGATTACTATTGAAGCTGAACATTTTCTTTCACATATTTATACTATTCTGACATATTTTGGGGGAAAACGCTGCTTAAAAATCTGTGCAATCTAGCTAGAAATAAGGTAGAAAAGAAAAAAAATCTGTGTAATTGTTTGGCTTTTCTATGCATCTCCTAGAGTTTTATTTTTCTTGTTTATGAAATTTCTACAGCTCTGTAGAGATAGAGTTGAAATGATCAATATTGTGATAAAAACTTATATTATAATGTGACTTTATAGAGCTTATTTTCCTTTATAGCACCATAAGGAAGAATGAGGAAGAAATTTTCTTGTATAGTACATACAAATGTGCATTATCGTAAATTATCAAGGTGTTTAGTGGTTCTAAAGAAAGGAATATGGAAACAATTTCCTTTCTGTCAATGTCTAAATTTACACTCTGAATATATTTCTCCTACATGTACATTTGTACAAGTTTCCGATTTTGTTAAATTCATATCATATTCGAGATCAACAATTTTACTTAGGAGAATTGCCTGTGTTTTTAAAATTTGGGATATTATTGTTTTAAATATAAATTAGTGATCCTAACAACCAATAATGCATAGTTTCTATATATATAATAAAAACTGACTTTGATGAATCTTGACTTACAAATACTTTAGACTGAATTAATTATATTTTTTGATGCGAACTTAAAAAAGTAATGTTCATTCTTGTACATGACACTATCATTCAAAATTTGTATTAATTTTGGCTGAACCCCTCATAACTGGCCCAAGCTTTTAAGTCATGTAGATTGAGAAGGCTGTGTTCAAAAAGTCCTTTTTTCCATGGAGTACTCGAGTAGGTTCCACTGAACTGATATTCTATTAATACTCCAGTAATGGGTTTACTCTTTCCCTTTTAACCCTGGTTCACAATGTAACCTGTGCACCGTAGAAAAGAAATTTTTGAATCGTTGGATTGGAACTAATCAGAGACTTTTAGGCACAGCGGGTTGTTTTAGCTGAGCCAGGCAATACTTTCAAGAAGGAGTTTACGTAGACACAGAGATATCAAGGGGGCACTGAAAAGAAAGAAGGTGCAAAGTAAAGAAATAAACTTTCCCCCAGAGTTGTATGGAACCCCAGGGGCCCTTATCCCTCTAGAACATTCAGCTTTACGTTCTACGGACACAAGATCCCCTTGAGGAATAATCATGTATAATTTCTCAGGGACAGCATGAGCTTCCAGATGTCTCGTTCTCTCAGGAGTTCACAATGAAAAACCACTGGTATTAATAAAAGGCCTCCTGTTAGAAAAAGGTTATTTGGGAGTAACAAGGGAGTACTTTTCCTTTAGAAAAGTGTGTTCACAGCCATTAGAATGCACAGAACTGGCTAACGGAGGGCATTTTGACTCTGAAGAGACAAAATGGCAGTCATGCTGGGCCCCAATCATGTCTGGCCACCAGGGACACCATCTCTCAGAACTGCCTTCCAGCTGCTTGCATTTCACATTGTCAGGCCAAACAGCCCGAGGCCCAAAAACAGGAGCATTTTCATATTATTTTAAATCTTCAAATGCAGGCAGCTTCAGCCAGTCTAAAGTGTCACCAGATTAATTGGGAATATTTGGACAGAGAGTGTGGTAAAGTTGTGATCATTAGCAGGACTTTGGAGTCAGAGGTGTATCTGTTTAAATCCTAGCTCTCAGTCATCTTCGACAAATTACTTAACTGTTCACTGAGTTGCTGTTTCCTCCCCCATAAAATGTGAGTGCAAATGCCTATGTGATTAGTTTCTTGGAATTAAATGCAATACCAAGAAAGGGCTAAAACATGGTAGGTACTCAACAATTATTCATTTCTTTCCCTCCTGCCCTTCTTCCTCTTCCAACCTCTTCTCCATTTTCTTGTGTCTCCCTCCCATTCCCCATCTCTTTCTTTCTCAGTTTGAAGCTGGAATATTTAGGTTAATTCATTGATCAATTTTGGGGTACCTACTAAGCCCCAGGCACCCAGCTAAGTGTGCGATCTACACAGTGAAAAGAGGTAAGGTCTAGACAGGGACATTTTTGTGTAAACAAAATGTTACTACTATTAAAGGCTTTATGAAGTGCCTAAACTGAGCATAAGCTGATGTTGGTAACTTCCTCGAATTTCCACCCTCAGAGATTTATTTGCATCCATCACTCTGCATGCAGGACTTATCCCCACCACACACACACACACACACACACACACACACATACAGACACACACACACAGAAGGCAAGGTGGCTTTGCATAGCAATCTGAACCAGAAAAAAAGGGTGATATAAAAGAAGGATAGAAAAATGTTCATTATCCAACCCTCAGAGACTCCCTATAGAGAAGCAGGGGTTAGAAATGAAAGTGAAAGTGCTAGGATGAGACTTACAAGGCACACCGTGTACACCATAATGCTATGGAGCTAAGGTGCCACATTGCTACTTAGAGAGGAAAAGAGTATGTCCTCAATCCCTGCACACCACAGAGTGGCATCTGGCATGACTCTCAGCACAGCTGCGCAGCAGGAATGCCAGGAAGCAACATTCCCACTGAAGATCTTGGCCATGGTGGCTCTGCTGAGGAACCACAATACAATGGCTCCTCACAATGGACTTCAGTAATGATATAAAATTAGGGCATGTGTGCACTTATTCTGAGCTCAAATGAAACACCCATAAAATTGCCAACAAATTGAAGATGAGCTGGAGTTCTGACATATGTCAGGAAGGGCTGTGAGGATACTAAATTCAGGCTTTATTAATGCTCCTGTGACCTCATTTATACTCACGAGCTGGTGAGGGCTGGGGACCTTCAGGTTCCATTGCAATATTAAGAATTCAAATGTCTGTGGTTTCTCTTTCCTGCATTATTTTCTAATTTACAGATAGCTCTTCTGTGTTCCTTAATTAACAACCTCCTCAAAAGGAAAAAAAAGTACATGATTTAATTCGTCCAATTTTAAATTGTGAGTATCCCAATAGAATTTAATCTTTTCCTAGGGAAGGGAAATACAAATTTTTATTAGAAGTCATAGGGCAAAGGAAATTTGGTTAAGGAAAATGTTATGGAAAACACTAGAAATTTATGGTCAGAGGCTCATATGTTTATTGGATCAGAGACCCCTTTAATAATCTGAGGACATGCTGGACTTCTCTATGGAAAAAACTCATTTGCAGGAGTACATCTGAAGCCCACCCATTCACCCCAGTCTTGCATGCAGAGGGAGCCTAGGTTAAAAGCTCTTGCATCAGGTGCCTGGATTCTAGTATCCCTGTGTGAGTAAGAACAGGATGACAATGAAACAAAGTCCATGACTTTGACCTACTTGCTGGTCAGTTAGCATTGTGTGCACCCCTGCTTCTCACCAGCATCCAGCTAGTGTAATGGATTCAGTGCTGACGAATCACCTCTCCAAGTAGGTGGCCTTGCTGACCCAGTTCATAGTTTCATGTTCCATGGAGTCCTACGGAACACATCCTCTTCCAACACAACTGACTGCCATCACACTGAAGGGTTGTAAAGAGTGATCGAGACTTTTTACTCATAAGTTTCCTATTAAGCTGCCTACATAAAAGGCATCGTCAAACACTTTAGCAACATTATCCCATTTCACAGGAGCTGTATGAGATTACAAAATATGATTCCCAACTTACAGATGAGAAAACAAAAGTTAAGTGACATGACCAAAGTCACACAGGTAATAAATGGCAACACACAAACCCCCAGCCTTATAAACTTAATGTTTGTGTTCCCCTCCCAAATTCATATGCTGAAGCCCTAACCCCTAATGTGATGGTATTAGGAGGTGGGCTTTTGGGTGGTAATCAGGTTTAGATGTGGTCACAAGGGCAGACCCCCTCCCCCAAGATGGGATAAATGCCTTTATAAGAAGAGGAAGAGACACTAGAGCTTCCTTTCACCACCAAGTGGAAATATAATGAGAAAGCAGCTGTCTGCAAGCCTGGAAGAGGGTCCTCACCAGATACCGAATCTCCCAGCACCTTGATCTTGAACTTTTCAGCCTCCAGAACTGTGAGAAATACATGTCTATTGTTTAAGCTACCCCAGTATGTGATATTTTGTTACAGCAACCTAAGAAGACTAAAGCAACCAAGATGGCTAAGCTTGTGTTTTTCACATCTATGTTTTTTGCATTCCAATGGATACAAATGTTATACTTTGTAACCTAAGTCCCAAGTGTCAACCTCAAATTAAAGCGATTAATATAAGCTCAACATACATACTCCTAAATGTCCTGAAATGATTTCAGTTAAAGAAGACTGGCTTTTGAAAGGCATTAAAATGTACTGATATTGAAAGGAGAAAAAGATGTCTTTTCACTTAATTGTTAAAATCACCCCATCTATATCCTGCCCACATAATTCTCAACTAATAATAGCCTATTTCATTCAGTGTCAGCAAAGAATACAGAATGCTATAATCCACATGTGTGTTATTTTCTTGCACATGCCTGCAAACTATAATTAGCGGATACTTCTTCAAACATCAAGTCAAACATTTTTGAGAGTTTTTTTCTTACTTATAGAAAATTCAAGAGTGAACAGCTTGGAAAAACATTTTAAAAAAAAAAGGCAAGAAAAACAAACCCTGTTCTATCTTATATCACGATTTGGCTTTGGATCTATCATCATACTTGCTAGTTCTTTTAAAATTATGTCTGAAAAGGTGTGACTTGAAGCAAAGAATATATCCATCATGATACAAACATCAAAGAAAACACATCAAAGAAGATAAATGCAAGGGAGGGCCATAAAAGAAGTCCCTAAAAAATGAGTCTTTGGATTTAAAGATATGCAAATCATTGGTAACCTTAGCAAGAGTCATTTTGTTATTGATGAATGAGGAAGCACAGACAGCAGCGGGTTCAAAGAAATATATGGCACCTCCATACAACGGATCACTCACTCTACAGTGGATAAACAGATTGAGGTGCATCTGTAAGTACAAAGTTAGAAATATGTTTATGGAAAAAGCAAGTTGCCAAACAACAAGAATAGCATAATTTCATATTTGCAAAAGTAAAATTACCAGTGTATAGAAATGTATGTAGATAGAGATATAAATGGATGGCCTTATTTGTATATTTGTAAATGCATGAGAGAATTGTCTAAAAGGACACATACTTTGTACCAGAGATCTTTTGGGACCCTGTGTCTCATCCCCTCAAATCATCTCTGATTTCAGCCACAGCTGTGGCAGTTGGTTTCACACAAACTCCAACTCAGGCTGATGACGTCCCACCAGAAGAGCAGAGCATGGCTGTGGTCTCTTCATACTCTGACCTGGGGCTCCCCAGTGGAGCCTGCTTAGGTCTGCAAACAGAAGCCACCCAGGAGAAGTGAGGGAATGGCCCTGGGAGCAACATTCAACCAACGGTGAATCAGACCTAGTGGATAAATGTCCTGGCCCACCCACTGCAGCCTGTGAAAGGACAAATTTGGGAGTCATCCTATAGGCTTTTTTTAATTGCAGTAAAATATAATATATACTATATAATATATAATATAATATATAATATACAACATAAATTTACCACTGGAATCATTTTAAGTGTACAATTCAGTGGTATTAAGTACATTTACTATGTTGTGCAACCGTCATCATTATCCATTTCCAGAACTTTTTCGTCATCCCCAACAAAAACTCTATACTCACAAACCAATAACCCCCATTCACCCCTCCCTCAGTCCTTTAACCTCAATTTTACTTTCTGCCTCTATGAATTGACTTACTCTAGGTATATCTTCTAAGTGGAATCATTCAATATTTGTCCTTTTGTCTCTGGCTTATTTTGCTTAGCACAGTGTTTCAAGTTCATCCATGTTGTATCATGTATCAATATTTCATTCCTTTTTAAGACTGAATAATATTCCATTATATAAATATACACACACATACATATAATATTCCATTTTATATATATATACACACACACACACCACCTTTTGTTTATATTAATACATTCCTCTGTTGATGGACATTAGTGTTGTTTCTACCTTTGGACTGTTGTGAATAAAACTGCTGTGAACATTGGTGGACAAGTACCTGTTTGAGCCCCTGCTTTCAATTCTTTGGGGTATAAACCTAGGAATGGAAATGCTAGATCGTACGGTAACGCTAAGTTTAACTTTTTGAGGTGCCACCAAATTGTATACTTCTTACAGGTCCTGGTGGAACTGAACCCCAGAATCTTGATGCTCTGTCCATATATTGGCACCCATTCTTTTCTGCCTCTCTCTCCTGCTCCCTATGGCATTGTAAGTAGCCTAACTGCACCCAGGTCCTCCAAGTCCTGTCTCAGACTCTACTTTTGGAGGAACCCAAGCTAGGACAACACCCACCTGTAAAGGTGATTACCTCTGGGAAATTAGGATTGGAGAAGGGGAGACATTCCTTTCTAAAACTTTTGTACCTATATCACTTTTGTCTTTTTGAGTTTTAAGATCACAAGAAGTCACAGAGTTACAGTATTCTATTCTGGTGAAACATGCATAAATGACTGCCCCAAAACAAAATAAACCACAGACTGATCATTCTTGCAATTTTGTGCCATTAAAGCAAGTCATAGAGCTTTAAAGGTTAATTTCTTTTTAAGTCGCTTAAATTCTGGATCTGAGATGACGCTCTTGTCCTTAAGGCTGGATCCCTGCAGATTCTGGCCTAACTCACACCAAGTTTTTAGTTATCAGTGTTCTCCCTCCATGCTTTCACCAAGCGTACAGTCTTCCCTCTTGTCTAGCTCGACCCTCTCATTTTCTCTAAGCAAACCATGCTCTCCTGGCCTCCCTCCCTTCCCTCATGTAGTTTAGGCCATACAGGACTTTGTTTGAACCATTAACCCACCAACATTTTTGATTCTCTTGTCTTCATACAATGCTCATCCTTCAATTTCCAACCTAGACTAGTCCAAATATTAATACTTGCCTCCAGGCTGCTGAGGGCTGCTGGTGAAAATGACTTAATTTTCTTGATGAAGTAAGGAGCACTACTGATTATAGTGTCTAATCTCAGCAGGTCCTCACCACTACTTAGCAATGTGATACTGCATAGACCTAAACTCCCCTATCATTCTCCCCAACAGCCTCACTCACACTTGCACCAGATTTCTTTGATTTCTGTTTCACAAAGAAGACAAAGATTATTAGGTGCCAAATACTTTTTTTTAATTTAAAATCATCTGTATCTGAACAAATCTTTGGAGACCCAATATCTACAATGTGCTTTCTAGGTGTCAGGTACTATGCTAAATAATCATAGCAGCTAATATTTATTGAGTTTGTTATGATTAAGTATCACACTGCCTGGAATCTACTCAATAGATGTTGGCTATATAATGATGGACTGAAATACAGAGGTTTGTAGCTATGGTATCAGAAAGTAAAAAGATTATTATAACTTCAGAGCCCATATACTTTATCTGTACTTCTCCTAAAATTTTTTAAGTAATCATTTTGGCATAAAATTCTTACAACATCAACACTGTATGAACTAGGTATATTATTGTTGTCTCTACTCCTTTTTATATAAATATATATGTGTATATATTATCTGCATATATATAATATATGCATATTTTGCATGTATATATATTTTAGATCCAACATCAAGGTTGCAGTTAAAGAGTCAGCAACTGGGAGAGTCAGAACTTAAACACAGATGTCTTTGACTCTGCAACCACATTTAAAACACTACACAATGCTACTGTTAGTGCCTATACATAGCTTTACTTACCACATCTCTGAGAAGAGGGTTTTCCCTTTTCTTAAAGAAAACTAGTGAATCCATCTGAGCATCTCATTCTTTCCCAACTCCTTCAAGAACCTGTTCTATCAATTTCCTTCTCTCTTTCCCATGTGTTCAATTCTCCTGAATTTTTGTTGTTGTTGTTGTTGACTTATTTCCTGTGGCTTAAGTAAGTCTCTCAGACTTTAATAAGTCTCCCCTTTGGCAGATCACACCAAAAGTTTAAAAAGTCAGAGGGTTGACAACAGGAAATAAAGACTATGGAAATTAGATGATAATTTCAGGAGCTTCCACATCAGATTAATAGAAGTTCCATAAAGAGAAAATAGAGCAAAGTATCAAAGAAAGAGTACTAGAACATTTCCCATGGCTGAAGGTCTCAAGTATCCAGGTTGGAAGGTCCAGTAAGTGGGAAATGCAATAAAGTAAAAAAGAGAATTATAGCACATCATTGTGAAATTTCAAAATGCCAGGAATAATACAACATCTTTGATACTTTCAGAAAGAAACAAAGAATGTATTATGTAGAACAGTATATGAATTGAAATGGCACTAAACTAGGACAGTGAAACAAAGCCTTTAAATTTCTGATAGAAAACTATTTCCCATCTAAAAGTCCACCTCCAGGCAAACTACCATCAAATATAAAGGTAGAATACTGAAATTTTGAGAACCGTAAGATCTCAAAATATCTCTTAGGAAACCTTTCCCAAGAACCTATGGAACATGTGCTCCTCCAAATCAAGGAAGTAAAGCAAGAAGGAGGAAGGCACAGGACCTGGGAACAAGGGATCTCTCATGGGCACGCAGAGAAGGAAGTCTTCTCATTTCTCTTTTTTCCATCCTCCCTCCCATGGCTTTAATTCAACTCTTCACCATTTTTCTTTTGGACTATTGAAATAACATCCTTAACAGTATCCCTTCTTTTAGTCTCATGCCATTTCACATACTGCACCAAAGTCCCATTTTATATATACAAATCTGATCATTTTCACATACAGAATTTTTTAATGCTAATGTTTCATTTCTCTATTTCTGTGGTGAGTTCAAACAACAATCCTTTATTTGATCATAATTTTCCAATCTGGGCTGGGTTCCCGGAGGTGGTTCTTCTGCTCTTCTTGCCTGGAGTCACTCTTGTAGCTGCAGTCATCTCACAGCTCAACTGGGAACCCAAGATGGCTTTACTTAAACGTCTGGCATCTCCACTGGGACAGTTGGAAATGATGGAGCCTGGCTGGTCACTCCAGAAGGATAACCATACTTCTCTCTCACTATGTGGTAGATCGGGATTTTAGGGAGAATTCCAAGAGGATAAGCTTCTATGTACTTATCAAACCTCTGCTTCCATCACTATTGCCAATGTCCAATTAGCCAGATCAAATCACATAGCAACGTCCAGAGTCAACATGAGAGTCACATCGCAGATGCTCATTACTTACCAAAGTTTTATCCAACCTCACAAGCCCTTCAAGATCTAGCCCTTACCTCTCCAAGCCTATCTCTTCCCCCTCCACCCTCTGATTTCATTCTCTATCCATCACAAGAACTAACTCTTACATCTACTTAGTATGTGCCAGGCAGTTCAAACTGGTTTTAATGACCATCATAACAATCCATTTTGCAGATGAGTAAACTGAAGCATAGTTGTTAGACCCAGTTGCAGATAAGAAGACTGAGGCACCAAGAGGTTAAAGGACTTGCGCCAGGTCCCTCAGATAGTAAGTGACAGAGGGGCTTCAGTGTTGATCTTCTTCAGCACTATTTTATCTGGTCTCTTGGGGGAAATGTTCAGTTCTGTGAACATCCTGAACTGTCTCTGGCCTTCCTCTGGGATTCTCACTTGCTGCTCTTCCGGCAGGAAAATGCCTTCTCCTCCTTCAGTGTCAACACGTGAGGTGAAGACTTCCTGGCTCCTCCCAGGTGGATCTAGATGCTATCTTACCTATTTCCACTGCCCACCTCCAGCCACTGAGGCAATTATCATCTCACGTTGCTTCTATTCATTTTCATGATTGTCTCACGTAATGGGCATAAGAATGGATGGGAAGAGCTAGGCTGTCCTCCGTGACCCTGACACTTTGAGAACCACTGCCCTAGACCAAGGATTGGCAATACTTTTAGGGCCAGATAAATAGTTTAGGCTCTGCAGGCCATATGGTCTCTGTCACAATTACTCAAACTTCATTACTGTAGCAAGAAATTAATCATAGGCAACACATAAATCAGTGAGCATGGCTGCGTTCCATTAAAACTGTATAGATACTGGCCGGGCACAGTGGCTCACACCTGTAATCCTAGCACTCTGGGAGGCCGAGGCGGGAGGATTGCTCAAGGTCAGGAGTTCGAGACCAGCCTGAGCAAGAGCGAGACCCCATCTCTACGAAAAATAGAAGGAAATTATCTGGCCAACTAAAATATATATAGAAAAAATTAGCCGGGCATGGTGGCGCATGCCTGTAGTCCCAGCTACTCAGGAGGCTCAGGCAGTAGGATCGCTTAAGCCCAGGAGTTTGAGGTTGCTGTGAGCTAGGCTGACGCCACGGCACTCACTCTAGCCCAGGCAACAAAGCAAGACTCTGTCTCAAAAAAAAAAAAAAAAAAACTGTATAGATACTGAAATTTGAATTTTATGTAATTTTTCTTGTGACATAAAATATTATTCTTTCAATGTTTTTTGAGCATTTAAAATATTTGAAAAGTCATTCTTAGATCACAGGCCATATAAAAACGGGGAGTAGGCTACATTTTGGCTTGTGGGCTATAGTTTGCTGACCCCTGCCCTAGACTAGAAGCCTATAGTGTTATGTTCTTAGTATTTATTTGTCAAATAAGTGAATCACTGAAGAAGTGAAAATAACAATAGACTGAACTTATTTGTTTCACATTATAAAGTATTTTTACCTAAAAAGGGTGCCCTTTTTTTTTTTAATTTGGGCAAATCTTTAATCTCTGTAAGTCTGATTCCTCACCAGCAAAACAGTGTTAGACAGGATCAGTGAGAGGTTTCAAACTCTTTCATTAACCCCAGGAGTCCTCACACAGAACCCAGTGTGAAGGGTAAGAGAGGAGAGGAGGTAGAGTTGGTAGATGTCAGAGACCCCTTACGTTTACACCAGCCAGAATAGCATATCACTGTTAATCTGTTTTATGTATTTGGTTTCCAAAAAAGGGTTTATTTGAAGGAATATTTTTTCTATTATTTTATTTTGTTTTGAAACTACTATCCATGCAATTAATGTAATTAGACAAAAGAATGAAACAAGAGGAACAAAAATTAGAAAAGAAGGTTTTAAATTATTATTTGCAGCAGATATGACTATAGCTGAGAAACTCAGAAAAATGCACTGAAAACTCTTACAGACAATAAGAAAAATCAATAAAAGAGCCAAAAACTATTTTTTTCTACATTTGCAAACAACCAATTACAAATGATGAAAAAATACACCCAGGAATAAATCGAACAATGAAAATGCAATATCCATATAAAGAAATCTTTCAAATGCTACTTCAAATCAAAGATTCAACATCATAAACATATTATTTTCTATTAAATTATCCATAAATGTCAACAAGAATTTTTTGCACTAAACAAGTAGATTCTGAATTTTATTGGAAAAATAAACAAGCCAGAATAGCTAGAAAAATTCTGACAAAGTATAAATGAATAATTCTGATGAATTAAATGAAAATATGACAAATAAAGGTAAATGACCCTTATAGTGTATGTGAAAATATATTATAAATCTATAAGTAATTAAAACAGTTTGATAGTGGTGCCTGAATAAACAGATCAATGCAGCAGAATGAAGAGTACAGAAATAGACTGAGATACACATGAGAATTTAGAATATGATAAAGGTGGCATTTTGATTCAGGGTAGAAAAAATGAGTTATTCAATAAATAATGATGATACAACTGATTAAGCATCTAGCAAAACATAAAATTGTATTTCTTCCTCATTTCTTTCTTTTTTTTTCTTTTCCTTTTTTTTGGGGGGGGCCTACATGCCTATGTGATTTAATGACATCATTCTTTGCATAACACTTCTATTACATGTGAACTTTTTTTCTATGTTATCTAGTTTCTTCTTTTTTTTTTTGAAGTTAACAATTACTATTTACATATGTTTTTAATTTCAAAGTATTATGGGGGCACAAATGGGATTTTCCACTTGTGGTGTCATATTGGTGTTCAAATTTCAGATTTTGGAGCATTTTGGGTTTCAGATTTTTAGATCAGGGATGCTCAATCTGTCCTTGTATATTTATATAGATTATCTCTAAAGGCTACACAGAAAACTAATATCAACAGTTGTTTATAAAGGGGGGGGTGGTTAAAACAGTGATTTGTCCCTGATTACCTATTCACAAGTTATTCCTTAGTAAAGGATCCCCAGATCTGAGCTAAACCCATGGCCACCTGGCATAAACATTACCTTTCCCAGCTTTCTTGGCAAACTAGTATGGTTCATGTCTAGCCAATGTGTGTCCTTAAAAGGGAGGTTGTGCTCTTATCCTCTTCTTGTTCCTCCTGCTGGCCAGATAGTGGACCTGATTCCTGGGACTCGAGCAGCCTGTTTGGAGCGTGAGAGAAACACCACGTTTTGACAATGGCAAAGCAACAGCATAGAAAGAGTCAGGGTCCCCAATAATGGTGGCCTCATCACACCAGCCTTGGACTGCTCGCCTCTGGAGTTTGTGTTTTGGGGAGAGAAATAAATGCCTATGTTGTTTCAGTCATTAGTACAAAGCAGTTTATTTCATGCATAGCTAAAGCTAACCCTAACTTATTCAAGAGGGGAGCTAGGTGACTTGGGGAAGGGAAGGACCTATTACTAAGTCCATTTTATAGTTTAGAAACACAGCAGTGTACGGACGGTAGCATAAATCTCTGTATAAAGGACCCTGTCTTCTTTTTCTTGAGTTCCTCTAACCTTACAAAGACTGTTGAGGCATCTTCACTCTTTAAGATTACAACAGTTTCTGGTTATATTATTCATTCAAAAAGCCTAAAAGCCCACATGATAGACCAAATGATTTCTTACTGAGTATTCTGGCTGTGAGAATCTATGAAAATACGGGGTAGGTGTGTGTGTGCAGTGGGCAAAGAAAGGAAAAGAGAACGTTCATTTTAGCACACCTCAATCTATGTTGGATTCTTCCTTACAATAGATATTCTGAGTCTGAGGCTTTTTATACCTTCATAGATTAAATTGTTTGTTACTGGATCGACTCTTGGCTGGAGTCATTCCAATGCCCTGCTAGGAGAAGCAGCTATTTTATTTAATTTAGGATGTGCTGGCAAGACTGCCAAACATCACTGAGAACCTGGAAACACTCTCAAACAGAAGGCGTGATACATAGCAACAATGTCAATAATCTCTTGGCTTTCAGTTTTGATCTATGAATATTGTTTTCAGAGAGTCAAAGGAAAGAAAGTGAATTTGGAAACACTGACCAGGATGCTGAGGAACAGGATCCTTTCCACTTCCCCGGGGTTAGAATAAATTTTGTTTATAGTCTTATTATCTACTACTGGTCCCCAATCGTAGCTGAACATTAGAATCATCCTGAGGGACTTTTATTTAAAATAGATTCTCAGCCGAGTGCAGTGACTCACGCCTGTAAACCTAGCACTCTGGGAGGCCAAGGCAGGGGAGGATCGCTAGAGCTCAGGAGTTTGAGACCAGCCTGAGCAATAACGAGACCCCATCCCTACGAAAAATAGAAAAAAATTAGCTGAGCAGGGTGGCACACATCTGTAGTCCCAGCGACTTGGGAGGCTGAGACAGGAGGATCACTTGAGCCCAGGAGTTTGAGGTTGCTGTGAGCTAGGCTGACGCCACTGCACTCTAGCCTAGCCAACAGAGCGACACTCTGTCTCTCTCTCTCTCTCTCTCTCTCTATATATATATATATAGAGAGAGAGAGAGAGAGAGAGAGGGAGAGAGAGAGATTCTCAGACTCCATATCCTAAAGATTCTGATTCAGTAGATATGCTAAAGCCTAAACCTCTATATTTTTAGAAAGTTGCTCTGGAGATTCTGATAGCTGAACCCTGGTTCTTCATTTAGGAAGTCCTGGCATAGATCAATTCAGTATTCCTAAGTGCCCAATATGCACTAAATACTTTGTCAGACACAAGGAGGTATGTGATTTGGTTTCTTGGTTATGGGATATTATACTCTAGATATCACTAGCATTGCCTTTTCCACAAACTCAGGAAAAATGCGTTCATATCACTTTGTTATTTTGTTTTTGTTGTTGTTTTTCAATGAATCATTCATTGGTGTCACTCCAATATTCCTCTTGGGACTTCCTCTAACTGTACATTAGTTAGGGTTCTCCAGAGAGAAAGAAAGAACAGGATAAATAGATATAGATATAGACATAGACATAGATATATGACAGGGGATTTATTAGGGGAGTTGGCTCATGTGATTATGAAGGCCGAGAAGTTCCACAACAGGCTGTCTGCAAGCTGGAGACCATGGGATGCCACTAGCATAGCTTAGTCCAAGTCTAAAGGCCTGAAAACCCAGAGAGGTGCTGGTGTAAATCCTGGAGTCCAAGGGCATAAGAAGAAGAGTGTGATCATGTTTGCCTGTGGGGCAAATCCCTCTGATAAATCAGTCATACCAATGATTTTTCAGCCTAGCTGTTACTCTCAAAGAAAAAAAATGATATTTCCTGATACATATTAAAAAATAAATATTAACAACACCAAAGGTACAATCCATGAAAGAATAAATTGATAAGCTGGACTTTGTTAAAATTAAAAATTTCTGCTCTGTGAAAGACACTTTCAAGAGAATGAAAAGACAAGCCACAGATTGGAGAAAAAAATTACAAAAGATATATCTGATAAAGGATTGTTATCTAAAATATATAAAGCACTCTTAAAACTCAACAATAGGAAAACAACTCAATTAAAAAATGTATCAAAGATCTTAACAGACCCTCACCAAAGAACATATACAGATGGCAAATAAGCACACAAAGAGATACTCCATGTCATATGTCATCTGGGGAATGCAAATTAAAACGACTGTGACGTACCACTACACACCTACTACAATGGCCAGAATTCAGAACACTGACAACACCAAGTGCTGGTGAGGATGTGAAGCAACAGAAACTCTCATTCATTGCTGGTGGGAATGCAAAATGATACAGCCCCTTTGGAAGACAGTTAGTGGTTTCTTATAAAACTAAACACACTCTTACCACATAACCCAGCAATCACACTCCTTGGTTTTTACCAAAAGGAGGTGAAAATCCATGTTCACATAATAACCTGCACACAATGTTTAAGCAACTTTATTCATAATTGCCAAAACTTGAAAGCAATCAAGATGTCCTTCAGCAGGTGAATGGATGATAAACTGGGGTGTTACATCTATGCAATGGAATATTATTCAGTGCTAAAAAGAAATGAGCTATCAAGCCATGAAAAGACATAGAGGAACCTTAAATGCATGTTGCGTATTACTATGTGGAAGAAGCTAATCTGGAAATACTGTATGATTTCAACTATATGACATCCTGGAAATGGTAAAACTAGGGAGGACAGTAAGAAAGAGCAGTGGTTGTCAAGGATTGGGGGGAAAGTGGGTTGAATAGGAGAAACACAGAGTATTTCTAGGGCAGTGAAACTGTGCTGTATGACACTATAACGGTGGACGTGTATCATTATACAAACCCATAGAATGCGCAACACCAAGAGTGAATCCTATTGTAAAACTGTAGACTTTGGGTGATTATCATGTGTCAATGTAGGTTCACCAATTTAACAAATAAATGTACCACTTGGGTGGGGGAGTTTGGTAACAGGATAGGCTATGCATGTGTAAGGGTCGGAGATATAGGGAATATCTCTATACCTTCCTCTCAATGTTACCATGAACCTAAAACCACTTTTAAAAAATTAAGTCTTTAAAATAAATAAATGCTACTATCTCTATACACTATTATGGCATGAACGCCAGGATATATTGTTGTATCTGTTATCTATCACTGCAGAACAAATCACCCTAAAACATAGTTACTTAAAACAATGATTTTTATTCCTCATGATTGTGTGAGACAGGAACTGGGGCAGGATTCAGCTGAGTAGTTTTTTTTTTGTTTTTGTTTTTGTTTTTTGAGACAGAGTCTCACTCTGTTGCCCGGGCTAGAGTGAGTGCCGTGGTGTCAGCCTAGCTCACAGCAACCTCAAACTCCTGGGCTTAAGTGATCCTTCTGCCTCAGCCTCCCGAGTAGCTGGGATTACAGGCATGTGCTACCATGCCCGGCTAAGTTTTTCTATATATATTTTTTTAGTTGGCCAGATAATTTCTTTCTATTTTTTTAGTAGAGACGGGGGTCTCACCCTTGCTCAGGCTGGTCTCAAACTCCTGACCTTGAGCGATCCACCCGCCTCAGCCTCCCAGAGTGCTAGGATTACAGGCGTGAGCCACTGCGCCTGGCCTGAGTAGTTCTTTTCTCCATGTGGGTCTTCAACTCAATTGTATTCATCTGGAGATGGGCTGGGCTCAAAGGTCCAAATAAATATATTTTATATATCTATTATTATAAATAATAATAATTTATATATATTATTATAAATAAATATTTACCTATAAATATTCACATATTTATATTTTATATACTGCCAATATTTTAAAAATAATGAAAAGATGAGCAATTATTTAAACAGTTACTAATAAGAAGAGGAAGGGAACATGGTAGAGGGAACAGAAATAGAATCCAGACTTCTCTAAATATATCTTGTTTTGTAGATTTGGCTTTAGAACTATCTAAATATTTTACATAAAAATAAAAACAAAATTAAATAATAAAAGTAACTTCCAAATGTGAAAGTAATAGGAAACAAATGAACCTAAACTATCAATCTAGTTGGTAGAATAATCAAAAGAGAAAGAGCTTTAAAACACAATAACTATATATTCTTAGAGACGTATGTTAGAGATATATCCTAAAAACAAAAGAGCCAGGGGGGAAAAAAACTTCAACCGTGTTCAGGAATCATATTGGTGGTGGTGATGTCTGTATTGTTTTCCGAGATGGCTGTGTGCATATGGGAAAAACCAAATGTCTAATTATGGTAGTATTACAGAGAACTGAGAATTTTTTGTGTGTCATTGCTAGGAAATACAGATGTATAATTGATGAGGCTAAATAAAAACCTAACCACAACTTGATATTGAAAGTAAATTCATGATGTGTTTTATCTTTTTTGGATTTTTTTTTTTGAGACATGGTCTTACTCTGTCACTCAGGCTAGAGTGTAGTGGTGTCATCATAGTTCACTACAACCTCAAACTCCTGGGCTCAAGTGATTCTCCTGCCTCAGCCTCCCAAGTAGCTGGGACTACAGGAGCACACTGCCGCATACAGCTGATTTTTCCATTTTTTGTAGAGATGGGGTCTCATTATCTTGCTCAGGCTGGTCTAGAACTCCTGGTCTCAAGCAACCCTCCCACCTCGGCCTCTCAAAGTGCTGGGATTACAGGTGTGAGCTACCATGCCTGACCTTGTTTTATCTTAATAACAACAAAAAGGAAACATAGTCCCTGACTTGAACCACTGAAAAATCAAAGAACCAATGACCAACTCAGAGGCGAGGAGCACCCCTAGTGTCCAGATTATGATCTCTAAATATTATTTCCCTATTAAAACAACCAGGGCTCTTTGAAAAAATGATTAGTTCTGGATCTAGAGCAGGGAATGTAAAAGATATGCTCAAACATCTTGTTATTTAAAAAATCAAGGAAGCTACTGAAAACCACCAGGGTTGTGTCAAAAGGACTCAGGAAGCAACCTAAATATGCTCCACTGGGCTAAAATAGGAAATCTGAGCATCAAAAAGCATAATAACTTCCATGGACTGAAGTGCTTCAAACACTTTCAAAACCTTGAGTTTATAACTAATACTAAAACTAAGTTAATTGGTCACCTTTGAAAGAGGTCAAGGAAACATTTCATTACTTTGAGATATGATGAAGGAAAAGAATTGAAACATTTCTGCCTTCTCTTATCCAGTCTATTTTTCATAATAGCCAAATAGTTAATGAAGGACATTTCTCTTCATAGAAGTATTTTTATAAGTTAATGAAAAGGAATGATAAAATTAGAGTACTACCATTTTGTAATCTCTAATAATGTCACGAAAAGAGAGACATTAAGACAATATATTCTTCATGATGAAAAATACACCACCTATGAAGTAATGCTAAAAATAACCCTAACCTGAAGCAAATCGAGCCCCTAAATCTAATTGCCAATTTATAGCCAATACAGCAACTAAAGAAACTGTACCATTGGGGATGTGGTCAACAAAATCCACAGTATGGGAAACTATAAAATAAACAACAATAAACAAATTCAAGAAAAAAGAGATGGAGGAGGTTACTATAGATTCACATGCTTATCAATCAATGACAAACTATGGACCTTACTTGAATTACAATTCAAAACACTGTAAAAAAATTTTTAAGTAGGGCAATCAGTTCAATGTGAACATTTATGTGATGACATTGATGAATTATTGTAAATTTGTTTACATGTGATAATAATGGTATCATATGTCAAAAAGAGTTTTTATTTTGTACAGATATATCCTGAAATATTTATGGAGGAAATGATATGACATTCAGGCTTTACTTCAAAATAATCTCAAGGAGGGCAGAGTTGAGGGCACAAAGATGAAAAAAGCTTGACCCATGTACTAATAATCTTTGAAGCCCAGTGATGAATACATCAGGTTCATTACACTATTTTCTCTATTTTTATATATGTTTGTAATTTCCTAAAATAAAAAGTTTACAAATATCAATATTTATTAAAAAGTTAGATGAAACCCAATTGGTAGAATCACAGAATTCCATAAGCTCCTCTTCTTACTATCATCCTCTCCCTAAATTATCAGGTTTTTGGTGGGGATGTCTTCTACATCTTGGTATACATCAGCCTTAGCACAATAGGCTAAGGTATATGGTAGTCACTCAACAAGTGTTTGCTGAATTGGTAATAACTACCTTTAACATCAATATCAAACACTATTACTCTAGTGACTAGTCAAATTTGTTTAGTCATCTATTAATTTAGTTTGATTTTGTTCAAAAGTATTAGAATAAAATGGACCCTGGCAGTCTTCACCAAGTAGGAGTGGGTACATGCCACGTTAAATGTCACACCATCTAGGTATTCTTGAACCAAGTCCCCATGGTAGCACCGTATCAAACCTCAGTCATTAATGAGATTTTCTAATCAAGTGTCCTTTCTCCCATTGCCTCTCAGAAGTAACTGAAATTTTGGCATACTTCCTCTTCTTGCTGCAGTTCTGGGGCTTTGACCAAATGCTAAGCTTCTGAAATTTTTGCTCCTAACTCACTAAATTTGAGCAGTGCTTAGTTCTTGGTGGTTAGTGGGAGATAAGAGGAAATTCATCCAGGACCTGAAGAAGAAATTACCTGGGTTTTGTGGAATTGAGTTGTCAAAGTAAAGGCATAAAAAAATTAAAAAAAAAAAAAAAAAAAAAAGAAATTACCTGGGTAATAGAACCTAAATGTTAAATGATACACTATTTATGTTTTTCTAGAATTTTAAAAGAAAACTTTGATGTCACTTTTCTTGTTTTGTTTTGTTTTGAGGCAGAGTCTTGTTCTGTTGCCTGGGCTCGAGTGCAGTGGTGTCATCACAGCTCACTGCAACCTCAAACTCCTGGGCTCAAGCGATCCTCCTGCCTCAGCCCCCAAGTTGGTGGGACTACAGGCGCGTGCCACCATGCCTGGCTAATTTTTCTATATTTTGTAGAAACGAGTCTTGCTATGTTACCTAGGTTGGTCTCAAACTCCTGGGCTCAGTCGATCCTCCTGCCTCGGCCTCCCAAAATGCTGGGATTACAGGTGTGAGCCACAGTGCCCAGCCTGTCACTTTTACAACCTGGGAATGTTTGCCAAAATTCCATAGTCTAGTTTGATGGGCATGTGCCATGGGATGTTGATCATCTAAATTTAAAAGAAGAAAATTCACACATATGAGAGAAATGGTTTGAATTTCCATCCACCTGAAGGTAAATCTTATTAACATGAAATGGTTTACGGTAGGTAGAACAGAGGTTTTCCAAAGGTATCCACCTGTGTTCCTGAAGGGCCCTGACAGCAGCAACAAATGGGACAGCAGAATGGAGAAAGCAACAAACCATTTTTGAACATTTAATTCATCTGGTGACTTCTAGACATCAAAAAGATTGGAAGACCAAGCATTGTGGAAAATATCTTAGCTTCCTCTTTCCAAGATACTCTTGGCCACTAAATTGATGTTCTTGTAGAAGACATCTGCTTGTAGGTGATGACTGAGAAATGGAATGAGAATATAGCATAAATCTTCTGCCCCCGGTTCCCTACTCTGCCAGCCATTACTAGTACATGTGGGTGTTAATTTGGTAGTTGTCCCAGATTTCATAAAAACAGGGATGGCTTTCAGTTAAAAATGGCAACTTGAGGACACATTTAACTACCCTTTATTCCATCCAATTTTTCTATTGAAATAACCTACAGATATTATAAATAGGTAACATCTTATAGCACTGCTGATAATCAAGAAATGGAAGAATCTTTGCTAACGATCATAAGATGAGACTATGAAGAAAAGACCCATCACCCAGGATTTCTATGTAGTCTGGAAATTGAAAAGAGACCTCAGCGAAATCTGACTGTAAACTTCATTGCAATAGCAAGGGCTGGAGGTAACAATTGGCCATTGGTGGCCTCATAAGGGGTATGTATGAATCAGCCCTCAACTTTGCGGAACGCGTTGCATGCCAGGGCCATAAGGAGCGGGGATCTTGTGGTCCTTTCAGATACTGTTTGCTGAACATGGACTGCCATGCTGAGAAATGGGCAGGGGCTGATGCAGCTCTCTCCCAGTGAAGTCAATTCTGCCAGAAAAAGAGTGGAGCTGCTGCTCTAGCTGACCTCAGGCTGCCACCACGATCTTTCAAAAGTAACTCTTTCGCCAGAGGACAGACTCTTTTTCTCTTTCTTCTACCCTTAGGCTGCTGGATTTCTGAACCAGAAAAGTAAAAGTACAGTAAATTGAAATATTTTCCCCTTCCCTTTGTCTTGGTTGATCTGGACCTTCAAACCCACATAATCTCTAAAAGAACTCAAACCACTGATACTGGACAAAACCTGATCTCCCCCTTTAATTCAGTAAATGCTGGAAATAAGAAAAGTTAGTGCAAGTCAAAAAAGCTACCAATCTGAGTAATGAGATCATATATTCCTATGTGAAATTTTGGAAACTCTGATTAATTGAAGAGGATTTTGCATCTTAGACACCAAAATAAGTAGTCATTAAAAAAGAAGAAATTTGGAATGAGAAAAGACTGAGGAAATAGAAAACCTGATTGCCAAGTTTCAAACAAATCAATGAATTAGAACCCGAGTCCCAAGCAATCCTCCCAGAATTTAGGAAAAAAAATAAATAAATAAAAAGGGCAAAAAAAAAAAGAGTATGGGCCGGGCGCGGTGGCTCACGCCTGTAATCCTAGCACTTGGGAGGCCGAAGCGGGCGGATTGTTTGAGCTCAGGAGTTCGAGACCAGCCTGAGCAAGAGCGAGACCCCGTCTCTACTTAAAATAGAAAGAAATTATCTGGCCAACTAAAAAATATAGAAAAAATTAGCCGGGCATGGTGGCACATGCCTGTAGTCCCAGCTACTCGGGAGGCTGAGGCAGTAGGATTGCTTGAGCCCAGGAGTTTGAGG